>VWZG01001089.1:0-14573 GCA_013396735.1 Grallaria varia | reverse complement strand
CAGCGACTCCGGGCCGGGCCCAGGGAGGGGCCCGGGGAGCCCGAGGTGCCGCTGGCCCCGGAGCGGCCCGAGGAGCCCCGGGAGCGGCGCAGGGTGTCCCGGGAGCGGCCCAGGGTGTCCCAGGAGCAGCCGCCGTGCCCCGGGAGCCGCCGCCGTGCCCCGGCCCCGGAGCGGCCCGAGGTGCTCCGGGAGCGGCCCAGGGTGTCCCGGGAGCAGCCGCTGTGTCCCGGCCCCGGGAGCGGTCGCCGTGCCCCGGGAGCAGCCGCTGTGTCCCGGCCCCGGGAGCAGCCGCCGTGCCCCGGCCCGCAGCGCGAACCCGCCGCGCTGCCCAGCCCGTGTCCCCCAGGGCGCGGCTGTCATTAGAGAAAGTTGTCGGTATTGCAGGGCAATCATAGAGATCGCGGTGGTGATCTCTGAGATGCTGCTCATTAAAGGAGTCACTTCCGAAATCGTCTTTGATACGAGCCTTCCTAAGGATACAGCCTTTCCTGAAAAGAGGAAGTTCAAGTGCCCATGCAGGTTTTTACGGGCAAGGTCGGCTGAACGTGTTGGTTCCTCAGAAAGTTGGTGACTTCTCTGATTATACAAAGCTACCAATATCACCGAGACTGCTTTGCTGGGTGACATTCACTTCCTCTTGGTACGGGCATGGCTGAATTGCTTCAAAGTTCACCAAATAACAGGACTTGTCTGGGTTTTTTCCCTTTTTTTCTATTCTTCTTTATTCTTTACACTCCTTCTCCCTTCCATGGGACTTCAGTGAGCTTCCTGTTCTTCGCAGCTCATCTTCCCTCTCTGACAGGACAAGCTTCTGCTGTCTCATGACCCGCAGCCATCCTATCGCCATGAACTGCCTATCTCAAGTGAAACAAAATAGCCTTACAGTTTTATCGAGGGGGGTGGGTACTCACAGGACATCTGGCTTAACGTTACAGTAGTTAACTTTGTTACACGTTATGTATAAATTTTCCATTCAATCCTAGGAGAAAAAGATACATTGAAGCCTTAAGGCTGTCCTCATTTCTCCTTTCATTCCCTGTAAGGAAAAGAGCCGGCAAACAGTAGGCACAGCTGAGTGTTATTCACTTTGGAAAAATCTCTGTAGAGTGAGGATTCCACACAAAATGTACAGGAAACTGGTGGCCTGAGCTGGCAAAACTGTTGCTTGCTCAGGTGATGTAACAGTCTTGCAGCTAAAGCAGAGATTGAAGTGTTTTGAGTAATCTTAACTGTCAAATGGTATGTAGAATTAAAAGGGCTTAGAGACTGAAAGCTGTTGACTGAGAGGGCTTCCTGTGTTGGTGCCTACCCACTATCCAAAGAATAAAGAGCTCCAGCCCCTTCCTTTGGTTTTCCAGACACTTTCCTCTCATTTTGTGTAGAATGTGTGTTGTTGTTGGCTGAGATAAACTAAGCAAAGTGAACTGCTGAACTTGGCTCAGGATAGGACAAACAGCACATTGCCTGGCCTGGAAATGGGCCTGTGCAAGAATCTCCCCCAGTGGAGAAAAATAAGTCACAGAGTATCTGGACATTATGGCACAAATGTCATTTGCCAAGTCCTCAACATCTGCACCCAGAGTGCAGTCCCCAGGCCGTTTGTCACCAACCTGACTACAAATTTTTCTGACCTTCCTGTGTCTGACAGAGCTGTGAAATATGTGCAGTCTTGCTTGCTGGAAGCCAAGCTCAGAGTATAAGGAGTTGCCAACCAGCTCCTCATTGTGTGACCTAATAGAAGTCTGGAATTCTCAGTGAGAATACCCTCAGTAGATGCAAAAGCTAATTACTGGCTAATTACTGATTAGCTGGTATTGCAGCCTTGGCTGAGCTGCCCTTGTTATAAGCCATTGGACATCACTTTAAAAGAAGTGGCCGTTGTAGGGATCTGATGTTTCTTCAGCAACACGTTTAATCAACTGCAGAGGCTCCAGGCTGAAAGCAGAAGTTACACAGGAGGATGTCACTGAATTGGAAAAAGGTCTTGTTAAACTCATGGGGTAGTTCAGTTCAATTCAGCTGCCTATGGAACTGTATTAAGGTGATCCTCCTTGATCTTGCCTCTCAGTGGTGCTGTGATAACATGCAGTCTCATGATCGATTTGAGCTGATCAATCTCTATGCTGCTGTTATAAGTGCTGAGCCCAGCACTTCAGTAATGGTAAAAATGTGCTGCTGCAGAATAAAGTGGATCAGCTTCTTGATCTGTCAAAAACGTATTCTAAGGTGGAGGGAGTGAGGACAGAAGATGGTACTTGCTTTTTAAGTAGATTATTGGTTTGATGTGATTCGTTGTGTGGTTTTGTGATCACTAATGCCTGCACAAAGAAAATACTGAAAAAAACACAGGAGATAGGGAAGAAGGAGGTCCTGAACATATCTTTGCACTACAACATAATTTCAAATTGATGAAAGCCACCCATGAAGTGCACATTGGTATCTGCTGTTCTTGAAAGATGATTTGTGCCAGTATTGTGAAAGGTTTGGGCTATCATGAGTAGAGAAATTGAAGTTTGGTTGGTTTTTTGTGTTTTTTTGAAACTGATAGCAACCCTTGGCTTTTTTTTTATTATTTTTAACAGAGCTATAACAATTTAAGTAACTTAAAAATATGTAAAAGTGGCATCACAGCATAGTGAAGTTGTTCTGCAGCAGTAATAGCCTAAAATACAGAAATAGCAAGGCTGATAAAAACAGTCAGCTCTGTTAGTTGGTCTGAAAAGACTGAGGAAGAGGAGAGCACAAGCTTTTAGCTCCACAGACTTGTCTTCAGGGTATCTGTGCCTCACTGTCCCTTTCTTGTCTGAAAGTCAGTTTGTTAGGCTGAATCATGTCTAGGTAGGGATGTTCAAAATACGCTTTGTATTTCACAGAATTCCAGAACAGGTGGGGTTGGAAGGGAGTTTGTCTGATCCAAGCCCTGCCAAAGCAGGTTCCCCCAGAGCAGGTTGTGCAGGATGGTGTCCAGGTGGGGTTTTAATATCTCCAGGGAAGGGGACTCCACAGCCTCTCTTGGGCAGCCTGTTCCAGGGCTCTGTCACCCTCACAGCTAAGGAATTTTTCCACATATTTGGATGCAACTTCCTGTGTTTCAGTTGTGCCTGTTGCTCCATGTCCTGTCACTGGGCACCACGGAGAAGAGTTTGGCCCTGTCCTCTTGGCATCAACCCTTAAGATACTTATATATGTATTCAAAGCAAAGAATGTAAGTGTTGTCTTATGAGTTTAAGACAAACATTTAAATAAATCCTTTTGGGAAAGCTAAAAGAGTACATTCAAGAAGGAATAAAATACATTAGAGCTTGTCTTACTAACTTATCTCTTTATCTACAGCTGCTCAAATAAAGAATTTGATGAGCCAGCTGGGAACAAAGCAGGATTCCAGCAAGCTTCAGGAAAACTTGTAAGTATTAAATGAACAAACATTGGTATAGGTCCCCTTCGATTTCTCTCTGTATTCTTAGAGGAATTGGGTTACTTGCTGTGTGGAGATACTTTATGAGACACATTACTACAATCCTACAAACCCAGAATGACTAGCTGCATTAAGCACTTTACTGGACAAATTGAAAAAGTCTGCAGGACTCTGGAGAAGCCATTCAAAACTGTTGGATACGAATGGTTCTATATTGTTCTTCTATATAGGTTCTCTATAGTTTATTTAAAAAGTAGTAGTACGTCAGCCATGCATTAGCATTGGCTGTCCTCTGAGGAGCAGCCTCACTTGTGGTTTAGAAGAAGTGAATGCCACAGTAGCTACTTGGTCCTCACATAAGGAGAAACATCAAGGGATCCCCATAATTTGTGTAAAAGTAGCTTCTAGTACAGATGTATTTAGGCAGTAGAAAGATTAGCAATCATATATGGCAGCCAAAATGTCACATGTAGCTTCAGAAGAATAACATGCCAGTGGGGACAATGTCAAAGGTGTTTAAACAAGTGTAATCCAAACTGACTCCTGGAGAGACTGAACAGGGACTCTCTGCATCTGTGCATCTTTCACAAATTCTTAAAGCATAAATAGCAAGTTATGAAAATAATAACTTCTAGGCAATGATCAAAGAAAACTTGAAAATAAGTTCTTCCATTCTCTCTTCATGCAACCCTACCTTGAACCTCTGAATCCACAACTTTCTCTGTTTTTACAATACTGATCTTTTGATGAGTTCATAACTTGTGGTGGAAGCTACATACACCACATTTGAAGGATGAGCTCAGAACCCAGTTAGAGAAAGGGATTTGCTTCCTTGAGCTTCTCAGTTGACTCAATCTCTATTTAATCGGCAGATTAAAGAACTAATCACTGGTGACCAAACAAATGCCTTTCCATTTGACGTCACTATGGAAGTGGCATAATCTCTCCTCTTTGAGGTGAGAGTGGCTGCACCCCACAAATCATCAGCTGCCATACAAACTTAATACCAACATTTATTCAGCTCATATATACAACTTAGACAGTAACAGAGCCTGAATGCTTTGATTTGTGCATCTGTTGGGCTGAGTAGGTGACTTCCACTTAAGCACCTTGTGCCCACTGAAAGAAAAAGAAATATTTTCTTGTTTTAGTATTTTGTGTCTTCCTAGTTTACCATGTAGTTTTTGTGTAGTAGTACTGGGCACTTTGCAACAATAATTTTGAATTGCAATGTTGTTGGAAAACATAAAGGCTCAAGGGAAAGCCTGGCAATTCCTGAAGTAGAAGCTGGGTCATTCCTCTCTCTGACGATTATTTTTTCCCAAAAATTATGAATTTAATATCTCAGAATCCCTGTATTTTTATCAAATGTACATTTAACCGATGGAGTCGGTGGTTGTCAAGTGAACAGTTATTTACTAATACATACCACAAGGAATTCACCCTAAAAGAGAGATTTTGTTCACTGAATAAAGTTGTGTCTTTCTTATGGCATTGGACAGAAATGTATTTGTAAAACTACTGAATTATACTGGTTACCTGGGAGCACAGAAATTATTTAGCTTTTTTTTAAATGTAGTCCAGCATCAAGTTGATGTTAAAAACTAATCATATATCTCAGATCCTTTAGGTTGAAAAAAAATCTACTGTAAAGCTGGGTGATCTCAGAACCCCTATTTGCTCATCATTTTGGAAAAATGCTCAGAGACTGCTTTTTAGGTGGAACTTTTGTAACTGCCTTTGAACTTTTATTTCAGACAACAACTGCAGCACTCTGCAAACCGCCTTGCCAAAGAGACCAATGAATATCTTAAGGAGTTGGGGTCTCTGCCACTTCCCCTGTCTGCTTCTGAACAGGTACGCAGGCAGAATTTTCTGGACATATTTCTAGATCACTCATTTCATGAAACTAGCATACACCACAACCTCCCAAAGCCTGAACTAGCACAGCTGAAGAGAGAGCAGCCTTTTGGAATGAAGGATGTTGGTGAAGTAGGGAAACTCATTAAATTGGCTGCATCCTGGCTGCTTATCTGACACTGTTTCCCAGGAGCAAATAGATGTAACACTTTCTCACATGAGAATAAGAGACACTAAATGTTCCAGGGGAGCTCAGTATGCAATTCTGTTTTTCTGAGTAAATTTCTGAAAAATAAACTTGTTTACAAAGGGCCTGGTGGTGCAAGGCTGTGTTTTAGGGTAAGAACTCTGAGCAAACTGCCTGTCAGTATGAAATGTGATCATGCCAGAAAGCTTTCCCTTGCATGTGATTTATTAGTGGGGGAAGGGGAGACGCTGACTCGCCTTGCTCATATTGAATAAAGCAAAATATAATGAGGCAAAGATTATGATTTTATCTCTTTCCAAATAGTAGTTTGAGCTTCCACTCCCTATGGGAAAGGGAAGGGAAGGGACAGTCCTGTGCAGTTCATGTTAATCACCACTACCTGCTTTTGTGATGCTGTTGTGGGATGATCTGGAGATGTGGGTCAGCAGATGTTGTTTTGGTCTAATTCTGTATTTAAAGGTTTATATGCCAATTGGAAGCATGGCCATGTTTTGCTGGTTTGTTCAGCAAATATTTTTCAGTTAATCTTCCTGTGGTGAACAATATCCTGTCATGTGCATCTCACTGAACGCAGCCCAGGGAAAATTCAGTCAAAATCTGCAGGAACTGGCATCAGCATGCTGAGGAACTGCCCTGACAGAGGGTTGTTGCTTCAGAGGGCTCAGAAGGAAGCTTTAGTGTATTATGAAGCTACTGTAGTGGCTTTTCATAGAAAAAATACAATTGAAAAATTTATTTCCTTGAAATGAGTGTTGAATTGATACAAGCTCATTGCAGGATTACAGTCCTGGAAAGCCCACAGTTTGAGCCAGCTGTTGAAAATCTCTCTATCAGAAAACGTAAGAACTGAGTGTTGAGTGTCCTTGGGAAGGCTTTTCCACAGCTTTTCATTTCCCCTCCCCGAGATGTCACAACACTCAAAGGGCATTTTCTGTGGAGGCTAAATAAGTTGACACTGTAAAATGAGGATGAAAAGCGTTATTGCAACTAATGAATTTGGAGAAAAGATAAACTGAAATGATTATCAGGACTAAGGATGTTATCTGATCTAATAACAACAGGCTTCTGTGTGGCATGGCTGGGAGAGACAGCTTAGGAGACTGGGGCAGTGGGTGTTGTCATTAGTTCTGGAAGTGTGAGGCTTCCCATATTTGTAAGAAGTACTGTGAGGTTGGCTGAGTAGAGGAATGGAGGGTAAAGGCATTGTAGGTAACCAAAAGGTACATAATTAAATGTGGTGGATTATTGAAATGTGATTTGAGTAAAAGTAATGGTGTAGAAGACCTCTCTATTTCAGGCTTAAAACTAGATTGAAATTTGAGAACTTTGTTGCACAAAACTGTCCTGCAGTGGGCAAGACGTGGAACATTTTCAATAAGGAATTAAAACCCAGTGGGCTTTTTGTTCCCTCCAGTGCCCCAGACTGCTGGAAACAAAATATCACTGAGTGCCAGCATTCATTGTTGTTGTTCTTATGGTGATTTTTTTGAAAGTCTAATAGTCACTTTATAATGAATGGGAATGTCTGAACACTTGTTTGTGTTTCAATTCCTCAGCGCCAACAGAGGCTTCAGAAAGAACGACTGATGAATGACTTCTCTGCGGCCTTAAATAACTTCCAGGCAGTACAGAGGCGAGTGTCAGAGAAGGAAAAGGAGACTGTAGCAAGGGCGAGAGCTGGCTCTCGTATCTCTGTAAGTATTTATTGGAATTCTGGAACAATGAGTCTTCCAAGAGATCTTGTACTTGCCTTCCAACCTCCTGTCTGTCTGCTGACACCTCACTGAGTGCAGCTGAGCCCTTGATGCATTAGTTTTGCCATTCCAGATGTTGCAAGTAATCGTTGATGTAGAGGTGGAAGGGAATCCTGGGAGTTGCAAATGTAGTGAAGGATGAGGTGGGGAGTCAAACTCTAGTGAATTGCAAAGTATTGCAGGCTGCTCTCCGCTTGATGTCAGCCCTAGGCTATAAAATTTAAGAGTTCAAATGGAAGCTTACCACACCTTAAATTACATCTTAAATCTCATGCTATGGTACTTTATATTCCTATAGCTTCTGTCCTGCTAATATCTCCAATGTGTGTTCAAGCCTTTTTCCTGTTATGTTTTGTCAAACCCTTGTGGCTACTAAGAATTCTTAATGAAAAGGCCAATGAAGGCATTTCCCTCCCCTTGCCTCAGGGCTTTGTGTTAAGTCTGTGTTCTTAATTTCCGCAAGGGAACACATTTATTTGTTGGATTCTGCTCTACATTTTTTGCTTCATGTTGCTTCATGTTGACACCTGACCCAAGGACGTAGAGCGGCTACTTTTGAGCATTCAGTTGCCTCTGATTTGCAGAGACAGTCTGAATGTAAAATTTTGGATGTGATTGTGGATATGAAGCTAAATCTAATATTACTTAACTGGAGTTAAATCTGAAAGCTGCAGTGACAGTGGCGTTCTCTGAGAACTCTCTGGAAAGCACTCTGTCTTCAGGATGCTCCTGGTGATTCTGTGCGTGGTCCTGGTATTCTGTGAGACTAATGGCTCATTTCTCTCTTCCAGGCTGATGAGCGGTTCAGAGAAGAACAGCTTGTTTCATTTGATAGGTAATAACTTCTTGTTCTCTTGAAGTTTTCACTACATGTAACTAAAGTTTTTATGGTAAGGTATGTTATTGTAACTCGGGCCAGACTCTGCTGGCTGAATGCAAAGCAAAAAGAGCTGAAAAGCAATTATTACAGCACATGTAATATACAATGTAAAAAATTAACTGCCTATGACAGTATTTTATCCTCCTTGTATATAGATTGTGTGATTACTAATCTGAGGGGAATAGTACTGTCCTTAGGATGTGGCAGCTGGAGCTCCTGGTTTTCTGGCCTGGAAGCACAAGATTACCAGGCAGGATTTCACTCACTGTGACTCTTTCCACAGATAGCTGCATATTTATTTCATGATTTTGGGTGTTCTCCAGCAGCCTTTGGAGCTATTGCAGAGTAGCAGATTAGGCTGCCTAAAATTTGGAAGTCCTGGACATTTTGCACTGACAAGCTAATCCTAGAACGTGCACAACAAGACAGCACCGTCACCTGTCAGGCCATTGTGTTGCTTGTGCAGTAGCAGTGTGCCTGCATGGTAGATAGCTTTGTAAAATGCTACATCAACTCTACAGTGTGGCAAAGAGGACCCAGGACCCTCCAGAAGTGTCTGTGATTACTGTGTCAGCTGAGCTGAAATCTGTTGGCCCTGTCTGTATAAATCCTTTCACTTTCTAAGTCAAGAGACCTTGCTTACCTGTCTCAGCTATACATCCTCCTTCTGCAAACTGCCCTTCATCTGCTCAGCTGCTTGTTGTGCATCCCTTTGTTAGCCCTGGACTTCCCTTTCACTCTGAGTCAGGAGTGAAATCCGAGGCTGCTCAGATTATGCAGGTGCTTGGATGAGTTTGAAGACCTTGCACACTACAGCAGGGGAACCCAGACAAGTTCATGCAGAGCCTCTTAGCTCAGTGAGAGATGGTGGCACTCAGCAGCTGTTCCATATTCAAAGCTATTCCTGTGTGCTAAGTGTCTGCTTTGAAGATCTTCAAACCCTATGGTCACCTCGGAGCTGAATTGCTGGAATGGTCAGCTACGTGACCTACTCATGTAGTTTATCTTCATTTCTTTAGGCACTTTGAGACTTTAAAACTTACTATTTAGTGTTGTATACCAAACACTGGAATGGTACAGTGCTTCCTGGCACACTTCTCTGTTGAAAAGATGGAGATGTTGCTCTTGAAGAACTTTTTAAGCTGAACGTAGAGATGGCCTTGTGTTAGAGATGCTGGCTCCACTATAACTGGGGTAACTTCTGCAGCAGTTGTGAAGAACCAGCTCATCAGGAGAGAGGTAGACTGGGATCCAGAGTTGCTTGGTTTTTAACAGGTTTTTTGGTGTGTAATATAATTTGAAGTTCTTACTAGAATAATGAATTAAATTACTAAAACGCTTTACTTTTTTCTCCAAATGCCAGATAGCAAGCAAGAATCTTTGAAACTAGATGCTTGTCAGGTGTCCTTTTGTTCTGATAATGTGCTTGCAGGCTGCTCTCTACCAAAACTTTTCTTCCTTTTGGGGGGACGGTAAGAAGGAAGGAAGGTACAAATAGTTAAAAACAAAAGTAGAACTGATATAAGCAGGTTTCTTCTATAATGCTGTGAATAACTGTCACATCCTAGAATAGTGTTCTATGTAACTGCTGTCCAGTTCCTTCACTTGGCCTGACCTGTCCCTTTTTTTACCTGTTCTGATTTCTGACAACAGTCACAAATCAGTCCTGTCCCTGTGCACAGTGCAAGGGCCAAGAACTTGGGGGTTGTTCTGCAGGAAACTCTTGAACTCACTGGTACTTTGCTACAAAGGCAGCATGCAGGTACCAGTAGTCAGAGAGAGTCATACTTTCTTTCTCTCTCTTTGCAGTGGTGAAGATTGGAATCAAATGCAGTCTCAGGAAGATGATGTGGCAATAACTGAACAGGACCTTGAACTCATTAAAGAAAGAGAAACCGCAATCAGGCAATTAGAGGTGACCAGGAGATCCTGCACAGTTAACAGTTTTAGGAGATAAATCAAAGGAGTGCAGTGCTAATTAATGGGATGGGCTGAGGAGAGCTGAAGGTGGAGGAACAGAGTTCTTGTAGAGAGGATTGATGCCAAGATCAATCTCCCTGCTCCTGTTGAAGGAGGTATATTTTCCTTCAGTGTTGACTGGTGGTTCTTCAGAGATGGCCAGAGCAACTCGTGTTACATCTCAGTTCCATACTGTGTTAATTGCTAGTGGGATGGAACAAATATTCAGTAGCAGGAGTATTGCAGGCTCCTGTGCCAATCCCAGGTTGCTCAGACAGTAACATCAAGTCACCTCAGTCAGAGAAGGCTGGTGTCTATTCTGACCCTTTGAATGATGGTCAGAAGAGGTACTAAGAGTGAGGATTAGAAAAATGATACCCAGTGTTTGCTGTAACTTGTTAAACTCTTGTCTTCAGGCAGACATTTTGGATGTCAATCAGATATTTAAGGATTTAGCCATGATGATTCATGACCAAGGAGATATGATTGGTAAGTGCATTTAGATGATAAGAAGTTTCTTCTTAGTTCACTTAGAAGTTTTGCCTATATAGTTTACATTTTCCAGTATTTTGCATTAAAAGTATTGTATTTCTGGTTATATTTTTTTTGAACACTGGAGTTCTGAAATGTTTTACAATGAGTTCTCTTGTTTTTTCCATAGATAGCATAGAGGCAAATGTGGAAAGTGCAGAAGTCCATGTGGAAAGAGCCAGTGAGCAGTTACAGAGAGCTGCCTATTATCAGGTAAATTCTATGTGCTTGCTTTATTATCAGTGTATAGTTGAGCAGTAATGGAACAGGCAAAGCAAGACACATACTGAGCACTGCAGCACACCAAACTGATTATTAAAACCAGCTCATACAAGCTGGCACTCATTCAAAATTAGCTGCAAGGAATATATAAAGCATTTGAGTCAAAAATGCAGTATTTAAATTCATCTTCTGCTTCAGAGGAGATAGTCTGTCTCTTCTGGTAAGTGTTCTCTGCAAGTCTAAGTGTTTCTCTGTCTTTGTTGTTCTTAGGAGTTAGCAGAAAAACAACAATAAATTCTTATGTTGTATCCAACTCGTAAACATATCAGCCAAGACACTGACATGCAAAAATCCATGCCCAGACTTGGGAAACCGCCAGTGGCTAGGACTGGCAGCACTCCTTTCGAGCTCCTGAGTTTCTATGCCACAGTGTGTCCTCCCTGTCCCACCAAATCTCTCGCAGTGGTTCTCACTGCTGTGTTGCAGCCAGTGTTTTCTGTAGGTTACTTTCATCATCGTTGTTCTGTAGGTCTGGGTTCTGTGAGGGAGGTAAGGTCCTGCTTTAGCCACTGCTGGAGCTTCAGGCCTCCACACAAGATAAATATTGGACTCTTCCAAGCTGTTAAGTGGGAGGTACTGGAAAGCAGTAAGACTCCAGTGCTGTTCAGTGCAGGGGAGGGAAGTAGCTTTTACCATCTGGCAGCATTTAGTAGTATTCTCTCTCTCCATGGCTTCCTGTGCAAAGTTTTGAGGTTTTTATAAATTCTAAGTTTGGGAGCCATTGGACATGTTTTGGATGTAGTTTTTCCTGGATGGAGAAGGAAGTGGTTATATATAATTACCTTCAAATCCTTAGATGCCAAGTTAAAAATATTTGGTGTATATGGATGGACTGTAGTTCCCTGTAATGAATAAAATGAGCAAAGCTGTAAAATCCAAGTACAGTAACTGTACATTAAATCATTTAAACTGTAGAAATGCAAGACCAAGCCTAAGTGGCCATGGGGAGGTGGTATCAGAGAACTACTTGGGAGTTTGATTAGGCTTACCTGAAAAACCTAAATAGCTAGAAAGGTTTGGCTTTCTCTGAGGCTTGTATTTTCCTTAGGAGAAGCAAAACCTGTCATATTTTGACTTAACTGCATCTTTTAAACCACTGCACTCCTAAAACTAAAACCATTCATCTGTAGAGTCATACAGTTTAAGGAACATGCAAAAGTGTTAAGACTACTTTGGTTACTTCTCTTGAGTAACTGTGGGTATCGAATGCTCTGGCTCACCCAAGTGAATGGTGGCCTTGCTTTTTCCTCTTGGCAACCGCTCCTGGTGTCAGTCGCTGTTTTTTCTTCTCTTATTAGAAGAAATCCCGTAAGAAGATCTGTATCCTGATGTTTGGCCTTGCTGTGTCCTGTATAATCATAGGACTGATTATCTGGTGGACAACAAAGTGAAATCTTCCCATGGAACTCAGTCTCACTGCTGAGATTTTTTCTCTCAGAGCGCACAGGCTGACTAGTCTCGGAGATGAATTGACCACCCTGAGAGAGCACAAGCTGGAACTACTTCTAGTAATAGATATTAGCAACTAATGTGCAGATAACTAGTATTTGGAATTAGTGAACCATGGAGACAGTATTTATCAGTTTATATACAGATTATATTGTTTTATGTAACTAAAATCTTGTGGTTTTGCTTTCTGTAATGTATTATTCCCTGTCCCAACTGTATGCTGGAGTGTGATCAAAAATTGGAGATGTCTTGTTTAATGGCACAACTCTAACATTTTGTATGCGTAGGTAACTTTGTTGGACTGGAATGAGAATGACAGTCAAAGACAGCACACTACCAAGTCACATTATGTAAATCCAGCAGTTTCTAAAGTCTCCGGTATCTGCCCCATGGTTTTATTGTCTCCAAGTGGCTGCTGTTCTAGATTCTCTTGAAGAGAAAGACCTTGTTACAGATTCGAGAGGCAAGGATAGTAGGTGTGGATGATAGCTGGAACCACTGCGTGCTGGTCAGTTTAACCTTGAGACTTGTAACTGTGTTGTTTAATTTTTTTTAAGTGTGGTTGGGGTTGTTTTTTCCCAAAATGCATCATTTGAGGATAGAATGTTCTTTCACTTAACAATGCAGCTTCCTTAGACAAACTAGCTGGTTGGTTGTTAGTGGACAAATAAATCTCTTCCAATGCTGACTCTCAAGCGCTAGGTACACAAAGTTTAGCTGCTACTCCAAATTGTTTTTGGAAGCTTCCAGGGGGAAAATCACACAAAGATGAGGAAGTGGGCACCTAAGTTTACAAGCTAGCAAGATAGATGAGTGTTAGCAGAAATCTTGCTTCTGAAGAAGTGCTTTTAAAGCTCACTGGTAGTGTGTTAGTAAATATTATGTGCGGCTTGTGATCATCTGGTGTTTTCCATTCTTTATGAAACAGAAAGTGCAGAAACTGGCTGAGTGAAGTGCTAGGATTTTCAGACTGAGGATGTGTGTCCAAATGAAAAAAAATTGCTGGTTCCAGCTCACAGAGCTGGGCAGAACACAGCAGCCACTCCCCACTGATGTAGCTCTGAACTGACATGCACTGAGGGAACAGGAATCTGCCCAAAGCCCAAGGGAGTGTGGTAAATGCAGCATACTGACCCATTTTGTATTTATCTTTATTCCATGTCTCCTCTATAATAAAGTAAATGTGAAAACTGGGAAGGGAGTGTTCTCACAATTGCACAGTGGTTTGCACTATTGCGCCATCATTCCATCTAATAACCATCAATAAACACTTTTAAAAGCTTCTGTCAGAGCTCCTTTCTCTTGCACTTTAGGCACTGTCACAGGTGTGTTGGCAGTTCGCTCTGTAAGCAGAAGAGAAGACTTTCAAGCAGCACAGTGGTGTTTCCTGCAGCTTTAGTTCAGTGGTCCCTGATTCTTAGGTGAAAACACAAAATTGCTTTCATAAGAACATACACAATACTCCTGTGCAGAGTCCTGTACAGTAGCTGATCCCTGAAAAATTCATCTCATGCCCCAGCACAGCGTTGGGTCAGCTTTGGCTATTTGCCTGTTGCTAGAACTTGGAGTCTTTGCTGAGCCTGTACGGTGAAGTCGGACTTGAAAGCAAGGGAACTGTGTGTTGTTCTGCTCCTTTTTTAAAGTATTCCTCAGAAATGGTGCAGCCTGCTGCTCTGTGCCTGCCTGCTGCTGGGCAGAGTCCTTCGGGTGACACGGTGCTGTGTGACAATGAGAGCACTTTCCTCCTCGCCAAGCCTAAAAAAGGGCGCATTGGAGCATTATCCGTGGGCCCCGTCCATCCCCCAGCCCGAGGCCTCTGGACGCTGGAACTGAGGGCGCTGCCCCGGGGGTGGGCTCGGGGGAGCTCTGGCCTTCTCTCTGAACCGCCGGTCGGGGCCCAGAAGGGCTGCAGGCACCCTTAGAACAGTCCTGACCGGTGTTCTGAGCTCCGCCACTCACCGTCGGCCCCGGCGCTGCCCCGGGGCGCTGGGCCCGGCCCGGCCGTGCGGGGCGGGGGCGGCTCCTTGAGGGCTCCCAGAGGGTGGGGCGGGGGCGGCTCCCCGAGCCGCGTTTCCCGCGGGGCGGGGCCGGCGCCGGGCCTGGGCCTCTCCGCTTCCGCCCGCGCGTCCGGGGGCGGCCGCGGCGTCACAGCGGGAGGGGGCTATGGCCCCTCAGCGACCGGAGACACCGGGTGCGGGATCGGAACCAGGAGCCCCTCCCGCGCTGCCGCCCCCC
>VWZG01001087.1:316485-383969 GCA_013396735.1 Grallaria varia | reverse complement strand
TTCAAGTGATTTTTTTTTTAATTGTCTAAGGAGGAATGTAAATCACAGCAATTCAAGCCATATAATTTGAATTAATTTATTGCAACTTGGGCAGATAACCCTGTTGAATTCTCTCTGTGCTTGTTGAAATGTGGTCCAGTGGTACATGGAACCCAAGAAAAGCCACAAGTTACAGGAATTACCTAAACATTAACATTTGGCAAATTAAGGAAGAGACTAGAACCCAAGTTGAAAAGACGACAAAGAACATGGGGGTGCTGGAAGCAAACCAAACAACTTCACATTTGGAAAAGGAAACATTTTTAGGCAGTGTCTCTAAATCTCATATCCATGTATTTACAAGGTTCAAATGTGTCGTCATCAGTCTCAAGACCAAGATGAATAGCAAGAGCTCTGTAAGTTGAGCTTGCATGATTGGGCTGCTCTGCTAATGTCCTTGTCATTGCTCACCTGGTCTTCCATCTTCCCATGTTCCCTGCTAAGCAAACAGCACAAAACCCCGACAGAAGAATTTATTGCTTCTCTGACTTACATGTTGCAAACAAGGGAAAGGAACGTTGCAGAATTTTAAAAGTACTGTGAAGTTGCAAGTACTGTGTCAGCCTGAAAAATTGCAGCACCCACAAAAATTAATCAGAGCTCAAACGACCTCTTCTCACTGTGCCTTGAGCGGGATCTGTCAGTGCTTCCCTGAAACATCTCCAAGGTGGTTGCCACGTCAGATAGTCCTGTCCCAGTGACTGAGGTGGCACTCGTCAACTTCAGCGGGGTAATTATTAAATGAAAGCACAAACAGTTTGTAATTGATCAGTGCAACTCTTCTGAGATGTAAAAAGCTTCAAGTCTTGGGTCTTTACTGCACCAGCAGTTCTGCTTAACCCCAGGAGCCTGGGGAAGGATGGCCTGTGGTCATCTCTTGGCTTGGTTCAGCAAAGCAGAAGCCCAGCTTTCTGGAGTCCCCTAAGCATGAAAAGGTGGGATTGCAGGAAATCAGGCCTGCTTTGGCAGTAGGTCAGAAGGCTTACTTTAGCCTTTCAAAACTGTTATTACAAATATACAAACCAGATGCTTGTTTCAAATCTTGCCTAGCACAACATAACCCAGTTCGTTTTATTGCAAAACCTGTAGTAAACCTGTAGTAAAGTTGTAGTAAACCTGTAGTAAAGTTGTAGTAAACCTGTAGTAAAGTTGTAGTAAACCTGTAGTAAAGTTGTAGTAAACCTGTAGTAAAGTTGTAGTAAACCTGTAGTAAAGTTGTAGTAAACCTGTAGTAAAGTTGTAGTAAACCTGTAGTAAAGTTGTAGTAAACCTGTAGTAAAGTTGTAGTAAACCTGTAGTAAAGTTGTAGTAAACCTGTAGTAAAGTTGTAGTAAACCTGTAGTAAAGTTGTAGTAAACCTGTAGTAAAGTTGTAGTAAACCTGTAGTAAAGTTGTAGTAAACCTGTAGTAAAGTTGTAGTAAACCTGTAGTAAAGTTGTAGTAAACCTGTAGTAAAGTTGTAGTAAACCTGTAGTAAAGTTGTAGTAAACCTGTAGTAAAGTTGTAGTAAACCTGTAGTAAAGTTGTAGTAAACCTGTAGTAAAGTTGTAGTAAACCTGTAGTAAAGTTGTAGTAAACCTGTAGTAAAGTTGTAGTAAACCTGTAGTAAAGTTGTAGTAAACCTGTAGTAAAGTTGTAGTAAACCTGTAGTAAAGTTGTAGTAAACCTGTAGTAAAGTTGTAGTAAACCTGTAGTAAAGTTGTAGTAAACCTGTAGTAAAGTTGTAGTAAACCTGTAGTAAAGTAGTAGTAAACCTGTAGCATAACTGTAGTAACCTAGTAGTAAACCTGTAGTAACCTAGTAGTAAACCTGTAGTAACCTAGTAGTAAACCTGTAGTAACCTAGTAGTAAACCTGTAGTAACCTAGTAGTAAACCTGTAGTAACCTAGTAGTAAACCTGTAGTAACCTAGTAGTAAACCTGTAGTAACCTAGTAGTAAACCTGTAGTAAAGTCATAGTAAACCTGTAGTAGCCTAGTAGTAAACCTGTAGTAGCCTAGTAGTAAACCTGTAGTAGCCTAGTAGTAAACCTGTATGAATTTGCAGTAGTATATTTTTAAAACCTGAGACTAAACATACATTCTTTAAAATAGTTGAGAAAAGTTACAGTGATTTTAAGCAAAATCCTTTTCCTCGTGTTGTACTAAGTGAAGCTTTGGTGTTATTTCAGTTGTCTGCAGCGATGCAAACTAATGTACAAGACTGGGAACACAAATGAGAGGAGTAATATTTTCAGAATCATATTCATTGTTGTCAAAGATCATCGTGATTAAGGTAACTGTGCCTGTTTCTGTAAACCTGTGCATGCTAAAATGACAGCTCTGATTTATTGACGTCGGGATGACCCATGTTTTGCTTTGGAACGGAGTCATTTTTAGGAATTTTGGCTATAAAACACAGGACCGTGGTACGTCCTGATTGCAGCCTTGTTCAGCAAACCACAACTGCAGCACATTCTGGCCTTGTGGTTTGCAGTTGTCACCAGGATTTGGTGTGATGTTGTGTTATTAGCAGCTAATTTTGCAGCCTGAAGGCCTGGTGGTCTTCCAACAGACTGTGCACAAATTTCCTGTGACACTCCATTTCTCCACTGGTTTTCCTCTGGGATCTTTACTCTTCTGTGGTTGGTGGTTTCAAGATTTTAGTCTCCTTAATTTTTAATGATGGTTATAGCAAATAAGAAAACAAACTCATGACATTTGTACTTGTTATTGAAGAAATAGTTGTAGTTTTATAACTGTGTATTTAAGGGTACCAACTGAGGTGGTATTTAGAACTACTAATAAAGATTTTGTCCTTTAAATCAATTAACGGTGACTGCAGTTGCTCTTCTCTTAGAAATACTTAAAGGAGTGAAATTAAACAGGTGTAGTGGGAAGCAGACATAGTGACAGGGGATTAACGAAACCCAGTCTTGATATATTGGAGATTTCCTAAATCATACCCCATGCTTTCTGCTCAGCTGTTCATGACAGCAAAATTGTCCTGTGCCTTGGGCAGAAATAGATATTACAAAGTTCTGTAAGGCAATGAAATATAAGAAACTATTCTGAGCATTTTTCCCAAGGAGTGACCCTGAATAGATTACCCTCTATAGGGATTGTGTTTAGAAAGATATGAAAAAAAAAAAAGGAGGAAGACTTATTGAGAGAACAGAAACCGAAGCCAGGACAAGGCCCCTGGCTGGGATATCTGCTAAGCCTCGGATAAATACCCAAAGGCAGGAAGCCTTCCAAGGACAATAAGAGTTGATCCCATATCTCCTCTGCAGACATCAAGCCATCTCCAGACCTCCAAAGACTATTTGCATTTGACAAGACTTGTGGTTTCTGTGTGTTCCCTGCCCTGTCCCCAAGACCAGTTTGGCAAGACTTATTGTCCCCCTCCACCGTGTGCCCATGAATAATGGATGAATGTCTCCTGCTCTGTTTTCCCTTAGTTAACATAATGTATTCTCTGGATTAGCTTAGTCCGTTCCTTCTTTAGCATAACCCAACCTTCTAATTACATCAAACCTATATCATGTTGAACTTCTTTTGAATAAATTGTCTTTGTCTTCCCCTTGGGACAAAGTCCGTAGTTATTGACCGTAACAGCTTACGAGTTAAAATTATTTGAGGTGGGGTTTTCTGTATGAAAAACTTCACTTCCCTGAGTTAAAATATTGTACTTTAGCACCAACCTGCTTTTCAGACAGTTCTTCCTGTAGCAGACTCTGTGAAGCTGCAGTTTTTGTCACATTGTCCTTGAATTAGAGGTTGCTGGTGGTCCCACACAAACTGCCCTGTCACGCTTGACATTACTTCCCAGCTCATTACTGGTAGATATAAAAAGCTGTTCCCCAAGATTTAAGTTTTGTGGCATTTGTTGCTCATGGAAGCTCTATCTCTGATACTCAAGTGCTGCACATGATCGTGCCTGGTCCGTATGAAATAAATGAGGGGCTCTGTTCGGTTGCAGGTGCACTGCAGCTCTCGGGAATGGGTTGCTATGTAGGAAGGAACTTTCCACTGGTGCAGGAGATAATGGAAAATCTTTTATTTTGGATCAGGACTTGGATTGTGTGACTGCTGCTAAAAATAGTAATTGAGATCTCGTTCATTCTACAGCAGCTGTGCTGGATGCTTTTCTTTGGATCTTCAGATGTTTTTGCTTCTTTCTCAGTTCTCTCTTCAAGAGATGCCAGGCCCGCTGGGCACCTCTGCAGTGCTTCTGTGCTCTCCTGCAGGCTCCGTGTGGCTCGTGCTGTGCCTGCACACGGGTGGGTGAGAAGGACAAACCTGCACGTGCTGCTCTGTGCTGTTGCCAAGGGCTCAGTGCCCTGCCCTGCTGGCAGTGGGCACCGCATGGGTTGCCTTAATGCGTGCTGTATGTCAGGCTGGATGTATGCGTGCATTGTTTCCTGAACCTGTAACTCAGATGTTGCTCCCCTATTGTATTAGTGTTGCCTTCCCTGGACCTAAAAATACAGCCAGTTCGGAGCTTGTGAACTTCATTCTATTTTTTTTCCTCTTTCTAAATTTAGTTTCATGCATCTCTGCTCTCTGAGTCTGTGCAGTGCCATTTCTGTACTCTGACTGCAGCAATGTTTCTGCATGTCTGCCACTCATTGAGCGCTTGTGTTTTTAAGCTGACCTCCAGCAAGGATCAGACCCTACTTCCCTCCTCAACATTATTTAAACATTTTAGGGAAGAGTGAACATCATTTTGCCTTCTGATTCTTCTGCCAAGTCTTGCTACTGCCAGTCACTCCTGAGTTTTCTTATTCCTGGTTCCTTTCTGAAAGCTGCAGCATTCATGGTGTTTCCCAAAATTACATTTCAAGGAGGTATATAAGATGTGATGGCTGACTGGGGCTAACTTGCACTTCCAGGATTTCTTGGGAAGCATTTGCAGAATAATGTTTTTCTGGCTGTCAGATTTTTCCCAAAGACAGCCCTTTTTACTTGTGTTTTACCTGTGTTTTTTTAAAACTTTATCTGCGCCATATTTTCTAAAGGATCCTTAAAATGTGTCTGGTTGTAAGAGAAAAAAAATTAAAACTAAGTAGGACCTTAGTTAAGACTTGAAAAGGTTAGAACAGCAAAATATCAAACCAAAGTGAATTTTAATCTATCTGTCCATTTTAACAGCGCAGGAAGACAGAGGAATAGTTGTTGTGCATGTGTGCGTATATATGTGTATATATATGAGTTTCTAGTACATTTGTTACTAGTACTGGAAATCAAATATTGGTTAAAAGGAGGGAGACATTTTAATAAATGAAGAAACATGAGACCAGCATGAGGTGGAAATAGCTGCGTGAATAAATTGCTTAAAAAAAAAAAAGAAGTCATTAGGGTTCTGGAGTAATGAGAACCTTGGAATGTTAGAAAACTGAGAAATGTGTATATTTGCATGTAAACCTAACAGCAGAAATGATGAAAATGTCAGTGGTGCCCAGTAGGAACTTACCTAATTATGTCATCGATTTTTCAATTCTGTTTTTAAAATTGGGAGGTATTTAAATGCCTATATATTCCATTAAATGGACAAAAGAAACCCAAACCAGCAGAATTGCTTACTCTAGAAAGGAGTCAATCTATTAACTAGTAATATCTTATGTTGAGTATTAAAATAGTGAAATGCATGTCAGAAAAGAAATTCTCAAATAATGCAGGAAAAATATTAAATGAGGAACAAACAGTCTGAGTGCAGTGGTTTGAACAGTCTGAGTGCAGTGGTTTGAAGCATAACATAATGCTGGTCATGCTCAACAACTACCTTGACTAGTGTAGCTGTTACTGGCTGTACTAACATAGTAATTCCATGTAAGCCAGTGAAATGAATACTTATATTGGCTCCTTGCTTTTCCCAGCCTCTTCCTGTCGTTTATAATTAATCAAAGCACTGAGACACTTGTCACATGGTGTAGTTCAGTTCCAGAACTGATGGAGGATGGCCTGGGTGACCTAAATACACCTATAGAATCTCAAACTTTCATAATTCCATTAGAAGTGGTTTTCTCTCTCTGACTGAGCAATAGAGAGATGTCTCTAATCGGTGTTCCTCTATCTTGTTCTGGATGAAGGATAGATACTATCTGGGAAGTAACTCCCCTCGTGGTTTTGCTCCCTCCCTGTAGTTCTATTTCTGGGACCTCCAGTCAGCTTCTCCCACTATCACTTGTTCAAATATGACATTTGGCTGCTATCTCCAGAGCCCAGCTTTCACATTTACACAGAGTTTAGTATTAAGGACTAAGCCAAGGCTCATATCATTCCGATTTTGTGCTTATCAACAGAGCCCATCCCTTTTCCATGAATGTAAACTGTTGCAGGTGTCTGGTACACACTGCAACAATCAGGGCACTTTTATCTGCTTGCTTTATGCATTTTCTGATAAACACACAGGATTTGTCACTTCATTATTTTAACTAACTATGGCATTTATAATAGAAAACACAGTCATGCATTAGAGAATGAAAACTCTATTGCATTACCAATTAATTTATGCTGTTTCTTCAGCATCAGGACTACTATGTTACCTCAAATTTATGGTGAACTTATTCCCCCTCTGATTTTATCTGATTATTCTGTTATGACTAATGCTTCTATCGTAACTTTACTGTTAGTCAACTTTCTGGCATCCCATTCCCTGGCTTTTCTTTTTAAAGTCAGTAGTAACCCGGCAGTTCTAGTCACAGCAATAAATGCAGCACAAAATTTATACTTGTTAAGAAGGCAGTCAGGGCAGAATTTTGGCCAAACTGTCCAGCTTTGGTTTCAAGTGTTTTGTTCTTCAGACTTTGTCAGAACAAAGCTCCAAAATTTTCCCAGTTGCTGCTGCCACGATGACCTTAATGTTCATTATTGATGTAATAATTATTGACTTCTCTGAGGTCCAGGTTAAATGCTGTAAACAGGAGAAATATGAGCCAATATTAGCAGTGACACGTGTTTATAGCATTGATTTTACATCTTCTCAGCCCGACTTGCAATATATTTGTTTGTAGAGTAGTTAACCTGGCAAGGCATAAGTATTTCTTTTTGGCTGTAATGTTGAGACAAAACGATAGTGGGAAAGCAGTGAGAAGCTTCTTTTGTTAGCTGACTTCCCTACATAATTTTCCTCCTTTTCTTTTCAATCTGCAGTCTCTTTCTTTTCCTGCCTATTTCTTCCCTGCTGGCTCTGTACAGGCACACTGGAACAGACTGAAGGTCCATCGAGTCCATTATCCATCTCCCTGTAGCTGGGATCTTGTGTACTTTGTGATATTGTTATATTGGGTTTGGCCTTGATGTTTGCCCAAGAAGCATCTCGTTACAGAAATGATTTAAGAAATCTTAGTTTTCAGGTTTAAAAAAGAAAAAGGATCTTGGACCTTTCAGTTACGTAGAAATAATTCTGAATACAAACAGAAGGTGAATTGTGGCAGCTCTGTGTGTGTGTGACTCTGCTGGTATTGTAAGGCAACAAAAACAGCTTTGCACTTCAGGGACATTGGACTTCCAAATGTAATGGTTGCATTGTAAGTTATCACCATGACCACATCATCTAGCTTTATCTTTTGACTTTTAATGCCTAATTTCTCCTATTCACGAATCACAGCTACTGTAGTGACAGTGCCCAAGAAACAGCAATCCCTTCCCTGTTTTGTTTCACCTGCAAATGATCTGTGTGCTGGTACCTTGTAAGCTCTTGCTGAGAAAACCTTTCTGCTTTCTTGTTTTATGTTGTTGTGTTGCTTCTCACAGATTAAAAGGGAGTTAGAGAATTTTGTAAGTTTTTTGAGATTGCTTATTTTATGACCTTCTGTCTGTTGAGGGCAGATGTTTTAGTCACCACAGGGTCTTTCTAAAGAACATGAGGCATGAAATGAGCAAATACTAAACCATCTCCTTCACTCCTTAAAGCATATGGATTGTAAAGAATAATGTCTCTTATGTCCCTGTGAGAAACCTCAGGTAGGGACTGGGTTCCTCAATATAATTTGGTTCTTGAAAAGCTCTTTAAATACAGCCCTTAGCTCTAGTGTCTGCTTGAAAGCCTGTTCTCCCTGAAAGGCATATCCCATTGACTGCAGTCCTGTTCCAAGGCACAGTGTGCCAGGAGAGCTGTCCTAGAGGTTGTGGGATTTCACCCAAAGGTGCAGAGAAGGAACAGTGCTCCCCACAGCAGCTGCTGCGAGCCATTGGGTGTGTTGGTGTGGGCTGTGAAAGAGGGATTTCAGATTTGGTTCTCTTTTCTAGAGGCATGAAAAAAGAAAAGTTCCTCCTGCTCTTCAAAGATAATGAGCTCAGTGTGGATGTGAGAAATGTATATGCAGAGAGCAGAAAATAATGCTTTTCCTACTTCTCTGCTATGTACTTTTGTACTAGTCTGCTTCTAGCGCACAAAGTCAATCACTTTGCTGCCATTTATTGCAAAGTATTTATTTCTGTTTACGATGATGTATGCTGAGTCCAGAATGGATTGTCCCTTTTCTTGATGAAACAAATGGAGATTGTCAATAAGTGAAGCAGAGATAAGATAGATAGTAGCTTGTTAGTGATTTGGGAGTAAGGTGATATGGCACAATAGATTAATGCATTGCCTTCATTTGTTGACATTTAATCTCTAGACTTTGGTTTATATTCAGTACACAAAGTAACTGAAAACCTCTCCCAGACTGTGAAGACTTGCAACCAGTTTGCTTGCTCTTTAGTATTTCCTTTTTTTAATAACTGTTTTAAACTGTGTTCCTAAAGACTGACATAATTTCACCATTTTCTCCTCAGGAGATTCTGTAATTTGTAATTCTGTAATCTGTAATCATAGCACACCTTNTCACCATTTTCTCCTCAGGAGATTTTGTAATTATGACTTCATAGGACACCTCTTCTTTTACAGCCTCCTTCCTCCTTTTCTCCCACTGGTCTAGTTGGAAGCTTGTAGTTTTGCTGTAATCCTTATGCACTCGTACTCATTACCACAATGCACCACCTGCATTGCCCTTGTAGCCACTTGGCTTTCCTTTCAGCACTCCTGCATCTAACAGGGCGAGGACCTGGGGCAGAGGGGGCTCTTCCATTTCTGTGCTCAGAATGGATGACGGTGCAGCCTATGGCCTTTCCAGCTGGATGGAGCAAAACTTCAAGGCATTATTTGCTGTCTCTGATAATCCTGAAACCATCTTAATGAGAAAAGTTCTTATTCATTGATGTCCTGCTGTGTCTGATGAGTCTGAGGACATTCTGGTTCCCAGGTGTTCATGTGAAGGATGAAGATAAGTCCTGTGAAATGGTCAGAGCCTTTCTGTGCAAATATCCCCCTCCACAGAGCTCTGAAGGATCCAGGAGCATGCATCAGGGCAAAATTGCATGTGTCTGTGGAACTCCTGATGATACAGGGCGATACTGCTTTTCAGAAATTAGTATTTTCAGAACTAATTTTCTGCTGTTAGTAACAGTGTGATGCTAGTTGTGAATTCAGGTTGGGGAGAGAGCACCTGTACTTAGAACTGCTGCTGGAAACACACATGGCATTGTTGTTGTAAACAATGACCTTTCCAGGTGCATTGGCGAGAGAAGTTCGGGCCTCTTTAGCCATCAGCGCGCTTGCAGCAAACGTGGGTAGAGCCCTTCCCAAATCTTCGTTCACGAAGCGTAGCCATGATGATGATGATGATGATGGAGAGAGAAGTCATCTTAAGATGAGTGGTGATTGAAACTGAATTTTACTCAAGGAGTCTGGGCAGTAAAAACTGTTCGAGTGCAGCCTCGTCATTCCCGCACCAACGAGCTTCATTAAGCTGCAGGAAGTTTGCATCGAAGGCTGAGCTAGAGGGAGCAATTAACTCTGTGGGTGTGGTGAAGGGTGCCAGCCCTGTCCATGCCTTGGATGATGACCCTTCTCTTCTGGGAAGTGTCCCTGCCATTAAGACACTTCCAGGTTCGCAGTGACTAGATGTCCTGTTGCACCACTGGACAGTCTGGGAAGCAGAGAGCAGGGCTGAGAAGGGGCTCTGGGGCAGCAAGCAAAGAGGAGAGGGGGCCTGAAAAATGCTTCCTCCTCCTGTCATATCTCCCTCACACGAGTGATGATGACCGTCTCTGTTCCTACCCAGGACACGATATTCATTACCATTGCCAAGTTTTTACAGGCACAACAGATTCCCTAAGAAAAGACAAGGAGTGGCAAAACAAGGAAACTGATTTCCTCTGCATGCAGAGAGCCTTGTGCAGCGTGCTGCTGCAATGTGTCTTGCTTATAGCTAATGTTCTTATTCATTCGGGAAATATCAGTTGAGGCAAAAAGCCAGTTCATTCATATATTTGCTAGTGATGGAAACAGGCCTCCAGATATTATCTTGTCTTAATGCAAAATAAATGAGTCAAGATCACATGCTCTGGATTAACGTAAAAATAACATTTTTCAAGGATGTTCATTCCCTTTCCTACAAAAACAAGTACTTGAGTCATTTTATTTCACCACACTTCCTCAACCATGTCTGTACCTTCTACAGCTGATTTTTGCGTAGTTAATAAGCATCACCATATTTGATTATTAATTCATCTAGTCTCTCCTAAATCAGCCTTTTGTGTGCAGAAGAATGTTAATAGACTTTTGTTTCTAAATTTCCTAATGTACCATGAAAAAGTCTACTACATGGCTGACTTCTGCCTCTTAAATATTTAAATTATTCTTCTGCCTGCAAAACTGATTTGCATGACCATTGTTTGGATATGTAGCTATGTAGGTATTGTAAATGATCATGATCATGATCACCAGAATGAGCCTGCAAAATCTCAGAAGAGATTAGTTAAAATATAACTTCATGATGTTTCCCTCAGTTCTGCTTGACCTGTTTTTAAAAAAACATAAATCACATTCTATTTTTGATTATAGAGGTATATATCTACCATATCCTTGCTGGCCTCTGATTTATCTTGACCTCCCTGAGATGAAAATCTATTGCAGTTCTCCAAGCCAGCCTTCCCTCTAGCTTCTAGGAAGGTCAGTTAGGATATTTTTTTCCATATACCATCCCTCAGGACGTTGTTAGAAGTTCAGCACCATTTCCTCCATTCCTAGAACTAATTGTAATGATGATTTCCATAGAGTGCCTGAAAAATTACGCAGAGGGAAGTTTTCTCCTCCTTGAGGTGCTGGTGTATGCTGTGATCTCTCTTCTCCAGCCTCTTCCAGGTGGCCCACCATGCCTTGAGTGCCCACCTGGGGAGAGTTTGGGGAAGAGTGGCTCTGACATCCTCCTAGTTTTGCCCATCCATCCATCCATCCTTCTTGGCAGTTTCCTCAGAATAATGAGTCTGTTTGTTGTTTTGGTACTGATAATATTCCCTGATGTCTGCTGTTACAAGGGAAGAGGAGGCCACCACTTGGCTGCTAAGTAACGCTCTTTCCCACTGCACATCCCTAATCAGCATCAAGATTTAGTGTTTGATAGAATGAGTTACCTGTTTCTGGTCTCAAAACAAACTTTCTTTGCCTCTGATACTGCCGGTTTACTCACAGTGGCTGACACAAAGTGTATGAAGTAATGGCATTACAAGGCTTATGTCTACTGCTCAAAATCCCCAGCTCAACCTTGGATACCTGGAGTTGTTACCTGCTTTGGTGCTACTTCAAAAGCAGACATGAAACATCAAGCAATAGGATTTAGCAGTATGTGTTTAGCACCCTGAAGAGGATCATCCTTTGAGGACTTCCTCTCTTGGTTAGCCACAGTGCAGTCTGGAAAGCAGGATAAGCAGAGATGTGGTGCTTTTCATGTAGTTTGCATCATCATTTTTCCATATTTTCTAGCTTTTTGAAAAATAATTTTCTGCGAAACTTCTACATTAAATTAGTTTTATAGAGAAGCTCTTTAATTGTCTTTTTGGGGGTTGGTTTCTGAGTTCTGTTGGGTTGGTTGGTTGGTTGGTTGGTTGGTTTGGTTTTTACCACTCTATTCCTTAAACCTTGTTTTTTTTTTTTTTTTTTCCTGCAATCCTTGCTCCAAATCTGATTAGGTGAAATAACTTGGGTTATATACGGCCATATACTGTTTCAGTCAGAGAACAGAGCAATTACATCTAGACATTTATAACTTTATTGTATTGCCTGTAGAAGAGCTAAAATGGGAAGAAAACAGCATAGAACATAGATTTTGCTCCAGTGTGAATTCAATAAACAAACTCTGCTGAACTATTTGTGCTGCTGATTACAGGAAGGCTGGCAAAAAATGAACAACAAAGGTCACTTGCTGCCTCCTTGTGATGTTCATGACTCATTAATCAGAAAGCCAAGTTTGCATTTATAATTTCTCTAATCAGACAGTGAAGTCTGGAAGGAGCGGGGACCATTGGAGTATATAAAAGATTTGATGCTAAAATAGTTGAACACATGTCAGTTCAGTGCAAATCAGGGATTTGTGGAGGTCGTGCTTTGCTCTGGCTGGGTAGAGAGGCAGCACTCCCTACACTCCCCAGCACTTGGTTTAAAGTTGAATTACTGCTCTAGTGAAAGCCAGCAGTGCTTTGGCCTTTGAGGTCAGCACTGCGATGAGCAGAATACAAATAATGAAGAGAGGAACAAAGTAAAGGAACATGGGTATTCTTTTAAAGTTTCAAGTTGTCCTTTCTGTAGGTAAATCTCATGCAGATGACATTTGTTGTTTAAAGGCTTAGAACACTAATTGAGGCTTTGAAAGTCCTTTAGATGATGCCTTACCAGGTCCTTTCATGTGGAGAAGTAGCTGGCAGTGGTGTGCCTCTGGACTTGCAGAGACTAGATACATAAAAACTAGCTTTATATTGGGGTTTGGTTTGTGGTTTTTATTTCTCCCATGGCTACATGGACTGTATTGACTCTTCAGCCTAACAAGTCCCAGAGCAACCTTCAGAGGTTCATACCAACCAAATTGCTCTATGACAATGTTTTTATTTCAACTTAAAAGCAGGGCACGAATTTTAGGAAAAGGAGGTGATTATGAATCATGAATTGGTTAAGGATTCATGTTTGAGCAAAAGACACTTACAGACAATTAATACTGTTGACCTTTTAATGTAAGCCCTCTTTTAATGTTCCCTACAGAGAGTTGAGTGTACCTTTAGTCAGCCTATGTCTGTAACTGGGTACAGTGACCAAAAGGCTGCTTGGATACATCATCACTGGTAGGAGTTCGGGGATCCTTGTGAGGACAAACTTAAAATGTCTGACTGCTGCCAATTTCAATTTATAGAATATAAATATATACATTCTTGTATATAAATAAATAGGCACTAATGTAGGTCTGAATTTTATTACTGCTTGGTGTTTTGAATAGAAATTTCTCCTAGTTTTTGTAGTGAGCGGAGTCCGTGAGAACCTTTTGGACTTTTAGTCTATTGTGAGGTGATGGATTCAGTGGCTGCTAGTGAAGATGCTGTTATGTGTTGATATTTGTACATGTTTCCTCATCTCAGTCTGGCCTGTTCCTTTTATTTTGCTGCTTGCCATTCTGAGTATTTTCTTGACTGCATAAGTCCTTTCAAAGAAATATTTATATCCAGCTAGCCTAGATCCATTGATGGCAGGAGCATGCTGCTGTTCCAATAGATTTGCTTCAACACTATAAGAAAAAGATAAATAATGTAAAGGTGTGCTAAACTGATTTTTACATTCATGAATATCTGCATATGCAGTCTGAATAAAGAAATCTAGATAGCAGGAAAGGTATCAGTATGACTCTTTTACCTTGCTTGCATTTCATGAGTATACAGTGAATTTTGGTAGTCAGTGCAGGGGAGGCTGCTAATTCCCAAGAGCTCCCTGCTTGTCCACTTCTATGCTATTGTAGAAGTTACATGCATCATTTTAACTCAATATTCTTTATACCTGGTAGATAAAGTTCAATATTTCATTATAATGAATATTTAGAGTATGTGCTGTGTGTGTTTTATGAATTTTTTTTCTTTACCATATTGCAGAGGAATGGATAATATTTAGAACAGTAATTATAAAACTTAGTCTTTTGTGCTATGAAATCTCTAGAAATTAATTGAATGAATAAAAATTAAATTTGTGGCTCTTCTTGAGAAACTATCTCTTGCTCCATCTTTCACTCTGATCTCAGATTTTATCATAGCAGAATAAGAGCACTATTTGAAAGTGCTTTGGCAGCGTTCATAGATGATGCTATGAAGAGATCTGTGTGTTGAGAAGTGGCAGCTGTGCAGGTTGATGAGATGCCCTTTATACAGTTATTGCAAAGTTTACATTTTTTTTTGGAAAATTGTAAGTGAAATATTCTGAAATTTTTAACAGCAATTATTTAGAAAAGTTTGGATGATGGATTTTTGACAGACATAAGCCATGAGTATTTTGTAGTCCAAGGCGCGTATCTGGACCACCTGTACACGCTAATTATGCAAGATGCAGGGCATCAGCAACCTCCTCCAGCTCCATCCTTCTGCAGTTCTGAGGTTTTAGCAAATCAAATTCGTTTCACAAACCTGCTTAAAGTTCTCTTTGATGTTCAAACCTTGGGAAACAGCGAATATCTTGTTGCGTTCTCATTGATGCCACTAATCAGCTAAAGGACAGACACATGTTTTATTATAAGAGCAAACAAAGTGCGTCAGCTTGAGGGATCAGAGAGAAAGATACGAACTCTGACAGCTGTGAACTTGTAAAACAGGCTGGACTAAAATGAAATTTTACCAAACAAGTGCCCCCACTGTCGTGATGATCTGTTTTCAACAGAATAACAGCATTTGCACCAAAGACATCTCTGAAACAGTGACATTTTAATAAGAACATCTGCATGTTCAAACAGTAACGTAGTAGAGCTACAAAAGCTCTATCAAGATCTAAAAAGTGATTTTGTCGTATGTCAGGAAGATATAGATGAGATAGAAAAAACATTTAAATTCCAAGGTTAAAAATTAAAAAATGGTAAGTGGAAGCCCAGTGGTGAGAATGCTATCACAATATATTTACTTATGTAATCTGGGGTTAAGCACTGCAGGGTTAAAATGTTAATCTAGTTTTCAAGAAACATGATTTTTACACTAAATAAGTTCTTCAAAGTAACTAAACACTTCCCTTTTTTTTTTTTTTTTACAGTTTTGATAGAATTCTATTCGTGAGGGGTAATTAACTCCACTTTTAGAGCAAATTTTTCAGTGGTTCACAAAGCCACTGAGTTTCTGCAGTGTCGCTGAGAAACAAAGCATTTCTGTAGGCCAGCCTTTGGACAGTAATGCTATATAGCAATTGACCTCTGGAGGAAAAGAACCATAGATTTATTCTTTTGTAGTCTCAAAAACTCTTTATAAAAGTGTATGGAACTTGGGATTTCTGACAGAATCTGGTAAAGCAGAGGATAAACTCATGCATTTCCATACAGTGTGCTCATTCAGCTTGACTACAATGTGGTGTTTTGTTCTTCTCTTCCCCCCAAAAAAGAGTGAATTAAAATATATTGTACTCCAGTATGAAATTTTCTAACACACTTTTTATATTTCTGAAATTTGCTGTCAATCATTTCATGAACATCCAGAAAAGGAGACAGATAATAAAAAGTGGCAGCTGAAAACTAATATTCCAAACTGTCACCACCTAATTAATTTTCTCATTTATATTCTAAGTAGAGTCCCAATTCACATGGACTTCTGCCAGGGAACTCAACAATAAAACATTCGTTTAAAATTCTGAACAATAAGAAAATATTGAAAGACTGGCAATGAACAGGCTAACCTTGGATGAATCAGTCTGAAAATTCCCTGTTTTGAAGTATGCAAGAGACTGGCCATCATTTTGAAATAATGGTAAAAGTACTGCAATTGAGATTGCCTTGTATTTAGGACAAATAGCATTGCCCTTGACACCTGTTAGTTTAACTTTAGACTTTCAGAATTTACTGTTGTGTTTGGGTTTTTTTAATTCCCCATGCCTTTAATAATATCGGACAAGGCAATTGTTCATCTTGCTCTTAAAATTTGATATTACTTATGTTAAATTATTTATTCAGAGACTGATCTGGAAACTTGGTATCTGCCTACAAGTCATTATTTTAATCTGCAGCTACTGAATTCAGTAACAAGATTTTTTTTAAAATGTACTGACATACCTTAAGGTGCATCTAATGGGATCTATCAGAAAACGTCAAAGGAACTAATTCCCTAAATACTGGAGTACTTTAGAAACTCCTTGAGACATTACCTGCATCACCAAATATCTTCAAAACTCCAGCACTACAACTCATGTAATTGCATATTGCCAGAACCTGCCTCTGTTCTTACTTCCCCCTGTGAAATCTCATTCGTTCAATTAAGCAACGTATAAATTTATACTCATTTATGTCCATGATACCTGGAATTATGCAGTGGTGTTCGTCAGGAAACCTGTCTACAGCATTTCTGCCTTGGTAGCTTTTGCACAGTGGTTTCTTGTGTCATTTTGCTGTCTGGTTAAACAATGTATTTGTGAGAGCAGCATTGTGCTGGGGTCTTGTGTGACACCATGAAAATACACCAACAAACAGTATGTTTTCTGCCACAATAAGGGAAAAAAAATTACCTAACTTTTTCTAAGATGTTGCTTGGTTTGGAAATTGAAAAATTGCCTGAAACTCTAAGAATCGAAAGTAAATGAAATGGAAATACAATATATTATAATGAGACAGATGTGAGCTCATTTTCCCTAGTGCAGGTTCGTAGACTGTGCATTCACTTGGCCCGCCTGACATTTAAATTTGAGTAAATTCAGTGGTTTATAAGAAAAGCATCTGTTGTTGGAATTACAATAGCAAGATACAATAGCAAGGAAAAGGAATCTAATTGTTATTAGGCATTGCAGCAGCATGTCAATGAAGGGCCTTTCATTGTGTTGAGATTCTGACACCAGCCTGGATATTAAATTGGCTGGCTCATCAGGGAATAGGGCACATTAGTGAGTGATTCAGCTGTGACTGAGCGTGTGCATTAAAACCTGTGACTTAGAAAACTTTCTGATGCCATAAATCAAGAGCAGAGTTAATACACAACACGTTCATGGAGGGAACATAATATAAATTAGTGTGCTTTACTTCTACAAACTCTAACCTTTAATCGCATTAGGCTCAACGTTTAATTTTTTTATAGTGATACTCCTTCTGTTTTCACGTTTGCTGTCCACTCAGCAGCCCAGGTAAAACCTTGAACTCTGCCACACACTCAACCTGAGCGAGCTGTATGTTGGCAGCTTACAGCTTCTGCTTCTGCATCTCTATTTGGGCATGTTCGGTGAATAGTGAGGGTTGCTGCTTATGACTTTTAATAAAATCAAAAAGCTCTGAGATCATAAACCTGCTGACTTCATTTCCTTTCGCCAGCGCACTTCAAAAAAGTAATTACTGTACTGCACATACAGGCAAAGCTCGCAAAATGCCCTCAAGATACAACTCAAAATTAAGATTTCTGGTAATAAAAAAAGTCAGTAATGTTTTTCAGGAAAGGAATAAACCAAAAATTAGTATATTCTTCAAAGCACATTTGGGAATTTTATTTGTTCTATTTTTAAATAAAAATCCACAAGATCCTGCATTTTTAGGCTTGGAGAAGGTTAAATGTAAATCTGATTTTCCTTCTTTCATTATTGCCTCCAAATCACTGCAGCAGGTGTAGGGTCTATAGCATTGTTTGAGTCTTTATATTCGACATATTTTTGGTTTTTCTTCATCATTAAAAAGAGATGAAGAGCCTTCCCAGGAAACACTGAGAAAGTACAGAAGACAAACTGAACTATGGTCGCAAAAGGGAAAGACCACAGAGATGAAGAACCAAAAAAACCAAAAAGAGAAACTACTTTTCTGGTAATTTAACATCATCTCCGTCATTTTCTGTGTCACTCCCTCCCCAGTTTTTTCCTGTGCTGTTTATTCCTCTGCTATAAACAACCAGTGCATGCCCAGTTTTAATTTGTAATGCTCCTCTTAACAACAGACAAGCTGATACCTTCTACCCTCCCACTCCCTGGCACAAGGGCTTTTGCCAAAACTCATAATGAAGAAATTTGATATTTTCTTCTGCATTTTAAGAACATAACTAAGTGTTTAATTTGTGAAGTCAAGGTACAGGGAAGTCTGGTAGCTGAATATCTACTGATTGGATTTCGCTTTCTCCCGCTCCTTCTTGAGCATTCACAGTAGAAAAAATTATCCTAGCAGTCAAGTTACACTAGCATTGTTACTTCTGTAAGTTGTTTTGATGCCCATATATACTGATTTTTGGGTTTGTATAAAGCTTTTGTGTGTGGTTTCTCTTGAATTAAGACACACTGTTTTGGAGGCAGAGGTATGAAATACTGTTTTAGTACATAGCAACTAAATAGGAACGTCTGCACAAGGTCAAGAACCAGGACAGTCTTTGCTGGAAAGACTAATTTATTTTATTTTATTTTTTTAACTCCTTTTTTCTTTCCCATTTGTATTTTTACAGGCAGCCCAGGGCAGACGTGTTAAAAACCATAAAATGTACAGCCCTGACTGCTCCTTCCCAGATCTCTGTGCCTCTAACAGTGGTGGCTTCCTGAGGCAGGGGCTGCTTTTGAGTCTTTAGAAACCTCAGAGGATTTCTCTTCCTGACCTGGCCACTTCCTCAGTGAACCCTTATAAGCATCAGGTCATTTGGCAGGGACTTCCACAGCATAACTGCATCTGCACCAAGAACAAAGCCTACTTTTATTTCCTATAGCCTTCCTCTCAGTGTGTATGGGAAGAGGTGGCGAGTAGGGGCTGTTTGACCTCTCCCTCTGCTCATCAAGGTGTTTCTGGGCTGTATCTACATCCGAGATACACTTTAGAGAGAGAGAGAGACGCGTTTGGGAGACAAATAAGCGACAGGGCAGGATCAGCAGGATGGGCTCTGACGAGCACTGCCAACTCACGAGGGTCTGGTCTGAGCCCCTCAACAGCAGTGTGGTGGGTCTGCCTGAGCCAGAATTTGTTTCCCCATAGGAGCCCTCGCTGTGCTCTGCATTGGTGTCGATAACACACCCATATTTTGGCTACCACTGAGCACAGCACTCACTGTTCAGTCAAGGGCAAGGTCCTGGGAGGGGACACAAATAGGCCAGCTGACCTGCACTGACCAAAGGGATAGTCCATACCATATGACGTCAACCCAGATATAGAAGCTGGGGCAGGAAGCAGGAAGGGGAGGCACTCATTGTCTCCGATGGCTGTTAACAAGATTTAGGAGCCCTGCTTCTCAGATGTAGCCGGGGATTTGCTGCTCATGGGAAGCAGAGATTAGTTGTTGCTTCTGCTTTGTGTGTGCGCACCCTGCTTTGCTTTTGTTTTTGCTTTCTGTATTAATATACACTGCCTTATGGCAACCCACGATTTGTGCTGGGTTTTTTTTGTTTCCACCCTTACTCTCTCCCCTGTCCAGCTGGGAAGGGGAGTGATAGAGCGACTGGTGGGCACCCGGCATTGAGCCACGGTGAACCCACCACAAGCAGGACTGTCCTTTGGAAACACTGTGCAAACCTCATTTTCGTGGTTTCACCCTCTGGGATGGTTTTGTATAGCAATGAAGACAGGGAGTCTTGAAAGAGAACTCTCGTTCTTTGTGGACAGTGTTGAGGTCAGCGTTATGGATCCCTCCAGGTGATCGTTCCACGCACAGGAGGCAGCACCGAGGAGCGCTCAGAGCCTGCTGTCCCCAGGGCAGGCAGCTTTTCTAACCCCCCCTGGCCAACGTGATCTGCTCGCACCAGTAAAGTGTATTGTCCTAAGCTGTAAGAAATTCAGCGCTGGGGAGAAGAAAGAAATTCTGTTTGCTTCATTGCAATTCCAAAATATAATTATCTAGAAAGAACAGTCACTGCGTCCCAGTTGTTACACCTTCCATTTGCACAGATGAATATAAAGGTGAAAGTCTTGTACCTGGCAGGACCCTGCTCAGTTTGGCAGCCACTTGAAGTTTTATTATGTTTTGGGGTTGGGAGGTTCTGTTTCTTAAGAAAGCTGAATTAGGTATTCATTTAAAATGCAAGTGAGGAGGTAAACAATGCAGCTTTGCAGTTAATATTCATTGTATAATATCAGTCCATTTGTGAGGAGATTAATTATTTGGTTGGGATTCAAAATACACTGTAACATTGAGAAGTACAAAGCATACTTTGAAAATAACAACATAGATGGATTGTTCTGATATTTATTATTTATATTCTTGCTTCTTCATTCTTACTTTTTAATTCCTTGAGAGTGTGTATCTTCACATGAAGGGTCACTTGTAGACTAGTGCAGTTGCATTGCATCACAGTGTAACCTGCTGTGATTTGGAGGAAACTTCTAGAAAGCAAAAGGTCTTAATTTTATTCCAATAAACTGACAGGGTGTGCTTTCAGCACTGCAGCCCATGGATGTCAGGGCTGCTGGGGGCTAGGGAAATGAATATAATGTATGTAATTGCTACCTGAGCAGCAGAGCATCTTCTGTGAGTGCTCCTTGCCTTTTCCTCAACGATAGTGTTGATAACCCCACTGCTTCTGGCATCTAAGTCTTGTTGTATTGAAAATATTCGGGTGGTATTGGGCTTCAGTTAGGCAGCAATTACTGCAAGAATACTGATCTCATTTAAATGACTTTTAAATACAAGAATTTTTTATTAGATTACTGATCATTACCTCTTGAAGTAGTCACAGCACCAAGCCTGTCAGAGTTAAAGAAACTGAATAGCAAAAAACCCATGAAGACCTTTAGTAGACCAGACTGCAAGACTTTATCTGAAGAGTTAAATATTCTAATATAGCAAAAATACGTATTATATGGATTTAAAAAGAAATTACAATGATGTTTCAGTTAGTTGCTCAGATCTAGACTCTCACCTCTTCATGCTCTCCAGAAATGATTTTTTCCTGTAATTTTCAAAACTTTTATGAAATTATATTTTTGTTCTTACTTTAATATATGGTTTAGACTTTGTTTCCAAGAAGTACTTTTTTGCTATTTTTAACCTTTCCTTTCTGTCTCAACCCCATCATTAGAAATGATAGAAAGTCAGGAGAGGCTGCAAAAATGTTTTCTACCTGCAGGCCATGTGGATTTTTTTGTCTAGTGAAAATTGTTCAGTAAAAGCATTTTAGGGAAGATGTTTGGATCCTTTCATTTTTCTGTGTTGGAAACGTTTTGCTCAGCTGGACTACAATTTGAAAAAATTGAAACTCATGATGCAAACTATACCTATGATTGCTACTTATAGGGACTAACCTGAGCTCTCTAGAAATGTGTGTGTAGTACCCCGGTAATATCTGGGGAATAAATATATCATTTTCTATTGTTTTAAATTTATAGTGATAACAAAGATTTATAAACAACTTTGAAAATACATGGAAGTATTTAGGATCAGTGTTAGAGAGTGCATTCTTAGCTTTCCAATAGCAAGTGTCATAGACCAAAATTCATTTACATAAAAGTCACTCCTTGGCTGGTATTTTGGCTGCAGTTGTCTCTAGAACATTCTGCTTGTCCAACGGTGGTATGACTGACAGCAAATTACTGCTACTGAAATGATTAAAAAAAACCCAAACCACCAAAAAACCCCAAAACAAACCAAAGAAGGACTTTTATCCTTAGGAGGACTGCAAATATTGAAATTGGCTTTTTGTATTTAAATATTTTACTGGAAATTCACTAACAATTCTGGCCTCGTAGGATGCAAACCTCCCTGCCCTGGATTTGGGCACACAGGTGATGGTGAGGGGAGATTCCCTGTGCTCCAGTTGCAGGGAACCCCATCCCAGCAGGACGGGCCATGTCTTTTTGTTGACAGAGAAACTTACACTTTTCTTCCCCATCCTTGGTCTTTCTGGGGATGTGCCACCAGGGAGGTGCCTTTGTATGGGAGATTACACAGAGACTGTCAAGGTGGTGCCCAGCTCTGGTTGCTGTCTCATAGGGTGAATGATCTGTACTGGACCAACATCATAAAAACATCACTTCAGAGCAGCAATGTGCATATAGCTGGGAGTTCCCAGTGATAACAGAATCTAAATTTAAAAAAAAAAAAAAAAGTATTTCAATTGACTTCTATAATCATTTACGCCACGGGAATAGTCAGCTCAGTTGTACCATCAGCCTGCAACCACTGGGATCGACAAATAGTAAAGAAGAATGAGGTTTATATATGAATAGCCATTTATGCATTTGGCATATAACCTTTGAGTATTGTTTTTTTACACGTTTATGCCCAAACATACAAAATTCACTGTTTCCAGGTAAATTATGCAGCACTCAGTGTCATTAACTACTCACTCCCTGCTTTACTTCCGTGGAAACCAAGCTCCATTAAGCACTTAATGGTGTCCATGGGAAGCAGAGATGAAAAACAGGCTGATAGGAGGGGTTCCCTTCTTGACTGCTCAGCCTATATTAGGTTCAATGCAGAAAATAAAGCTGACCAGGGTCAGATAGAAATAAAAAATAGGTAAAGAAATAAATAATCTATCTGTCTGTGTTTAAAGCAATGACATTAAGAAAGAAATACCCATAACATCAATTAGTGGCCTGCATGTAGCTATAAGATACAAAGTTGGATCACCTGCCTATAATATCATTTTCCAGTTTTAGATGCAATGAGTGAGAATCAGTGTTTGTAGCCATCCTTTTCTTAAAGAAAATAAAACAGTTGCAAGTGAGTTTTCAAGTACAGTATTACTTGGGATGTTAAGGGGAGATGGTACCACCTAATGTTAACTTATATTCTTCCACCTATTTTTTTTAAGGGATTTATAAATGGGTTAAAAATTGAAACAGTAAGTTTCAAATTACTTTGTCAGAATGAAAAGTCTGGGTTTAGCAGTGTTACAATAGCTGAGCTGCATTGCTTCATGTGTTGCAAGAGCAAGCTGGGAGAGAAGATATTTTTGGAAACACACTCAGTTTGAAAGAGTGGAGCACTACAGACAATATTCTGGTTTGAAATTAATTACAAAAGACAATAATAATTGCAAATAGAATTTTTCTGAGAATAGGGGTTGTTTTGGGCATCTTTTTGAAAAGGTGATACCTTGGATACATAGTTGACCAAATGAGAATTTTTCAGCTTGAGAGTGTAAAATATGAATGTCAGTTCAATAAAGGGAAACAAACACCACAGCCATCACAAACAACATATTTACTGTCATTGTTATTCCACACCACAGCAAGCTACTAACTCCAGTGTCTTTGGCGAAGCAGTAGAGTGGAGCTAAAAAAAAAAAAAAGCTCATTGTCCTTTGTTGGAAACACAACAGGTGAAAATCACTGAATCAGGGAGACTTGACTTGAAAGCTGTTTAACCAACCTGCCAAAGAACGTGACCTTTCACGGTTTCCAATCCCCAGTATTCCCATGAAATAGGCAGTATTTATAACTAGTGAAAGCTGAAAACAGAACAGTTATTACTGCTCCCCTTTTCCCAGTAACAGAAAGAGCTGGTGCCTTCTGTGGGATAAGGCCGGGAATGGTGACAGCTGTGCCCTGACAAATGCTAATAAAAGTCAAATCCCCAACGTTCAATAGGATCCACAACAGTGTCCACAAACTTTGTAACTGGGCACTGCCTTGGGATGGAGTGGAGGCAGCATCTATAGTCCTACACTGAGTTCTGCAGGGTAGTGGTGAAGAAATGCTTTTTCTACTTCTGCAAGGTGTAAATGTCTGGAACCAGGAGCAGGGCTTTCAGCTGGTGAAGAGAGAGCAGGTGGAGATGCCTCCTGTGACTCCTGTTTTGTGTGGTGGCCGAGTGCCTGGGCATTAGGTGGGGAAGCAGCTGAATCCATCTCACCTCTGGTTGTTTGGGTAAAATGGACAACCGGAGTGGAGGAGAGAAAGCACGTGGGGAAGAAGGTGGAGATCACGACATCAGAAATAAACCTGAGATTACAAACATGAACAGCAGGGAAAAAATCACATAATTTCTAACTCTGATAATGGAGAGTAAAGGCAAGGAAGCTTTTAGAAGATACTGAAAAACACTGATGTTTTGACATGCTGATAAAAAAGCTGGAGATGGTGATGCTGAGAGTGGAGGATCTCTGGAATCAGACAATCAAAAGTGTTTGAGTAGAGAGTTGAACTAGTGCTACATTAAGCTGGTACTGTAAATAAAAATCTGTGTGTGAATAAAACTACCAAGTGAATGTGGAGAGGTGAAGTACGGAACACTGAGCACTGGAGAATATTAGAGCAGACTCTAGGTAAGGTGAGAGACAGCACTAAACATTAATGGACTGTTGAAATGGAGGAGAAGAGGAATACACAATGAGGTGAAAGCCAGACCGAGGGAAGTTTGAGTAGTGAGGACCTTCCAGCAAAAGTTCCAGTTTAGAGACACAGAAGACTTAGCCCAGGGAAATGCTTCATTGCACCAAGCTCTGGTTCTCCCCAGTAGATTGTGTTCAGGGTGTAGTCCGTGTTCTGTTTCTAGGGAATGTGTTTCTAGTTCACAGTTGCACAGCTTGCTGTAAATTATCAGTACTTCCATAATACAAGTACAAAATTCTGTAATTATCTGATTGAGGGTCTCTGGGCACCAGCTTTCAAAAAATCATAGAAAAGAACAGGCCTTATGTCTGCTCCTGTCCCTACTTTCTGCTCTTTTCACACAAAACTTGAACAGAGGATGAATTTGCTGTATTATGTTTGCTGTTTGTTCTAGATTCCAAGTATTTATTTCATCCAATTGATGTTTAAATTCCCATCAGTTACTAGTGCAAAAAACCATTTCATAATTATACAAACTTGTAGTTTCATTTGCATCTCAGTGTTTTGTCCACGTAATAATTGATCAGGTAAGTGTTTTCTTACTACTCTGTAAAATCAGTGAAATAAAAATATGCTGGTCCTCCCTTTCATATCTGCAGTGTAATCAAAGGTCAAGAGATAAGACTAATACAATATCCTGGTGGTTGAGAGCTGAAATAGCTGGTTTGTTGCTACATTTATTTGACTTGCTAATGCCAGGAAATGTGGCTTTTAAATGTTACCTTAGTTATAAGGTGGTGAAGGGCCTGGAGGGGAAGTGTGTGAGGAGCAGCTGAGGGCACTTGGTGTGTTCAGCTGGAGAAGAGGAGACTGAGGTGAGACCCCATTGCAGGTACGGCTCCCTTGGGAGGGGCAGGCACTGATCTCTGCTCCGGGGGGACCGGGGACAGGACCCGAGGGAATGGCATTAACCTGTGTCAGAGGGGTTTGGGCTGGATATCAGGAAAAGGCTCTTTGCCCCGAGGGTGGTCGGGCACTGAACAGGCTCCCCAGGGCAGTGGGCACAGCACCAAGGCTGCCAGAGGTCAAGATGCATTTGGATGATGCTCTCAGCCACATGGTGTGACTCTGGGGATGGTCCTGTGCAGGGCTGAGGGTTGGACTCGGCAATCCTTGTGGGTCCCTTCCAGCTGGGATCCTGGGATAACTGTTATGAACGGCTGTGTTTTCTCATGAAATATATGGAGAAAATACCTGGTGTTGAGACACTGATTTATAGAATCATGGAATCAACTGGGTTGGAAGAGACCTCTGAGATGATCAAGTCCAACCCTTGATCCAACACCACTGTGATTACTAGATCATGGCACCGAGTGCCACATCCAGTCTCAAAGGGAATTAGTGAAAGTTTTCTGCTGAAAATCCTGTGAAGTCTTTTGAAAAGCCTGTGTTTTGGAAAATAAATATCACATCTTTTGATTTCTTGTTTGGAATGTGATTTCTGTGGACAGCAGATTTCAGGCTGCTCCTGCCACTGGTCCACTGAGATACTCCATACATCTCAAAGCAACACATATATGTGAAAAAAAAACCTACAGGGGGAAAAAAGCAGACTTTTTAATTTTAATAATAAAAAATTAAATCTGCTCAGTGGTTGCATTTACTCCTTTGAAGGCACTTAATTAGGCAGATTTGTTGGGATCACTGACACATTTTTTTTCCCCTCTTAATAATTAAGATTGTGTTGTAATTAGATGTCACATCACGAAGGCTCTTCTGCCACAGACCTTAGGTATTATTATCAGATATCAAAATTAATTTACAGAAACTAATGCTAACCAGGCTGCTCAGTACTCTTAAAATTCCAAAGAGTAAACAATGCTCATGATAGCACTTCTGTTGCCATAATATTAATGAATTTTTAAGCAATATACAACATGTTGTAACATAAAAAGATGATCTGGTGTATTAAAGAACATAAACACAGGCTCAAAACACTTTGCAGCTAGTGTACATTTTAAGTAACTCAGCTCTTTAAAAAAACCACATTAGGGTTACGATGCTTGTCATGGAAAGAAACTGATTTAACATGTGGAAACAATGCAATTAAAATGAGAAAACAGATTTTTAAGTAAATGGTAGCATTCACAGGTGACTGGGAGGCTGACACTTAATCTGCAAGCCCTGATCCTTATTGTCAGATCAGCTGAAGAGATACTGAATGAAGTGGCTGTCAAATTACATGCTTTAGCAGTCTCTGTAATTGAAATGGTTGCACGTAATAACTGTATCGTGTCTGGGTACTCTGTGTCTAATGCAGGGCTGGAATGAATTTAGACTTGTCCTGTATATTTTGTGTTCCTTGCTTGAATGTGAAAGTATTCGCAAAGAAATTTAATATTACACCTCCAATAAGTGTCATAAATGTTTGTTGTGTTACTGTTATTAGATTTATTTAAGTTTGGGGTTTTTTTAGGAATTTGTTTTTGATTCAAGTCTTGAGAAATTTATTCCAAAATACCAAATAAGAAACTATTGAGATGGATCTGGGGCAGCTGTGGTGAACAGAGAAAAGAAATAGTTTCCTTTATCTATACTGGAAATAGGAATGTTTTCATTAAATGTAAAATTCAGAAGTACCTGAGCAGTGCCTATAACTTCAGTGGGGCTGCTGTGTATTTTGTGGACAGAGGGAACCCTCTGACCTGCCACCTGGGAATAGACGTGAGGCAGAACAAGCAGAGGCAGAGATGGGCTTCATTCAGCTGTGACAGCAGAGATTTGTGTGTTTGTTTTATCCTCTTCATTCCTATCTCTGATCTCTCCTTATATCCCAGCTTTGTACAACGTACAAGAAGCAAGACACTAATCACAAACCTGAGCAACAGGTGGAAATCTTTTGCAGCTCCACAGAGCTCCAGGCCAGCGCAGCAGCTTACTGGCTGCAGGGCACTCAGGTTTCCATAAACACAGTTTGCAGCGACAAAAGAAGCAGCCTGCTCCATAGATGCTGCAGTCTCGGGAAACACGACTTGTGGATGGTTTTATTCCTAACTTTTATCCTTCCTCATAGTCTCTCTTTATTCTTATTCCTATTGATCATACCTTGCTGTGTTACACTCTACCTGCTTTTTCTTTCTTTCCCATGTCTAAGTGCCACACAATTGACATCAGTGATTCTGAAACAGACTCTTCCTGTCCTTCTGTGTTGGTACAAAATGGGATATTGGAGCAAAGCAGAGACCGTGTGCAGGGCTTTCCTTTCCTGAGTTTGGGTGCTGCAGCACTAAGTGGTTGGATTACTGTGGTTTCTATAGGATAATTGGTCTCTGTAGTTGTCAGAGAGTAAAGTGAAGGCACACAATTACCAAAACATCCCTGTGAAATTGTGTCCTGGGAAATAATGGGACACATTAAACCTCATCTGTTTTATATTTATGTATAAATAATATATTACTATTATATAAAATATAAGCTAATAGTATTGTATTCTTACAATACATTACAGTGCAATAATATACTGGCATTATAAAAGTATATTAAATTTGATATTTTAATATTTTAATTATATTAATTTAGTATCATTATTTTTGTTATAAATTATTATGTATATATAACAAAACACATTTATAATGTCTATTAATATCACAATATAAGATGATGATAATATATAACTTCACCTGTTTTATATTAATGCTGAATTCACAATCCTAGGATTAGTTAATAAATTCAATAAATATGAAAAAAAGTCAGAGATCAGCATCCCTATTGCCAAAACTCAGCTCAACAGTGGTATAATTATCCATCATCCTTTGAAGGGAATTTCTAGTACTGCTTCTCTGTTCTTCAGTTATATTTGCAATTTTCCAAGAAACGTCTTGTTTTAGCAGAGGAAATGTCAGACCTACTGCTGTGGGTGTGCACTGCGTGTTACCACATCTGGCTGCAGTGGATTAGTGCCATTGCCAGGGGAGAGGGAATCTTACCGGGGAGTGACAAAGGAGTGACTGTGTTTAGGCACCTGCAGATGCCCCTGTCACTGGCTCATGGCTGGGCTCTCACTTGAGGCAAATAGTCCAGAATAGTCTTTCTTTTGTTCTATGCTCTGAAGTTGTCATTTTTTTATCTGATCAAGTCACAAAGAGAGATCTTTATTAATGAAGATTTGTAAAGGTCACTGCAGTGGCATCGCCTGGATAGACCAGCACAGACAGAACAGGAGATACGAGTGAACTGCGATAACCCCCTGTAACTTTGCTATTAACATCGTCTGTGCTGTGTTCTCTGCAAACATTTTACATACTTTGTCCGTCCATCTAGAGAAGTCCTGTGAAGACAGCAGACTGTTGTCCTAAAATACCTTTGGAAGTAAAAAATACATTTTGAAACTTTTTGTAGTCAAATAACTTTTAATTTTTATCTGTTAATTCCTTTCATTTATGTTTATTCGGTTTATGTGTAAATATAAATGTAAATTGAATGGAAATTAGATTATTCAAAATGAAAGTTGAAATGGAACCTTTCTGCTTTCTTCAGTTGACTAGATAAAAATTATTAATTTTCTACATTTCCACTGCAAGATATTTTTGATTTGATCAGGCTGCATTTTTCTAGGGAAAATTATTCCATTAATTTGTTTCTAACTGTGATTTCTTCTATGAAGACTGCAAAAATATTGAAAAACTGCAGTATATGAGATCTCTTCTATCTCTAACACTGTTTGAATGTGATAGAACATTAGAGCTAGAAAATAGTTTTGTTTTGAATGGCTGAGCAAGAATATATGAGATATATAAAGTGATAGGTAAAACTCTTCCAAATCAGAAATTAATGCACAGTTCTGTTGAACACAATGAAGTTAAGGTTAATTTAGATTTATTGTTATGTAATGTGGTTAGAGTTACTGGGCAATGTGTGTGGTTCTTTGCTTTGTTCATTTCATGAATACACATTTCCTCAGGTCATCCACAAAGAATGAATTTAGAAGTTCAGGACAGAGGCATATATTGTATTTCTTAAACAAAAACAGCAGCTGTGTAAGCAGGTAATACCAGTTGGTTGTTATCTTCTGAGTCCAGGGTGTATGGCACATAGTTTTATATATTTTTGAATATTTTGTTTTATTAGATCCATTGGGTTTTTTTAATAAACAGTCCTGTGCTCAGCTTTGGGGAAATTTGCATAAAGTAAAATCTGTGACATGATTAATGCTGGTTAGGACTATAAAATATAAATCTTTAATTCAGATATTTAAGAATGGTAGCCCCTCCCCCTTTTAGGGACATATTCTCTCACTTTGTGGGGATGTTCAGTGTACAGGGCACGGTTTTGCATTTGGCTGTGTAAGGTACCTCTCATCCGAACACTGCCAGCTTACCAAGCAATCTGCATTTACTCCTACGAATGCTGTGCCCTTAATTTTTATCACTGGTCATTCTTTCATCATCCATGGATTTTATCATCATTGACTTTACATTTATTTCTACATAATTTAAAAATACCTTGTTTAGGATCCTCTACTGCTTTTTGCTACAAAACTTCTTTTCAATTCCCCCCAGATCCACTTCTGGCAGAGAACTTCATTTTGAGATTTCTCAGATAGCCAGCCTGTTCTTTGTCCCTGCATTATTTCCTAAGAAGAACATTTAGGTCCAATATTTCACAACACTCTATTACGATTACACAATTTCCCAGTCTCCAGGAGTGTATGTGAAGCCCCAAGATTGACTAAGCTATGAATCTTAGGTACGAGTAACTTGCAAGTCATCCCAAGTAGACGTTGCCTGTTAAGGACTTCGATTGCTAGTGGAGGGAATGATTTGCACATCTTTTTTCCAAATATAGATGGGAAACAGTTACTGAACTCTTCTTTCCTGTCTTTGGTAATGCTAGAAGTGTTACCACCCTGCTTCACCATAGACTTATTTTATTGCAATGTGTTTAGAAAACAAGCCAAAGCAAGACCCAGTTTCTCTGTCTCTGCATTGTCCCACTGCTCACCCACTGCCCCCACCCTCAGCCCTGTCTTGAAGTTTTTCTCTTCTCTTACTGGTTTTCTCATTTAGATATTTCTATTTCCTGTTGATCACTACCTCCTTTTGTCTTAAACAAGTCCTCCATCTTTCAAAAAATGTGCTCCTTTCTTCACATCAGTCCAAGGGATTAGGAAGATTGTGGTTCTGCCCTGGTGCACTGGGACTGAACAAATAACATCAATGGCAGCTCAGTCCACTACAATATCTGATTCCCAGCCAGATCTTTTTTCTCCTCAGAGATGAAAATGGACACGAAACTTGCTTTGTTCTCTCCCTTTCATGCTCCTTCCCTCAAAGTTTGTCTCTGGGCTCATTCGACAAAAGTTTAAAAAACCCCGATAAAAACCCTTTGTGTGGAAAGAATCTGATCTAAAGTTGTTGGCATTTTCAAAGTACTGTTTGTCAATGGTGCTGACCTTTTCATGCACACAAGGGTAGATCTACCTAATATTTAGTTCCTGTAATACAAAGACTTCTGTATAATGGACAGGGTGAATGTATTGCTTATGATATTCATATCTTACTTTATAGCAGCATCCCAGCACCTAAAAGGGGCTACAAGACAGCTGGAGTGGGCTTTGTTACAAGGGCATGTAGTGATGGGACAAGGGTTGATGATTTTAAACTGAAAGACTGCAGGTTTAGATTAAACATTAGGAAGAAATTGTTTCCTGTGAGGCTGGTGAGGCACTGGAACAGGTTGCCCAGAGAAGCTGTGGATGCCCCAACCCTGGAAGTGATGGGGCCTCACGGGGCTTTGAGCAACCTGGCCATTCATGGAGATGATTGTAAAGAAGCGTTTTCCATCATCTTCATTTACTCCAATCATTCTGGGAGTGGAAAAACAGTTTTTTCAAGTTGAGTAGTGGTTCAAGCCTTTGGTTGTGAGTCAGAAGGGTTTACAAGAGTCCAGCTAGAATTTCTTGTTCAGTGTATCCAGAATGTCTTTCGGAGCCAGACTGTGTTCCCAGTGCATGATTTACAATATTGGCACACCAGTCCTGCTGACGCTGGGCGGCTCCCTGAGCTAAGGTCTCATATAAGCATAAAAACCAGAGCCAAACTCTAATGAAGGGGTCTCACCCTTATCATCACCCTTCTCTTTGGAACACACGTACTCTGTCCTGGGCAATGGTTGTTCAGACAAAATCTCTGAATAATCAGCTGCTCTAAATGATCATTGGACTGGCAGACAGGCTGTGCTTGGCACTGCTCCCACACAGTGGCATTGTCAGGCTGAACTATGCTATAGATCGCACCAAATGCCACTTTTTATTTACCTGTTTGGAGAGGAAATGGTAAGACAAGACAATACATGATATACAATCATGTTTTCTGCCTCTGAGGAAGCTGGTTCTGTGTGGGAGAGCAGCTGGATGGGCCAGGGAGGCCCCAGGCACTTGTGCATATGAAAGGACTGTGGGTTTGCACCTCTCATGTATGGAAGACCAAGTTCTTGTATTCACCTCTGGTTATTTTAGTCCTGCTCAAACAAGAAGAGAGCGAGCCCTCACTTGCTCGCTGCCTTCACTGCGGGGGGAGTTCTTTCACGTGTTCTCCTTTCCCAAGCTCTTCTCATGGTGTCAGAGGTCCCCGTGACCTCTGCCAGGTGACTCTGCACAAACTGCCCCTTTGGGTTCTCCTGCACTTCCTTCAGTGTCTGAAATGCATTTCTTAATATGCTGTGTCATAATTTTGGGGTTGTTTTTGTCTTTCCTCCTTAAAACCAGAATACAAGTGCATTTAACCATGAAAGCAGGTACAAATGTATTCCTGTTAGTGGATAATAATGAAAAGTCAGAGAGATTAATGTGCTGTTGCTGTTTATTCAGTACTGCATTGCTTGTGACTAACTACAATGGATGAAACCTTCTTTCTGCCTCATTAAATAAGTTAATCATGTAAATCAGGAGAAAAAACATTTTGGATAGTGTGAGTACAGGTTGAGTATCAGATATGCACTTTTTACCACCATGTATTAAAGGAGATTTGACAACATACAGGTGTCCCAACTACAAAACATTAGCATCAGTCTTCTGTTATCTCTAAAGTAAATGAAAACAAAATTAAAAGGTCACACTGGTGCTTGTTTCAATCAGGAATACATGGCCACTGAGTGGAATTTCTTTCAGAGAAAGAGGGGAGCTCTGAAGGGAATGGAAGTTCTTGAAGAAGACAAATTATAATGGACGTTGCAATATATTCAGAAAAGAAAGCTTTTATGCTTTTTAAATTGTAAATCAAAAATATAATTAATTTTCTATAAAGTAGGATTTACTAAAACTTCCAGATATTACTTTTCCAGCTTACCAAAAACCATGCACAAATTTGAACTATAAATTTGAAGTCCAAAGAATGAAAATGTAAACAGGAACATAATCTTGACAATGTTGGAAGGAATAGGAATAAAACTTTTTAGATGGAACTAGCATGACAGTGATAAAGGAATGTAGCTCTCAGGATTACAGGACAGAATCAGGGAAAAAACCCAAACAAACCACGTTATCTGAATATTTGTCCAAAACACTTTTTAAGCCCAAACGGAGCTGCTGAGGCTCAAGAAACTTCACGTTCTGATAATGTGGTTTTTAATAAGACCGAGTGCTTGCATTTTGTGATTGCAGATGGAATGGAAGGGAAGTTTCCAAATAATACTTTTTTAAACTTAAGAACTACTAAAATTCTTTTTTTTCATCACAGGATTTTTAATCCAGAGGCTTTAGATAAAGAAATCCAAACAACTGGCTACTTTAACTCCAGCATAGGAACAAAGTAGCCATGGAGTTACTTTTCAGATGTTGCATTAAAGGATATAGTGGCATTGGAAAAGTATTGCCTTCCTTCCTTTGTTTTCAATTAAAAAATAAAGTCAAATCCATTATTTATTTTTTTAAGAGATGATAGTGGTCACAGGGGAAGCACAAGGATATTGAGAAAATGCCAACACTTTATTGGTTGGAAGGAAATGAGTATGGATGTAATGCTAAACTTGCTGAAATCAATGGAAGATACCCAGTGGTTTCAGTGTTATTTGGGTAAGGCTTGAGAGCTTGAGGTTATGTGTATTTATACTGTGTTGTTGGAACAAAACAGAGATTTAAAACAGCATTGAATTAAAAAATATCTCTGCTGTCTGCTGTTGCAATAGGCTTAATCTACATTTCAAGTCAGAAATACCTCTTTCAGGATCAAAACTACTTCTACTTCTGCATGAGATTGTAGCAGCTAATGTGTTAGGGTTTTTTTTAATCAAACACATACTACTTTGATATTAAAACTTTATATTAGATCAGCTGTCATTAATTTTAGCCCATATTCTCATACATTTTAATTTCATAGCTATAATAGATCTAATAATAGGGTTTGGATTTGTCCAAGGAGAGGGCATAAACCAAAATTAAGATGAGATGAGATTTTGTAAGAATTGGTGTCCTGATGATATTTCTATTCTAGGTGATAGAAAACTGGCCAGAATGCCTCAACTATTGTATGCAGAATTTTTCTCAGAACAGTTACTGACATTTCAACATTCCTGAAACTAATCCTTTGCTTTATTTCCTCCCTAGTGACCTTTTTTTTCTAGTGATAATTGAAATAATATGTAACTTTATTTTTTACAGTAATACTAGGTGCAGATATGAATTTTTTCTTCTGTGGCTATCTTGTAGCACTGCAAGCTGTAATACATTATATGGCTTCCAATGACAAAGAAATTATGTTTTCAATTTGGTAGGTCGTTTTCAATTTAAAATATAATGTATTCCTGCATAAGACATATTGCCATGTGGCAGGCTGTAAGTATCAGGGAAGTCCTACTTTATCTGAAACAACATAATTAACACTCTTTGTTCATGATAGGCAAATAAACAACCAAGGCAGGTCTTTTCCAGTGATGGATAGCATCTTTATTAAAGAATTAATCTAGATCTCAAACCAGGATCTATCTAGTACATAAATCAGGGCCTTGTGGTTCCATTTACGGTTCCTTTTACAGCCTGAGTGTTAAGTTTATTGCTGTGTAGCCCAATAACTCATTGTTGAGGAGTGCCAAGCCTCAGTCTTCCTTCTTTCTGTTCTCACTGCAAATAGAGACATTTTCAGTTGACAATGCCAATACCTGTTTGCTCTGTCCTTAGCAAGTAGCTTGAATTCCGACTGTCTAATGTCAATTATATAACCATATTAAGAAAGTTAAGGTGTATTGATAAACGTATTTTTATATGCCAAGTGTTTAGTTTCTTCAAATCATGTGCAAAGTCAAGATTGCCCTGCCAGAGACCTGCTATGCTCTGCACTTGTCCTCCTGCAATGGTCAAGTTTGGAAAAACAAAGGGACTGTATAAAAGCTGCATAAATAGTGATTTATGAGCTCATGTTTGGACATGATGGGCATAAATATTCAATTCCAGCTATATGGATGCCATGATCCGTGAAAACTTACCTGAGCAGCTCTGCCCAACATATATATTTTCCCCTGATCAGAAGTGCCCTGTGCATATTGCAGATGCTTGGGATCCCCAGAAGCTTTTTTCTCAGCTGCCTTAATTGCAAGATGGGCAATTAGAACACAGGAGATGTATATTGAAAGCTGCCTTTCACCTTGCAATGTTTATTAGCAGAGGAAAGGGACTATGTCAGATCATTGTATACATGCATGTATGATGAAGTGTAACCAGTAGAAAGCTGCAAAAATCCCTTGGGGCACAGAAAAGCTCTTCGATGGCTCACTTTCTGGTTTAGAATGCTGCTTGGGATAAGGTTTGTAGGTTGTTTGGACTTTGTTGTATTTCTTCTGTTTGGCTGTGAGCAGATAGATTATTTACTTATGAACTTAGTGATGTTTTTATGCTTTGATGTGCAGGGATTACCTGATGATGTTTTTGTTTAAAGATTTATCAGAGATATGGGAGATATCTGTCTCTAAATAGTCACATCAACTGTCCTTTCAGATTGTCAGCAAATGCACGTAGATACATCTGCAGGGATTACAGACTTGGATTGGAAAATTTCCAGGACAAACAAAGCAGAGCTCTAGTTTTAAGAACTTACGGTAGTAGTGTTTCAGTGAAAAATGAGATTTCAGAAAGCATTTTAGAAGTGTGTTTACAAGATTCTCAGACAGTCGCTTCTGCTCATTAGGAAATGCCAATATAAGAATTCTGTATCTTATTGGTCTATAAACATTGCAGATACCTCAAGGATCAGGAAATGGATTGTGTAAGCATTAACAGCAGTGGAAAATCTGCTGTCTGCGTAAACTCTTCAAAACACACACCAGCTTCCACTTCTCGTTCTGTCTGGGACCTCGACAGAAGGAAGGTCCAAAGCAAGATGAAATCCTTTTTATGGAGGAATTTTTTGTTTATACTTAGTTTCAAGAAGGCAGTGAGCAAGTGAATAGTGTAACTAATCTGGCAACTGTGAACTAAATTGCAAAGTGTTTTCCGGCCGATATAAGGGAATAAAAATTTGATTCTAAGTAGCCAAGCTGTGTTATTTTTCAAGAATACGGACATAAGAGCCTGTTAACATTTGGAATATGGAAAACCTTATGATTCTCAAAAATCAATGGCTTTTATGATTTTATATCTTGGCATCAAAAAAATGAGGCCCAGACTTCTGAAAAGAACAAGTGGATTCTGAGATAATGTGAGTTAAAGATTATTTGTGATCTGAGTAAAGATGTGCAGCATTGCTTTGTTTTCAAACAACATCTTCCTGGTTTGAACACATTTTTCATAATCCATGTCTAGAATAACACAGTTCACATCTGCTGAGTGAGCATCAGGAATTCTTGTACTTCACCTTCATTTTTCAATACCATTGACCCAATTTAGTGGGTTTCTGTTTCAAGAGCCTTACTTGGATGAGGTAATGATGGACTCACTTACTTAGTGAGTATTTTTATAGCAACACCTCTGCTTCCTGGTGATAAATTATTTCAGCATATTGAAATCCAGGTAAATTTGAAAAATAATGAACCTCTCATTTTCGGAGAACTTGAAATTTTAATGAAAGACTGTCTGGTACAAAAGTGATATATTGTAAAATCCTGCTGTACCAAAACTAGGGAGCACTGAAGCTGGAATAAAATTACCCATGTGGGTATTTTTAATAAGTTCAACAGTGTGTTTCTTTCCCCTGCCTGTTTGAGAAAATAAATCTCTTGTTTTTGGAGCACCTAGCTTACATTACTTGGAATAAAGTATGTCATAGCTCAAGCAACATGATCTTCAATCAAGGAAGCAATAGTCTTGTTTCCCCTACTAAATTTTTAAAAAATTTACTGATGTAAAAGCATTCCTGATGAGAACTGGTGCAGCTGAACTGAAACCAGCCAACCACGCCTGCCCCAAGTGGTTATATGCCCAAATCAGTGTTCACCCAGATCATCATTCTGCAGCAGGCTCTTCTCTGTGTTAGCCTGGTGTGCAGGCACCGTCCCTTTCCGTGGTGACAAGGTTTTGCACAAGCACAAGATCTGTCTGCTCGAGCCTTTCTGTAGCAGCAAGGCCACGTGTAATGTTGGTGCAAAGGGTAAATACTACATCAGTGTGACAGACACTAACAGTGTAAGTGGACAAGCCAGGTGGAATAAGTCTGAAGGAGAAAGAAAACTTTAGTAAGGTTGAGGGCTAGCAAGGAATAGCTTCTTCCAGATTAATATTAAAAAAAAAAAAGAAAAAAAAGGCATTGCATGCTTTGGATTAAATAAAATTACTACAGTTCTTTTGTAGGGAGCTGCTTTTATTCCTACTTTGTTTCTCTGAGTCGCTGCATAAATTGTATTTTGTCTATAAATTCTCTCTGTTTTTTGGCTTTGCCTCCTGGGGTTTTAATTTATCAGACTTGTCATTTCTTGAATATTACCACAGATTGAAATGTACAGTAGACACCTGGAGGCTTTTACTTTTTTCCATCCTTGGGCTTTGTAGAAATAGGACCATCTGGCCTGTGGGTCTGGAAGCATCAACATTCACTCATTAAATGTGTCTGAAGCCCTCACTTTCAATCTGCCTCATTTTGCTACCTCAGGACTGTAGTTGGGGGTTCTGTTGTTTTCACTTGTTGTTTACAAGCAGCCGAAATGTGTGCTCTAAACTAGAGGCAAACATCTCCTACACCAATCTCCATCTCTGCATTTTGATACCATTTGGCTGTTCCCGGAATAAGAATCCGGGGTTAAAGAATGATAACATCTCCAAAATTTCTGTTACCACTTCCGAAATGCCATCAAATAGGAAGCCTAAAGAAGACCCCGCTGGGTTGTCTGGGGTGGGTGGTTCCCATCCCAATGGGATGAGCGGCGCAAGCCTTTGCTGTGTCACACAGGGCTCAGGTGCTCCGGCAGTACCTGCCAGCCTTGGAAAAAGGAGCTCAAAGGAGAGAGCTCAGCTCTCTGGTTGTGCCTGGGAAAGGAGCACGATTGTCACGCTGGGAGGGAAAGCGTGTTCTAGTTGTGGATTAACTGCAGACTGTCATCGCACAGAGCACCCGGGGGATAAGTCAGAGCCCAGAAAGGAGCCTTGTTTTGATGACGAGCAGTGACTTACCTGCCTGTCAGGAGATGGTGACGGGCTGTAAAACCCTCTTCTATTTTGCATGCGCTGGAAGAGTTGACAGCAGCTTATTGTGAACTCAGCAATGACGTAACTGCGCTGTCTTGTTAATCTAGTTTTGGTTTTTTCTTCTCTCTGTAGTTAATAAATGCCTTTTAAAACTTTTAAATAAAAATGGAGAGCATAACATTCCAAACAGAATAACAAAATCATTAGCTTTGCTGGGTGAGTGTACCCTCTCATGCAAATAACTTTGTGCCCGCCAAGGCTCGTTGCAGGAGCAGGCATTTGGGTTGAACTTGTGTCTATGGAGGCAATCTCCTAAAAAAAAAAAAAAAAAAAAAAAAAAGCCCAAAAATGTGATGCTGCAATGTAAGCGTGAATAAGGATTTAGCTTAACCTGAAGACCCTCAGGGTCCATGAGAAGTTTCAGTAGGACCTTCTCTAGAACATAGATCAGAACGCATTTACTGAGGTGAGCTCTGTGTTTTCAAGGCAGTTGGACTGCTGAAGGTGCCAAGTGCTGCTTCTTGAACCCAACCTGTTTGCAAGATGGGACCGGAGGAGATGCACTGAACTGTTTGCAGCTGAGGTTACATGTGTCTATCTGTCTATGGAAGACTGAGCTGATCATTTAAATTAGCATTTGCAGCCTTATTTTAACATTCACTTTTACGTGATTAGAAGTCCTGCTCACGCTGCACAGATTGCCTTCCACAATGACCCCAGCAGTTTAGTGAATCCTTTCTGTATCATTCCACCTTATTGGTGCCTTCAAGGTTTAATTTATCATAAGTGAAGCAGATTTTTAAATGTAAATGTGCAGAAATAAGATTTGAATGCTTTGATTCCCAACCACAGCAGTAACTTTAAGAATACTTAGAGAGTCAGAATAAATATTGAAGTTCTCTTCCTTTTCTCATTTTGCCCAAAATATATGCAGAACTATAATTTCCTCAGAATAAACCTAGATCTGCCAAGGCTTTGGGATGTACAAACCATTCCTGTCTGTTTGCATACCTCAGGTCTGTTTTGATATAATTTCTTATTGATTGTCCCATTCCCACTGAGGGGAGATAGCTCTCAAAATTAGCATTTCATGAGACGGTTCCAGCAAAGAAAGAATTTCCTCTAGCGCAGCAGTCAAGCACCTCCCAAAACTCAGCTCTGCTCTAACTCCCAAATTTGGGGTCAGCAATTAGAAGTGCTCAGCTGGCAGGGATGTGGAGTTATTTCCTCTCCTCTTCTACCATTATTAGTATTCAGTTTCTGTCTATCCATCTAAGTTAAATTCAGCAGGCAGAGTGAAATGCTGGTGCTTCCTTCCAAATGAGTAAGTAAAGCACTCGCAGAGGCGCGTGCATCACCTGCTGCCACAGCCTGCGGAGACATCCCCAGCAGAGCAAGGCAACAAGCTGAACAAAAGCAGTCAGTTAACCCTGGTGCTGTCCTCGAGGGCTTCCTAGCTTCAGAAAATGCATTTTGGTTGCTGTTACGATGATTTGGTGCCTGAGTGATCTGTGCACCTCAGGCAGGAACGGTGAGACAAAATGACTGAAATAGAAACCAGGGACAAACACCTGCATCAGCTTAAAGGGTCGTACCAGCTGCTTCTTTCTAACCCTTCAGCTGGAGCCTGAAAATGAAGGAATAAAACTAATTTACTGAATTTGTAATTTCTAGTTGTTATAAGAAATAATTTACTGAAGTATTGCATGGATGGGTTGAAGCAAAAAGGAAGTTTCATAGTTGGTTTGAGATCAAGCATCAGCGCTGATCTCTGAACAGGGGTTTGCACTAAGGGAATCTGTTTTATGAATGGTAAGACTGAGGCATAAAATGATGCACGTGCCTCTGTGCAAACTTCCATCAGCCAAACCCACTGTGCTGGGAAGCACAGAGCTAGTTCTGCCCTGTGCAGCTGGGCTGTACACCTGCTGCAACCGAAGTGTTCAGGGTGGGAAGGGTTAGGGTAAACTCAGTGTTGAGTCCATTTGCACATGAGAAGTCACATTTCCAAATACCCCAAAGCTGACAGATCACTGCTAGAATCTCAAACCTGCCTGAGAAATTGGAGAGTCAGCTGGATAGCCTAAAAAAGTTAAACCTTTTGATTTTTCTGTGTTCTTTTTCTGCCTCAGACTTGAATCTGCTGTCTCAGTTATTCCAGGGAACTGTCTACCAAAATAATTTAAATCACATCAGCGTTCAACTAGTGTGACAACCGAAGGGGGATTCTTAGAAAAAAACCATTGTTTTAGCTGTAAATCCATTCAAAATTAACAGTAATACATAGTAATACACAATTCATCTTTTATTGCAGCTGGTTACTGGAAATGTGCGAGAGTTTAGGAGCTGCTTAGTTTGCAAGATATAATTAAAAAGGTTAAATCAGTACAAACACTATCTGAACTTCCATCCTTACTAGAGGAAATAACCGAAATACAGTAAACAACTGCAGTGGGCTCGTTCAGTCTCCAGGCAGTAAAGAGGGCTGAGTGCTGAAACCACCCATTATGTACAACTGGTTTGTGTGCCCTCCATGGAGCTTCAGCCGAGGCAAATCCCAGAACCTGGTACCCCACTTGCATTACAAAGGGCTAAGTTAGAAGTTACTGTCCCGGTGCCAAGTTACACCAGCCTGAACCTGGTGAGGGTGGACAGAATAGAGCCCTCTCTGTTCGCTCGTGACTCGTGAATGTGAGCAAGAGTATCTTGCTCTGTTTTCAAACAGGGGAAGAAAAATGTACTGTTCCCTGTGAATCTGCAAAACCATATGATGCGAAAACTGCCAGTTTCTGTTTGCAGCATCAAATGAGACAAACCTCCAACGAACGTAACCCCGAGGATTTAAATAAGAGCATGACTCCTCACTGGTACACAAGCAAAACTAAACCAGAGCGTAACATTAATTAGCGTTAATCACAGACAAATCATTCTGCCTGATGTAAATGTGAGTAGAAAGCAGCAGATACCAGAAGCTCTCACTAAAAGTAAATTCTTTTTCACACTGATTTTCAACAATACTTTTTAGTGTACAGAGACAGATGACGACACCTGCTTGTCGTCCTGACTAGGAATAGGTATCCAAAAGTTGCCCTACAGCACAGATGCAATTTTTATGGATTAAATAGATTTAGTAGCGTCCACTCCTCCTAACACTGTCAGTTTCAGACCAAACTTTTTTATACTGCACAAAGTTGATGTCATGAATGCTTTTAAATGGAACATACCCTCTTGGAATGTGCATAAATGCTGATGGCACTGCTTTCTGTCCTATGCAATCGGAAATGTGATTAACATTTTAAGTTAATGTCCACATCAAGTTGTTATTTTTATAACCCATCAGATGAAAATTATGAGGCTCTTAAAAACCCCTCAACAACAGACTCATAAAGGGGATAATGAGAGACACATTAGATGTTTATAAAAGCTAATATCTCATGCAAATTTGACATTACATGTCTTACTGCATGTTATTAGGTGTTCATTAGCTATGCAAATATTATTCACTTTTTGTAAATATCTGCTCTTCAGTCAGCATAAGGAAACAGGAGCTTCAAGTGCTATCCTTTAGTATTTTTCAATGAAAATGTAAAAGAGATAGACTAGGCTCTTTGATCAGTGCTTAGGATAAAAGGAAAATATTAATCCTTAATTCCAATGTACTCCTTTAAGGTTCAAATATTTTTGATTTTTTTTTAATGTCTACTAAACTATAGAAAATGTTCTAAATTGTAGGAATGCATGACAGGGTTGGTTTGTAATTTCTAAGATAGTTGTTTATTCATATTTATCATATTAATAGCACAAATATATCTGAGAATTAAGGTAGCTGTAGATTGGCACGAGGAAGAGCTAACACTGACAACTTTCATTTAGTGAGATTCAATAAGACAAAAGCATTTAAGGGTAGCCTTCAATAGTATTTTTCAGCCGTAGTAAATATACGGTGTCTCATTCTTTATACAGGAAAATTTACATGGCCAGGTAGCATGGTCTGGAAGAGGATCAGACATGAATTTTCTTAAGACTGAATAGACTTTGCTTAAATTTAAGTCCTTATTTTAAGTAGAGTTGCCAGTGTACAGGGGAGACAGAATTCCCAGAGCTTCTGGGTCATCTGCTCTGGTGTGCAAAAGTATCGTATAGTCTTCTAATAAACTAAATAAATATCATCTACAAACTGCTTTTTTTCCCCCAGCTACTCTCCTTGTGAAGCTGTTCTGGGACCTCTCTCCTGATCGAAATCATCTTCTAATGTACTGTCTAAATACATTCAAGGCAATTAATACCTATTTGTTCCTGTGCTAGTATTATCCCTTAGCTCAAAAAATGTCTTTTCCCTTCCTAGTGTGTCCCTGCAGTGTTTTGTGCGAGCAATCATTCTTCTCCCTAGCTCTTGTTTAGTTAGGCTAAACAGGGCTAAGTTAGGCTGGTTTAGCCTTGTCTGTCAGGACTGAAGACTTTCCCAATTATGATGCCTCTCTGCTCTTAACAGGTTTCAATTCCTTACATTTGAATATAGATAAACAGAATTGTTCAGAGCAGGCAAGAAATGGCACCTTCTGGTTTGTACTCGCCATGTCTTCCTGGCAATGTGTCTCTGCCCACACAAGAAATTACTTTTTTGCCTTTTGGCTTCCACAGCCGGCAGGTGCTGGACCCCTCCCTTGCCTACCCTGCAGTTCCTGACTTTAGGATGCTCAGTTTAACTGAAGTTCTTTCCAGCCACTAAATGCAGGACCTTGTACTCCCAGTGCTGTTAAATTACCTTCAGTGCCCATTGCTTCTGTTTCCAGTCATCCCATTCTTCTTGTGCAGTTCGTTTACGCATCGGTGACGTTGCAGAATTTGTGTCATCAGCAGACTCCATGAGGACTGTCCTACTGTGCTGCTGCTGTGCTCACGGTCTGGGATCCCTTTGGCAGCTCCCCTGGGCCACGGAAAGGCAGTTTTAGCCAGGGCATTGCTTTGTGTCTGCCCCGGAGCACACAGGAACTGCAGAGCAGTGCTCTGAGCACCACAAACACTGACACAGCAGCTGGGGTAAGTTAGTGGGATGGTGGAACACAGGCCAATGCGAGTGGCTTCAGGGAAGCGACGGAGCCCTGGAAATCTGCACGTGAGTTTGAGCTGTGGCCTGTCCTTGTCCGTAACACGCCGCCTGATTCCAGGAGGAGGGTTTTGTAGATCCAGTGATCCTGCTGTTCCAGCTGCCCTTTGCCCAGTTAGTCTCCTTGAAACATCCCCAATGTGTGCAGCAGCTACAGAGAGCTGAAAGAGCAGCAAATGTGTCAGCTAACACAGACCACAGGCTGTGCCCAGTCACTGGGTGCTTCCCACCATGGCACACACAGTTCCCTTTCTTTAAGAAACAGCCCTGTATTGTACTTTATTCCCAGAGCCATCCCCTACGCCATTGCTTTGCATGATTCCTGCTGGGTACAGATGTAAATATATTGGCTTTAAATTCACCTGACTGCTGCACGTGTCCTTGAAGGAACAGTCTGCAGCGCACTTAGCAGCATCACAATGGCTATTATTTTCCTGCTTCCCAGTGGGCTACCATTCATTGCAGTCCTGCCAAAGCCTCTGAGTGCCAAATCCAGAAATTTAACATTCAATTAACACTCCGTTTTGTTCAGGAAGAATTCTACAATGGCAGTATGTTGTTTGTGTATCGTTGTAAGATGGTAGTCCTTCTTTACTAACAGCTCCTGTAATCCGTGCCATCAAGGACAGCTAAAATGGAGCTATGATTATGTATCATAATAAATCACAACCTCATTGGTAGTTTACCTTAAATTTCAGCATTTCCTGATTTAAAGCAATCTATCTCTCACAGCATGTTATTTTTCTTAATGAGACTTATACGTGAAAGAATTCCTTCTTTGTTTTTTTAAAACTTTGTTAGGAGTTGTTATTATGATCTGCTGATGACTTTGTATAATTCGTATGCCTTTGCCTTTGCACCACTACTTTTTTGTGTCAAACACTCTTCCTGTGGAAGGATTTAGAATACCCTATATATGTGCCTAAAATAGAAAGGATGGTGGTGTCTGAAGCTAAAAAATGCTTCAGAAGACCTCAGAGAAAAACTTGAACGTCTGCCCAGAACTGAAATACAGCCTATATAAGGTCCATATATGTTAGTAACAAGTATAAGAAGCTCCAAGGTGTAGGATGAATTTGGGCATACTGAGGGTGTGAGAAACTCTGAGCAGATCAATTTGAGGCAAAATCTCTTTCAACTGAATGGAGCGTCATTGTTTAATTTCTGATACCTAATTTGTGTTGCCTCAAGCTGATTTGGTCACTTAAAAGCCTAAAAAATGCCAAGTAAGTTATTTGAGGAAGATCCAGTTCTCAGCTGGGAAGAGCAAATGAGAGAAATCAGCTAATTAAAAGGCCTAACAAATTATTTGGACTACCAAATTATTTTCCTGTCTGGGCTTGCAATGGGAGACGTGTGGATATGCAAAAGTTCTGCAGTGCTACAGGGGCTGGTGCAGACTAACAGGAGATTTATTACCTCTTCAGCATAACCGAGTGGGCTGTGGGAGAAAAAGGATTTTGGGAAATCATCCCGACATTTCACCTGAGGCTTCACATTTGCTAGAAGCTTAAATTCAACTCTGTTAAAAACATCATCATTTTCCCACCTATTCAGTCAGAGTCTGTCAGTGCCTGTGTAGGCTTTTACTGTTCTCCGTCTTGCCGGATAGTCAGCAAAGAAGATGACTGAGGTTTATTCGCTGGCACTGGCAGAACAGAGAGGAAGAACATGTAGTGAAGAATGTTCTAAGTATTGTGAGCTGTACAAGAGTAGGTGGTAAGAAAGTGCCCTGAAAGTCCATCAATTTTTTTCCTTCCCTGCAACTCCTCATCTTTCCCTGGATCCTACAAGCAGATAAATGGACCCAGAACACCCAAATGGCTTTCTGAAGTCTTTGAAAATGAGTAGGATATTTTGTACCTCTTACCACAATGGTGACTCACTAAGAGTGTTCTCATTTGAAAGGGCTCTTTCCTTCTCCTTTTCTACTCCTACATCTTGTCTAATACTTGAAGTGGGATAATATTCCTTCCCCATTGAAATACAGCAGATTGAGTGGTATGTTTGTATGAAGATGTTCTGCTCAGTATTCTTGTGCCTGTTTTTCAAATGCCTCCTCGTATATCTGGCCAAAATTGAGCATTTTTGTTCTTCTACCCTTTTTGTATCAGGTAATGGAAATTACCTGATTGGCTTACTCAGAATGCAAATTATATTTAAAAAAAGGGAATTTTTCATTAAGTTTGATGAATTTTTCTTTCATTTTTCAGTATATTTGCATGCAACCATTAGCCCTTGGGCTGCAAGAAGAACTACTCTGCTTTTACATTTTAAAGGAAGCTTTCCCTCCCTCTGCCTTATGTTTCTGTTTGTCTTCTGTCTTTTTCCACTGAGTTTCTTGTTGTGGATAAAAATACATGTACAAAAAAAATTAGGGGATACTAAAAATCTTCCTAAAACTGAATGCTATAGAGCGAGATAACATTACATTGAACTGTTTTGTGTATAAAGTACTTTGGTATCAGCTGATGGCATTCCCTACTTGCTACATGACTACATTTGACTTTGAGTTTTCAATGGGCTGCCAGTACTCATGTGTTAGCACATTAGGCAGTGGAAGTTTGTGCTGTGACCCAACCACAGTGTAACACTGAGCAGGAACTGGTTGTCAGGCACTAGGGAAAAGAGAATTATTATAATGAAAAATGCAAAGCATCCCTACAGATCGAGAAATTGGATTGTGCCTATAGTCATACTGGGCTTAGTGATTCTTCCTGATAGGATCATATAATAGAATAACAGATTTGTTTAGGTTGGAAAAGGCCTCTAAGATCCTTGAGTCCAACCGTTCCCCCAACACTACCAAGTTCACCACTACTCACACCACATCTCCATGCCTTTTCAACCCTCCAGGGATGGTGACTCCGCCACTGCCCTGGGCAGCCTGTTCCAGCGCCTGGCAACTCTTTTCAGTGAATAGATTTTTCTTAATATCCAACCTCAACCTCTGCTGGCACAACTTGAGGCCATTTCCTCTTGCCCTGCAGCTTGTTTTGTGGGAGCAGAGGCTGCCACACACCTTTCTACAGTCTCTTTTTGGGTAGTTGTGGAGAGTGAGGAGGTCTGAGCCTCCTTTTCCTCAGGCCAAATAGCCAAGTGCTACTTTATTCTCAGTGAGAAGATTCCTTTGCTCCTGCGTGCCCTTCCCACGAGAATCAACCCAAGACCACGTTCGCTCACACAAACAAGCACTGAAAGGCTGTAGCAGTGAAAGGCATGGCAGTGCTAGGGGGTTTAAAATGTTTTAAATGTTTAAAAGGATATCAGTAATGTTTCTGTACAGGTGGCTGGAGCTTTAGGATTTCAGCATGGACTAACTAGGAGGCTGTGCCAGGAGGTCTGCACGGGTGTTGGTTCTTGCTCTATCTCTGTCAAAACTTTATCTTGATACAGGACCTACAACAGCATTGACATTTCTCTGTATCCGACGTAGATGGTTATTTAGCACCCACCTTGGTTTTATTATAGTCATTTGGGTTTAGTTACATCTAGTACTGTGTGTTATTTAAAATAAGGAGAATAGATAGGCAGGAAAGGCCTGTGGAACAACTCTGGAAAGGACTATTAAAGCAAAGCATAACTATGAAAGTGGTGGATGTGAGCACAGAGTCATGATCAGAGTGTATTTACAAACATAGGAGTCATGCTTTCAAATATCATTAAGATTCCTCAGAAAACTGAATCGTTACCATTGTCTCCTCTCTTTAAAGTATTATCTCTGTGTGCCAAAATGCTGAACAAGACCATCGGAAAGAATCCAGCTCACATTATTCTTCCCTTGAAGTCTCATTTTGAAAACAGGAGGAATCAAGAGCACCAGCATTACTTCAGTATTTCTTTTTCATAAGGCAAGGAGGAAAAATTATTTAACCCAGTGTTTTCCAATGCCTAACACGTCATGTTAAAACAGAAAGGCAAAGAAAGATGGTCTTAACTAGCTAAATCATTAGTTATGTTAGGGGCAGGATAGGTTCTCAAGTAGTGGCAGGATGATCACATGGGGATTCAAAATCATAATAAACATTCCAGTGTGAGAAAGATCAGGAATTCAAAATCATAATAAACATTCCAGTGTGAGAAAGATCAGGAATATCTGAGATTTTATTTGTTCATAAACTTTGGACTCCTTAATCAGTCGAGTTTGATTTTTTTGTTGGTTTGTTTTATATTGAAAACCAACCAAATAAGCAGACAGGTGCACCATTAACTTATCCATTTTCCCAGCCATTTATTCTCCCCAAGTATTGAAAGAGAATTGTACTCAGAGGAATGAGGTTCAATATTTTATCCACACCCTCATCCTTTTTGTACTAGAATGGATTAAGTGTTAATCTCTTAATAATTCTTAATGAAGCAAAAAAGATCTTCAGAAATTAGCCCCATTTAATTGTCAGATGCCACCTCGAAGGAAATGCTATTTGTTAGTCAGGACAGGTCCCAGTCATTGCTGCGTTTGAAAACAGATTGTTTATTTCTTCAGGACAAAGAGCGGCTGCACCAGCTGGAAACGCTGTGGTTTGGCGCCTGCAGAAAAAATGATACGAGTGGTAAAAGTCTGACTGTCAGGCACAGGGAAATCAGGAATTTGGAAGCTGTTGATAAGCAGCCTTTCTCATTTGAAAAGTGAGGTCGAGATAAAAACAACGCATGGGATTCATAAAGCAGTGAAAGTAGAGCACAGGAGGAGGACCAGGTCCATAAATCACAGCCCCCGGGCTGTGGGGCCCTTGGATTTGAGGTATCAGAGAGTGAAGAAAGGGCAGTGATGAGCCCTGACTCCAGAAACGAGATCTACAAGAGCAACAGGGACTTATCATTAAAACCAAATCAGCAAAGATCTTCGGGTTTTTCAGTGAACCATTTAATATTTCTGTTAAAATGCAGTAAATTTCAGTTGTCTGAGCTCTGACATTGCAAAAAATATCTGAAAGTAGCAGACTTGCCAAAATATGTGAAATTGCCTAAAAACTTTTTTGATAAGTAATAGGAAATATTCTCAGAGGTGCTCCTACCAGGAGAAAAAAACTCGTGACTAAGATGTCCATGGTCGCCTTCGTGTTCCTTATCAGCCATGGAATGTTTTGCACATAAGGAATGAGGAATAATGTATCTGTCACAAAAATACTCTTGAAGTTACATATCAAAAAGAGTCTGTTGATCTTATTTTTGTCTAATCATGAGCAATTTTTTAAAGTTGTTATCTAAAACAATTGTCTGCTTTCAGACTAATGCATGTCAAAACTGAAGTGTTAGCTCTATGTCTTACCTGACTTGAGGCAGCTGTTTTCCCAAATATGCTTTGGTAAAAACAGACAAAATTTTTTGTATCTATAAATGAAATGCAATTGGAGTCCCTTGGAGTTGGCTATGCAACTTCTTAATTTGATTTAAAAGATACAGCAACTTCCAGAGGAATATTCAGTGAAGGATGTTTTTATTATTCCTGAGTGTTCTATCTTCACAACCTATCTGTAGCAGGAACGCTGAAAATATTGCTACAGCTACAAAATGCAAATGTAAATACAATGTTCATCTTTAAACCTTACATTATTTTGTGCCACCTAAATAGGCACAGGAAAACCCAGCATGCACAGCAGGGCCTACCTAGTACTGGGCATCCCTCATTGTTGTTATTTTAATATATCACCCAACTATATATAATTTTCCTCCTTGGGGTTGTGTAATACCAATAGTTAAGTCTTTAACCAAAACCCTACTGTCATAACCACAGGTTTCAAAGACTGGAGAGGAGTGGTATATACACAACTGGCTGTCTAATACTTAGAAATATCATGGGCAACTTGGTCTTCCTTTTCTCTGTCTCCTTCCACCTAAAGTTCTTACATCTGAGCCTTTTGTATATATAGCTAAGTTTAATAGACAGAGTGGTCTATAATTAGCATTAGCTAATTATATATTTAAAAATATAACAAGCACAGTCACGTGACTTTTAGTATTTTCAGAGCTGTTACTTCTAAGCCTGAACTCCCTAAATAAACCATACTGGAGATTAATGCAGTTCTGGAAGTAAAGGAACATAATTAATCAAATAGAAGATAGGACAATTCAAATTACTTATGCTGTAAAAGATAGAGGTAAGGGGGGGGGTAAAAAATAGTCTACAGTAAATTTTGCAAATAAGTTGCAAAAAAAAGTATTTTTGTTTGATACTGAATTGAACAAAATGCTTTTTGTTATCTCAGAAACGTCCCCTCGTTTTGGTGTAAAACATCCACTGCAGAGTGAGTTGTGTTTTCATAAACATGGAGTTGCTGATCTTGCTCTGCCTCTCACTCAGACCATTCAGTCTCTCCCCCTGCCCAGACCTAATAACATCAGGGTCGTTTCTCTTGGGCCACGGTGTGGCTGTGAAGGCACAGCGGATGTAATTCAAGCCAGAGGAGAAGGGTGTTTATTTCAATGTGGGAGATGCAGGATGCTGGTGTTTTACCATTAGATGATGCCCCAGGCAAAGCTCCCCAGCCACCAAAGCAGAACGTGGGGCGTGGGAAGGGCTTTGCTCCAGGCACGGCTGACTCGTAAGGACCCTGAGATGTCATCGAATCATACAATCGTTAGGGCTGGAAAAGACCTCCAGGATCATCAGGTCAATCCCATGTCAATGTTTGTGTCTGACTCCTTACTGCTGGTGCTCTGGGTTGGACATGGAGAACGAGAACTCCTCTCATTTCACCAACAAGTTCAGTGGCTTTGTTTCGGTAGCAGATATTTCTAAATGAAAAGCCTTCATGTCATAGCTTCTATTATAAAATGTATAAATAATAAATCTTAAAGATGGTTTCCGAGAAACTCAAAATTACAGCTGCAAAGATGACTTTTTCACTCTCTTATTATGAAAAGCTAGATAAATAGAATTTTATTCTGATTGAGCTGTAGGTTTCTTTTAAAAGGTTCATCAATACATGGGCCTTGTCTTTGCACTAAAATAAAATTTATTGGGCAACGAACTCTATTTCAGACTTAAATGAAAAAATTAAGATTTAAAAAGTTCTATCTGCAAATGTAATTAATGATCAAAAATGCAATTAAACATTAAAGAAGCCTTAAACTTTGTTGAATAGTTTCCTAATGAGCTCTTAGTAATAAGAAATATTAAATAACTTTGAGAAATAGTTTCAGTAGGCAGTTGCTTTCAGCAAGTGTAATGTTATCATGCATTTTATTTTAAATGGGAGAATAAAAAGCATATACTAATGAAAGATGTCCAAGATTGATCAATGGCATGTTTTCAGTATCTATTAGCTATAACTAAGCTTCTAGAATTAGAAATATATAGGTGATACTGGCACGAATACCAACACTTTGTCATTATAACAGGCATGATAAATTAATTTCCTATCTTTTAGCTTTGGAATATTCCCAGCATAAACTTTGCTCAATAAAATAGTCCCGTCAATAAGTAGGCTACACATTTAGAAGAAAGTGGAAGCTGTTCTTTTGAATTAGGAATGATTGACTGAAATGTTTCCAAATGACAATTTTTAATCAGAAAATGCAGTTTTGTTGGGACAGAATAATTTCAGTAGGAATATGTCCTTTTCAATGACAATTCTAAAGACAGTCTTTTTCAAATGTAATTATTTCTTTCAGTCAACTAAAAATAATTTTGAAAGATAATGTTTTTATTTTTACTTCTTAGTTCCTTTTTTTGGTTTGTTTTTTTTTTGTTGTTGTTTGTTTTGTTTTACATTTAGAGAATCCCATTATATTTATTACTTTAAAAAAATATGGTAAGGTTGCATCTTGTCATTCTTTTAAATTATTCTTATTTTTTTAATAAGAGATCTCTATCACTTTTAGTACGTTTTCCCATTTTGAAACACTGTGGAAGATGCAGCCAGGATGGTGAGTTTTATGCCCATCTCTGTTACCTCACGTTATCCTGTTTTGTAAAATGTTGGATCTGAATTTTGGTGTTATAATGGATATCAAAACCTTGCTTTTGAAAACCCTCCTTCTCCCAATGAAAAGTGGGTTAAATTGAGAGGTGGTGCCACATCATATGAGAGAGAAAAGGGAGGAGGGATAACAGGAAGGAAAGCGGTGCAAATCAGGGTTTGGTTTCTGAAGGGTGTCTGCATGGTTTCAAGGCCGTGACATCTGCTTTGATGTCACACCCGGTTCTGAAAAATAAGGTTTTTACTAGTTTGAATTCGTTACACTCACATTTGCTTTAAATATTTCCCTTGAGAAGCAAAATTTATGAAATATTTGTCCATTTTTGTAGCATCCCCTTGGATAAATCAACTGTTTTGAAGTGAGAAACCATGAACAGCTGATTGAAATTGTTATAGTTGAAAAGGGAATAAATACAGCATTAATAGTTACTTCAAAATGTTTTTGTCAATAGGGTGTTTCAGGCTTCTTTTTGAGTCTTTGTCTTCACCATATGACATCAGCAGTGTCTCTGATGCAAACAGTGTGACAGTACTTTTATTTGTGATGCCAAGTTAACAGGGGCGTCCTGTTTAACCTCTTACTAAATAACCTCTGATTTCTGCTTTCTTTTCGCACTGAGAGGATATAAATTAATGTGCTTTGTTTATGTGCTTACCTAATCCATCTGGAGACAAACGCTGAACGTTATTTCATGAAACAAACCCAAAAACATCACACGCACAATCAGCCATTTCCTGTAACTTTAGTAAGTACATGAAGTTATTCTGAAGAAGAATTGCAGTGTGTTTACAACCAAACCATACAGTCATAATTTAGGGGAAAATAGTTGCTTTCCTTTTCTCTTTAATAAGTGGCCCCTGCATGAAACAGTGAGCAGTGCCATGAGTTCTGCAGGGACCTACCCAGAGCAAAAAGGTCTCTGCAGTTATTACTTTGTGTTCATGCACAAAAGGGCACAGTGCATAGCTCAGGCTCTTTCATCACTTGCATCACTCTCAGATCTGCAATGATTGAAGTGTGGGCTTTTTCTAAGCTATTTTGGTATTTTGGTGTGATTACCTGAGATTTTCTCCCAGGGGAATGAAGGCTGCCATCTGTGACGAGTCTTACCCATGAACGTGCCATTTCACTGAGCAGATGACGTCGTACAGATATTTTTGGTTGCATCTGCAGAAGTGTTGAGGTTTTTTCCTCTCTTAGTTTAGAAAACACTCAGAAATTATTTCTCATATAATCTGGTTCTTAACGGTGATTTTTGCCCATTACTAGAAAACCTTGGAAAGTATCAGTTTGTTTAGTGTTATGAAACAGAGTATTTTCTGTCATAAAATGAAATCTACTTGCATGTCTGTGTGATGGACAGGACATATATGTGCCATGTGATATGCCATATCTTCAGGCTCTAGAGAAAGAAAACCAAATGCAACTTTTTTATTTCTTTTCCTGTGATTCGAGCATTCAGTAACTTACTGGAGTCATTATAAATAAATGCAGAATTCTTTTATGTGGGCCATAGCCAAGCTCTGTTAGCTTTTTGTGCCAGCAGTGGGAGTTATAGGCTGATTTTCTTCACTGATCCAGAAGTCTACTATTTGTTAGTATTTTGAAATGAAATCATGGCTCATCAGAGACATTGCTTTACATCATGGTCTACCTTCAAATTTCTGTTGTCTCTGTTTTTTCCACAGCCTATTGAAAATGGGCATGAAAATGTGAGAATATTAACCTTTTTTACAGAAGTTAAAGGGAGGTTAAACCCCACACCATTTCACGACATGATATGTAACACAGCTTTGTCCATAATGATGTCCACAGAGAGTGTTGTTTCTACTAAAATCAGGGCAAAAATATATTGCTCATCATCCCTAGAGGCATTCCTTCATGCAATAGTGCTGGAACCTTGGGAGTGTTTGGCAGGTTTATTTAAAGGTTGAGGTACATGGTGCTCATTTCATCTTGTTGTCAAATGCCCATTTATTAAATCTTCTCTAGAAAGTCAGAATTGCTTTCAAATAAAGTATTTTGGTGTTGTCATCCTTTCTTAGGATTTAAGGGTGTTGTAGTGTTCTGTTGTAATGAGTGACTCATAGAGATTCATTGTTTCATTGTCTCTATTCGTTACCTCTGCTGATGCTTTCCAAATTGTCCGGGTCTTTGGAGATTCATGCATTCAATTTGATGGTTTCACATTGTTTTTCCAGTAGATGAAAATCCATGGCATGCATGGAGGACCTTTCCAGTTTTACCTACACCATTATTGCCATATGGCCATTGTGACTGCTGCCAATCAGTGGATAAAAGATATTTTTTTGAATTATGTGAAAGAGCTTCATCCACATGATGCTGCTTTTCTGTTGTTTTTTGACTTTGCAATTGCAAAGAACATAAATGTAGGCTTTTTTTAACACCCTCTAATATATCCTGTACAAGTTATTAGCTGAACTCAACCTTAGGATTTGCTGTTCTTCTTGGAGTAGATACTGGTTTCCCCAAGACAAGCATGCTTTCATAAAGCTGGAGCTATGGTATTCAGTTCTTTATACAGAAATATAAAATGATTGAACTTTTTTGACACACTACCAAAAGAATGGCTTGCTTCCCTTTTGTTCTCCTTTATCAACATGAAATAAAATTCTCTCCTAGCAAGCAATGATTTTCAAGGGTAGAAACTTTTTCTGCTAACAAGTTAGGAGTTAGCAGAGCAATTAAGAAAGTGTAATAACCCTGGCTTGTGGGTTTGACTATCCAGTGGTTTACTGGTTTTTCAGAATTCACAGAATGAGTTAGCATAAATGTATATGTTGCTTGGCTTACAGAGGTGTCAGTGTTTGCAAAAAATGCAGAACAGCCAAGTGGGCTCAATATTTGGCATTTGCAATACCACGAAAGGAACAGACACATCCATTCTTTGGAACATTCACTAGAGAGATGGTGTGGGGGCTTAACTTGGCTGGTTTTCTGGAAATGAGAAACAACTGAGTTGTGGCAGGAGTGGGCTGGCTGCCTTCTGCTGCTGCCACAGGGGCCACTTGCCATGTCAGAACAGAACAAAACTTGGACAGTTGCGCCTGAAATTTGCAGCTTCATTTTCTAATCTGATTATTGCTCTAATTGACAAGCTCTTAAGCAGGGTTTAATAAATGCAGCGTTCTTTCATGAATTCTAACAGGAGGAAAGGATGGACATTCAGAGAGGGTTTTTTTCTCCTTTTGTTATGACTGGTGGATTGTCTGATGTTAAGATTAAGAAGACAACTCAGCTTGACACCTATTCTGTACTTTGGTATAAAAGTCAACGATTGGGTGCAAAGATGTAGCTGTTCTGCAATAGTTTGATAAGTGTATGTTCAGGCTGTGAAACACCATCGGTGTCCCAGAGATGCCAGTGCTGCAGGAGGGCCTGAAGGCAGGTCCAGGTGCCACACTTGCTGGCTGCCCAGCTTCGCTTGAAGGCTGAGCCTCAAAGACTTGTACTCTGCTTTAAATAATCCACACATCGCACATTTGCCATGTACTTCAAATCAAATGGTTTCAGACCAAGCACTGAAAGTTAACTCTTCCCTAATGGACTTTGAAATAGTGAATTGTTTAACTAAATGGTGGAGAGCTGGAGGACCCTTTAATCTGAATCGTTTCAGTAAATTAACATTCACAGCCTTACAATTTCTGCCCTAAGGAGGTACCCAATTCTGCATTTGAAAGTGAAAATCAGCACCGATGCATCAAAATACCCTGTTGCTGGTTTTGGGAGATTCGTGTTGCTTGTCAGTGTCTGAATATATGCCTGCTGGTGCCCAAGTCGTGCTGGCTGACGCTGGAGATAATCAACTTACTCTGAAGACAAGCAGAAGTCTGGGAAAGGCTTTAATTCTGGTGGTGGCTGTCCAGAGTAGACACAAGGACAAAATTGTTCTGAACACAAATCATTCCCAATTTTTGTCCTCTGTTAAGGGGTAAAGCTTACAGAACTGTGGCTACTGGATAAGGTAGTGGAAACCCTAATGACACTGTTTCGTTAACCACCTCCAAACCGTGCCTTCAAGCTGTTAGTTTGTAATGAAGCAGTGGATGGTTGCTTGTGTTTACTTCTGTTAAAACTGTGATTATTTTTTTTTCCATTAAAGGGAAAGGAATTATAAACAAGGACAGGTCCTCAGTGAAAATAAGTCATTTTGGATGCTATCAAACACTTAGTTTTGATTATTAAACCTCATTAATGTATTAAAAAGATGTCAAAGTTTGACTTGACCCTAGTGGTTAAGTGCCATTTTAGACTCTTTAAGACATGAACATACATAGAATTTCCATCACTTAAAGCTATCTGACACCATTGTGATGGCCTACTGTGCTTTTGCAAATTACTTTGTCTTCTTTGTGGCTTTGCAATTCTTCTTCTTGATGATACATCACTGATAATGTCACTTTCAACAGTGACTGTATGAACACTTCGAATTACTAATAATTTTCTGACAATGTTTTTTAGATAAAGACTTTCCTTTCCTCCTATCTCTCTTTCTGTGAGAATCCAATGGTGACAGATTTTCTGAAAAATAGTGCTTAAATCTTCATGTTTAAATATGATTTTCTTTACATGGTAGACTGTGCTTCAAGATTAGGAAGATACTAAGACATCTCCTTCTTTAAATAAAGTCAGGTTGAAAGGTGTGATACAGAATAACCTTGTAAAGACTTCACTCTGCAGCAAGTAATTAAGTACAGTTTAAGCATAGCATAAAATATGCAATTAAAAAAAAAAGATTGTGCACCCTGACAGGTAATACAGTAAATTACAGTCCTGCGGTTTCTTCTACCTGCTACTGTGTAAGAAAATACAGAGACTCTTTTGTTGAAGGTCCTTTGATCAGACACCCAAATGTGGACCAAACTGAAATATCTGTCAGTGTTTGAACCCAAGGGTCAAAATAAGGGTATGATATGGACTGGCAGAGATTTCCACCCTCCACCCCTCCTAACCCACCCACCCCTCCCCCAAAAGAAAAAAAAGTCATTATGAGACCAGTCATGTTTGGTAGCATTGAAACAGACATATAATTTTTTCTTGGTTGAAAATTATCAAATCTTTAGAAAGTCCTCCCTTTGCTTCTGCTTTAAAACTGTGTTTGAGTATATTGTGTAAAACTGCTTTGATCAGGTGTACACAGCTTGTTCTTAAATTCACGCCTGCGTACTGGAGTGCTACAGCCTGCAGCCACACGTTGGGTGAACGTGACTGAACCTAAGAGTCACATTACAATTGAGTTCAGAAAATACCACTCTTAGAACAGGACTACACAGAAGACTATCATTTTCATCAGTGTCCCCTGAAAATCAGGTGAATGTGGGACACAAAGATTAGCAGTCTTCTTCTGCATTCTTCTTCCCTTTTCTTGGTCTTTTTCTTATAGCAGGCAATTACATTCTCGTGTAGCAATAATTTAGACCCATGTCACCGCTGTAATGACTTTGGAAAGCTATAAAGACACAGTTTGCAGAGTTTTAAAGTATGTGCTTAAAGTATATTGCTGTTGAGCAAAGCACTTAAGCATGTGCTTAATTTCAGGTATGCGGTAAAGTGTCATTGGATTTATTTATACGGCAGTCAGGATGGATGAAAAGTGAATTCAAGACTGAATTCTGCTGCCATAAGGCAGGAGTGTGGGAGACAAGGGGATACCGGGAATCATGGACACTGAGGGGTTGAAGGAAATCCTCACTCCATTCCTGAAATGCCTGTAAGGTGCCTCTGCCAGTACCTGGTCAATTAAGAGCCAGTTGTTAATGAAGGAAATTCCTTATCATCAGAAAGAATTGTGCTCCTGAACCATTCCTGGGGTTCCTGCACTGAAAATACTTATCTTTCCCCATAACAGGCTTTTGAAAAAACAAACTGGTGTCCACTATCTTTTAACACATTTCTCATACTGGGAGACTTACAAGATTCATGCAAATTCAAGCTAGTCATGTTTTCTCTAGATTAAAAAGATCAAATTTCTTCAACGGCTCCTTGGATTTTAGACTTTCTTAATTGGTCTTGTTGCTCTCCATATGTTCTTTTCTTTTCTTTTCTTTTCTTTTCTTTTCTTTTCTTTTCTTTTCTTTTCTTTTCTTTTCTTTTCTTTTCTTTTCTTTTCTTTTCTTTTCTTTTCTTTTCTTTTCTTTTCTTTTCTTTTCTTTTCTTTTCTTCTTTTCATGTAGTGCAGTGACCAAAATTAACAACCAACCCCCAAGATCAATATTGATGAGGTCAAATATTGGTTTTGCTGGCATATATATGTGCCCTGCTCTTCATCTGCCCCAGGACTGACAAGTGCTTTTTGGGGAACAGCATCAGCCTGCTGAGTCCTATTTAGGCTGGGGCTCCTGGACTCGATCCTTGTGGGTCTCTTCCAACTCAGGACATTCTGTGATTCCCACTGCAACATGGAGCATGGGACAATGTTTCTGTGCTACTTGTGGGCTGCACTTCATCCTCTTGTTGCTTTTGTGCACCTGATTCTAGCTCGGCATGGGTAGCACTTTATACGTGCTTTGATTGAATTTCACACTGTTGATTTTGGATTATTTCTACAGCGTGTGTCCAATTCTGAGCCTGTTCTTGACATTGTCATCCGCTTTTCTGCACATCTCCAAGTCTGAGTTTTGTGCTTACAAATGTCTGTAAGGACACTCTAAGAGCTGAAAGAGTGATGAATAGTTATGGAGTTGCACAAAAAAAATCCCAGAGAGTTCCTGATTGAAAGTACTTCCCCTTTTGGCGATTAAATATTAAGGACTGACATTTCACACAGGTTGTCAACCAGCTGTGCAATACTAATTTCATCTAAATCTCATTTTCTTATGAGAAAATAAAGTGGTATTGTTCTTGAAGTCTTACAGCACTTTGTTCTGATTATTCCCAGTTTGTCAGTTACGAGTGAAACTAGATGGTCTAGATATTACCTTGTCTAGATAAATTAATGCTGGCTGTTCTTTTATCACCTTATCTACTAGAAATCTAAGTTCTATATATATATTTTTTCCCGAGAACTAACAACTGAGCTGATTGTGTTTATTGTCCTCTTTCTTGTTAGAAGTAGGAGTTCTGCCATTCTCCAATCCACCAGAATTACCCCATCATTTTGGATTTCTCTTAAATGGTTCGGAGATGGCTGAAGCTTCAAATATTTATGAGATTGATTTGTTGGTTTGAATGGTGATTGATCTAATTTTTTATTTACCTTGTGCATTTATTTTCATGCTCTGGCCTTCATAATTGGTGTGCACATAGTTAACTGAGTATCTGGTCTCAGTTTTTTGTGTGTGGCACAAGTATTGCAAACATCAACCTAATTCCATTTCTCTTTCTCCTTTTGAAGTTTGCCTTTGCTGAAAACGTCTGTCTTGTGCTTTTTGCTCATTTTTCCTAATCTTCTCATCGGAATAACTTTCCAACTTCAAATTCTTAACCAGGTTTTTTTTCATGTTCCTTCTATTTCCCTGGTGGGTTCTCCTTTCTTTTGGAAGATGAAATACTGTCCCCAGTGTATTCAGAAAGTTAACATAAATTGTATAATAAAAATTCTTCCGGCTGCCTGATCCATCCTGAGGATGTGTCTGCATATTACTCCCTTTGATACATAGACATGACTCTCAGGATATTTGTGAAGTCTAAGGCTTGTGCTTGATTTTCAAGGTTAAATAGGGAAAGAATGGCTCCCTGGAGCACAGCACCCTTGTTCGTGGCTCCTTTGATTTTTATGCAGTCATTCAAGAAGTGAGTAATTCCTTCTGGCTTGCTGAACTGCAGACTTCAGAACCAGAATATGTGTTATGGATACCAGGGCAAGGCCTCCCTTTCCTCTCTCCTTGCTCTTCTTGAACAATTTATTACCCTTTTACAGCAAATCCCAATTCCTCAACGCATCCCATTAGCGCTGTAGTGCCACTTACGCTGTTGACTGTGTGCTAAAATTTCAGTTTCTTGCAGCTGTGTTTCATTTTCATGTCATTTACATATCACTACCTTAGATACTTAATTGGGGGCTCCCTGATTTCCTTTCCTATAATTCTGCTTCAATTTCCCAACTAAATAGCTCACCTGAGAGTTTCAGGCGTTCACAATATCCACTTTTTTGCTCCTCTGTGGGATTTTTCCCACTGTATCAGCCTGGCTTAGGGGAATGATGGGAAGGATAGCTCTTCTCCTTAATAGCATTTTTTTCCTCAAACCTGCTGGGTTCTCCAGGGTTACAAACATCAGCAATTCTTTACCTGCCTCTCCTGCCCAATGTGCTGCCAAAATCCTCAGGGGGGTTTCTGAATGAGGCTCCCAATGGAGTAATGCTGCTGAGGCTGAGTTTTAGATAGTTATTTAGAACCAAAGTACCAGTGTGCCAGTATGTGGGACTCTGTAAGTCTCCAGAGAGGACACTGCCTGCACAGTTGGGACATCTGAGGTTTGTGTCCAGTTCTCAGGGTCAAAAATAATCCCAGAGTTTCTGTACCCCTTCCTAAGGCCCCTTCCTTCAACTGTATTACTTTCCCACTATCTGTATTTTCTGTACACACTTACCTTCTCATTAGAGATTCTTGACAACTATGTTGAAAGGCAAGGAGCCCTCTTTTGCCTCAAATCCCGCTCCATGACTGCTTCAAGTACCCTGAAGTATCTCTGCCACCTTCTTTATTGAGCAGAAGTGCTGAAGTGACTGTCAAGCTGAAACTGCTGGGAAAAATCACAGAAGAAGATCCAAATGAAATGTCTGGCCACCATCATCAGAATTAGGAACGAAAAGAGAGTTCAGGCATATGCAATTCAAGTGGCAGAGTTGATTTGGGGTGATATTTTTTATTTTGCAAACACTTGGTTGCATTAACTTGTGTCGATAAGAATTGGGAAGACTGTTTCTGAGTGAAGTGCTGTATTCAGCTACTTATTCCTTTGACACTTTTCTAGATACTTTTTTTTCTAGGATAAACTGCATCAACAGAATTAATTTTTTTAAAAAAATGTGATACCAGTATTTTGAAACATGAATGAAGACACAGAATAAACTTGTCTCAGAACTTATTGCTATACTTAATATTCTTAAGCATTTATTTATTTCAGTTAATGTTGTGATTGCCAATGTTCAAGGGACATCCTACTGTATCTTATTGAAGGACTAGGATTATAAAAGCGAGGTTCTTCCTAAATCCTGTATATTTACATACCGTATACTTAACATTTCCCTCAGAGTCTTGACTAGAGAATACTTCCTTCATTTACTAAAGGTTCTTTGCGTGTATTCCTGTAGCTGTTCTGCTTTGCCTTGGGCTGTAGTTGTGTTTCCTTGATGGATGAATAGCTTTCTGCATGGATAATTTGTATATCAGTTTGTAAAACATTTTCAGATCCTTTGGGAAGTAAAGGGTATTATACAAAACTTGGATAATAGATGTGTGCGTTATACAAATGTTTGATACCTTTCATTATATAACATCTGCTAGGGATGAACAGAATCTTAACATACAGTTCTGTGACAGCTCCATTTCATAGTGTAATAACAGCATGGAAAAAATCCCAGTAGGATCACCTTATACAAAACCTCTTCTCCTTCCCTTTGACGCAGCCATAAGTCTTTCGGGATGCTAACATCTACTTTATCCAGACACTGCTAATCAGAATTAAGGTTACTGAAGAGAGGACAGGTGCTGCTGCTCTCCACTGTTTCCCCTCAGTGTTTTAAGGCATCGTAGAATTATGGTGGCCAAAAGAGTTACCATTTTGAAACCCAAACTGTGCAGTGTTAGATGATTTTTATAATTTTCAGCATAAAGTAAGTACACATATCTCTGTTTCAAAGGAAAACATAATTCTCAATAATAGAAATTTCGGGTTTAATCACTGCTAGCATCCTAAAGCTTGTTGGGTTATTTGTAGAGGGAATTAGAGCTGGATGGAAAATATTTCAGTGGACAATCACCCCACAAAAATAAGATTTTATTAAAAGAGTCTAAGAGATTAAACAGACTAAAAAAAAAAAAATAGAGAAGGAGAAGAGAATAATTTATATTGGTATTGGAATGTATTCTTTAACTTTCTGACTGAAATTAATTTTGACTTTTGCAATTTAGCAAAAGTAACATAATATTACTTCTATGTAATAATAAAACTAAATTAAATTCCATAATAGAGAAAATGTATAATTTTGCTTTAGTAGTAAGAAATGTAAGTAATGTAAAGCTATTAAAACAGGTCACTTAGGTTTTCCCCCAAATTTAATTTTATTGTAGTTTATGGCATTTTATTATGATTATATTCTGATTTTTAACTTTCCTTATTCTCTCTTTTTTTGCTTTTCTTTTCTTTTTTTTTTTTTCATGCTACTTGTCCTCCTCTCCACCCCCCAGATTAGCAAATGGAATTCGTTCTTCCTAATCCACCCCTATTGATTTATGTCATGTACAAGGGCAACATTTTCAGAATTGCTCAATTAATGTAAGCATTCAGTCTGGGGAATTTTTTGTAGTAAGTAAGTGCCTAATCTGTTGAGGCTCTTTTGAATATCCCATTTACTTCCTAGTTGCATTTCTCATGGTTAAATACCTGTGAATCTGACAAGTCTTCCAGGAGTAGCAAGTAGACCGTAGATTCCTGAATATGCCACCTCAGTGAACCATTTGCTGCTACTGTACATCCGTGCTGTACGAAGTTATTTGAAGAATAACCACATGGTAACCCCCAAGGAGGAAAAAAAAAATCAGTCTTGTGCTTGTGCTTTTAACCAAAAGGCTACACTGGGAATCCTTTTGCTCTTGCTGGACATCCTTTTGATTTGTACCTATGTCAATATGAGACTTCTGAGTTCCCGAACCTGACTTAATCTGTTAAATGTTGATAGATTTGTCAATATACAATTACAATGTATTTATATTTCTGGATTCGAGAGAATTTTGAAGATCTGAATTTTTTTTTCTTTTTTTTTTCTTTTTTTTTGGGCTATGCAGCTTGATCCTTGATACAAATTGTACCGTTCTCTCCCTCAATTTCAGGCGTGTCTTCTTAAGAGTTACAAAGTAAGCCAAAAGTTTTTCTATGCGAACTCTACTATGGCACATTTTCATGGGTAAAGAGTTCCTTGAGTAACTTCTGCCGGATTAAAGATACGGTGCAATGGCTAGAGAAGGGGAAACAGATGTTTCAACACTTAAGATTTAGTCTTGCCTCTTACCCACCTAATCCATAACTTTTGTAACTACTTTCTTGAGCAAAAACAGTGTTAATGCTGTTTTATATTAGTGAACTGCTTGCGAAATGCGGATCAGGATCTTTTGCTGGGAGCTGCGGTTAGGATTTAAATTCATTAATACCTTTGTGCAGGTTTACTCCAGAAAGACTTCTGAAATTGGGTCTGCCTTCCCTTTGAACTTTGAGCTCTTGTCAGAATACGCTTACTACTTTATTTTTCATATTTTGCAAATTTTCTCCTTGCAGCATTGGTTGCAAGAAATATTTTGTAGTATAATCAAGTTGGTCAGAATTGCAGCAGCTTAAAAGCTTCCTCCTGGAGGTGTGAAATTCTTCCCACAGCCATAAAAAGCCATCCTGTAAACCCATGCCTGGCTTGGAGCTGCTGCTCGCAAGGAGGGAGGGTCCTGCAGGACCCTCTGCCAGGCCAGTGCAGGTAGCTGGGATACCCTGGGACAGGTGCACAGGCACCTGGTGACCGTAGGACCCACCCGAGCCCCAGTTTCAGGCCGTGACATCGGAAGCACGTGTTTGTAGATATCTATTTCTCATGGGAGCTTGTTATTCATAACTCCATCCCTTGTGAGGGGATGCCACAGGTCTGAAATCAAGCTCCTGTGTTCTTTTTTTAATGAGCCTTTCCTTCAAACGCTCTTTAATGCTTTCTGTGCATTTTGTTGGTTAATGAGAGATGGTTTTGGAAACACAGTCTTCTTCTCTATACTTTCCCTGAAATATTTGCATGTGTGTTTTAATAAGTCTTGTGACTTTCCTGCTGGAATCTATTTACATCTGTTTGTACTAACTCAGTGTTTGCATTGATTGCTTTTTCTAAAACAAGACAAGGAGAGAAAAACATGAATACTATTTATTCACAAAGAAAATATCCTTTCAATGAAGCAGGTATTAAAATGTAATGTGTTTCTGAATGCAGAAGGTGCCTGGAATTTTCCCTCTATCAAAGAATTTCTTAAGAAGCAAAGTTCAAATATTCAGTCATTTAAAACCACAATTTAAAAAGCGTTCTGTACAAAACCACATTCTGTCTGTTTTTCAGCTTTTTGTGACTCAGAGTGGTTTTCCTCTGCAGGAGTATTTTTAGTTTTTGTAAGGCCAAGATCCACTTACAACACCAGTTAGGAACAATCATCTTAACTTTTCTTGGGTTTTGGTGACCTTAGTTTGATTTTTAAATTCACCTTTATAATTTCAAGGATTTTTTTTTTTTTTTTAGCCCAGTGCCAGAGCTTTAAAAGGAATCAGAAATCCATAATCAGAGAATATTCATAAGGTCTGATTTCAAAAAGCCACTGACAAGCTCTCAAGCCATGACCTTGCAGCTTTCCTGAACTCCTCAGCTTTGGGCTGCATAGAGACCATGGGTAATATGATGGGAGACTTTTTTTCCTCAGGTTATAAGAGCCTGAGTGGTACAGTTGCTGAAGTTCTAGGCTGGAGCTTATCGACAGTCTTTTGATCTCAATAATTGACTTCATGGCAAAAAAAAAAAAACAGATACTATTTGTAGGAATGGGTCAACTGGATGTAAAAGATGTACAAGGTTTCTTATTTTATGGGAATGCTTATAAACAGCAATGGAGTAGTATTTCCATCTTCACTGTGCTGTACAGTTATTAATGACACAATGAAGAGGGCCATATAAAATATAGAGAAAACAAAACTGATGCAGTTTTGCTCTTTGAAACCCCACCACTGGAGCAGCAGCAGACTTACTGAAGATAAAACTCACTTCCAAAGGAAGGATCTTCACTGTGCCAGCAATGATTGTGCCTCTTCATGGAGGTCCATACAGGAGCAGCATCTCCGTGACACAGGGCAGTGAAATCCCTGGATCACCAGGGCTTTATTTAAACCCAGGCTTTCTACCCTTGATTTAGCTCAGACCTTGCCCCTCCCAGCCCACCTCCCAGTGCTCTGCAGTGACTGACATGTGGCACACACGCCGTGTTTGGCACCTGGGGATGCTCCCCAAAACTGCTCTAGCCTGAAGGGGTGGCTGGCCAGGAGAGTAATAACCATCAGGGCTTCTTCAGAAAGAAAAGGAAGGATTCCCCTCATATGTGGCATCCTCTGCTGTATTCTTTTTGCCCATATGTCCAGCACTTTCACTCCCTTAGCAGTTCCCAGCTTACTGGCTGCCTGTCTAAAATTAGCACTACATATTAGTCTGCTCTGTCAACACAACATATGTATTACTAAGTCATGCAAGCTGTAATGATCGAATAATACTCTGATGGAGTTGGTGTTCAGTTTATGTGGAAGATAAAATAATCATGTTACGTTCTGGCTCATGCACCCAGATCTTGTGCGTGATGAAGAAGATGGAGGAAATTACATGGAGCCTGTAACAACATTTCAGTTGAAAGATGAATTAATGTAAGGTAACCATAAAAAAAGTGATTGAGAGCATAATTCTACTGCTTTCACCAACTACTTCACCCAAGCCTTAAGTACTTTCTCTGTGATACCATGAAGTGTTTTGGTGAAAATGGTACAAGAAACTACCACACCTTAATTCCTTTTACCCATATGGCATCAGTTTTCGTGCCAGGCTCCAGTTTCCAACATACATCCTGCTAATGGATGTAAAACAACTGTTCCTTTAAACAGACCGGTCAAATGACTTTTAAACAGCAATTATTAAAAAAGATCTAAATAAAAGTTAGTGTAGGCAGTAGTGAAAACTGGTGAACTAATTCAGCATCGGCAAAGCATCGATTCTATAAACCAATGAACCAACATTCAAAAATAATGCTAAAAGGTGTGATCGAGTGCTATAAATGAGAGTTTTGATATTGATTTTAAGAAGCTTTAGATAAGAATCAGTGTATATAGAGCCAATTCCCAAACTCCTATCCCCAAAATGCTCATGTTTCCAATAATTCTAATTGGTTTATGAATGCCCAACACGAAGCATCCATGACCTTTGTGAAACTCATGCTCTATATCTCAGTCCATTAGAGTGATAAAACCTCACAGGGACTATATTGTGAATGAATAACCAAGCTTCAGCGAAACTGACTGCTAATGTCTTTTTCCTTCTTGATGAATAGTGTAACTCCATCACAATGGATCTCATTGAAAACAAGCTGAAAGTAATCTCTATTGAAACATGTCCATTCAAACCCTAAATCATTAGGATACTTCAGCTTTGATGGGAGCTCAATAATTAGTTGAGTTGTGATAGACCTCTGCCATAAACAGCATGAATCAGAACATGCCTGTTTCTAAGACATTATTTGTATTACTGTAGCACCTAGAGGCCACAGGCAAAATCTAAGTCTCCCTGTGTTATGCATCACTCAGAAAAAAATAAGATCCCAAGACCTACAGAACACAGCCAAAGCAAAGGCAGGGTTGGCAGCAAAAGCTGCTCTGTGGAAGTAAAGCAGAGCAATAGGTGTGAGTGCACTCAAGATGCCCTCTTGATTGCCCTCGTTGCTTTTTCTGTGCATAGTGCAATTATTAAACAAAAATAAACAGTGGCAGAGGGCAAGGAGGTAAAGGGACAGGGCTGACAGCAGCAGGGGTACAGAAGTTAGGGAAATAATAAATTGTAAGAAGGAAAATAGATATGCAATGCAGCGGTAAGGGTAGAGATGGTGTGAAGAGAAGCTCAGGAATTGCTGATTCCTGATCTGAGAGAAAGCAACTGTGCAGGCATGAACAGTCTTGTAGCTGGGTCTCATGCAGGGGCCTGCAGGTGGTCCTTGGTGTTGTGCTGGAAAGGAATCATAAAATCAGCAACAAAAAGAGATTGAGTCAGTTAATTCAGACAGTCCTCCTACTATAGGAAGCACCAAATGTTCTCATATTGCTCCAGACAGGCATTCAGACACAGTCAAGAGATTATTTTCATTCTTTTGTAGTACCTTTTGAGCATTTGAACATTGTTTCCCTATCTGCTCCCAGTATTTTTTCCTTGAGGTTAATTGATCCAAGGTGTTTTCAGTTTTCCTTTAGACCACTTGTTAGCCACACCTGTGATTCTCCTTGTTATGTGCCTGTGTTATTGTGCTTCCCTTGACCTTGGTTCCTGTATTCAGCAACTGCCTTAGCCAGTACTGCCAAGGGCAAATAGAAATGAAGCAGGAAAGATAGTTTTGTAGGTGCTTGTTTCAGTTCTATTCAGATGAATTCTCTACCAGTTGAAACTGTCCTGGAAGATAGTGCTGGAAGCCCTTTTGAGTCAATCTAGGTGAGAGCCACTGCTCTCCTATTGACAGGCATGTTAGCCTATTAAAGAAGGAAATTAGGTTTGTTTGACATGATGAACTCCTGACAAATTAATGGTGGCTATTAGTTATCTAGTTTTGTCTAAGTGCTTGCAAAGTTCATTTGCCTGGGATTTTCTTCTAAAACTTTTATGGGAACTTCAAGAGAAATTGTGTCTTTTGAGTGGAGGAAGAGCCAACACAGAGATGGGTGATAGAGGAAGGTGGAAACACTCAGTGCTCTCTCTTCTGTGGCTGGCTGGTCTGCAGTTTCTCAGTCCCATGCCACCTTCCTGTCCCTTTTCTAATGGGCTCCCATGGTAGGCTGAAATCTTAGATCTTTGTCACTGCTATTAATTATGCTCACCCTCGAGTCAGAACTGACCTTTCTTGTGATGTTTGATGCAAAATGTATTAAAAATGATCAAACGCTCCTCTCACCATGTGCTGACAGCTTTCCTTCTACCTTGCAGCCTCTGGAGACCCAGGCTGACTAAGACAGTGCTGGTGCTCTTCTCTCCTTCCAGCCACGCATTCCCATCCCAGCACTCAGTCTCCTGCACGGTGACAGCCCTGCGTTCTGTGATCCTACTGAGTGCTGGGCCATAAAATCAGTCTGAATTAACGAGCAGCACAGCCCACGCCTTAGTGTTTCACCTGCTTGGCTTTGAGGTTCAATTTCCTTACAAAGGTTCTTGTTCACTGTGCCTTGAGTCAGCATCTGCCTTTACATGTTCAAGTGTTTCCTTCGCGCTGGGTAGAGGCAAATATCAGATAGTCTCCTTTATTCATCCTTTTTAAAGAAAACCTTTAAAACCACCTGGACGTGGGATAAATTGTGTCCCTAGGGTCTTTGAAGTTCTCCTCTTGCAGGGCCTCCTGCGCTGAGTTCAGCTAAAACGGGTCCTTGGGGACCCTTTTCACAGCCTCGGGCTTTCTGAAGTGCGCGCTTTGGTGCAAAGCAGGGTTGTGACGCCCCGTGAGGAGCTTCGCGTTCCCGCACAGCCGGGGAGATGCGCCTTTGGCCGCTCGCTGCCGATAACGCCGCGACGGGGCTGGACGGCGACGGGACTGCTCTTGCCGTGCCAGGACGAGTGCGGAGCCGTGCGGGACCAGCAGCGCCACAGCAAACAGCGCACCTGGGCTCCCTTCACCCTCCCCTTTTCCCCGCATCCCGCTCTCCGCCAGCCTCTGG
>VWZG01001087.1:255592-306762 GCA_013396735.1 Grallaria varia | reverse complement strand
AAAAAAACAAGAAACCTGGAACAGATGTTCCCCTCTGTGGTAGTTTAAATTTTACACACCCTCAAAACTAGCTTTGGAAGTTTTCATCCTAATATTTTGCTTCATTCAGGTTTTACTTTATTAAATGTATTATTTATGTGGAGGGGACAAACAATCAAGTGTATTCTTAAATCTTGCCTCATTTCTAAGTAGGAAAAGACTCCTGTTTAAAACTCAAGCAAGACAAGTGCAACACAATGCCAGCTTTTGCTTTTGCTTTTCATCTCAGTGTCCAAGTGGACTTGATAACTTCTTTCCTGTAATGAAACGATGCTGCTTCAGTAAAGGATGTTTTTTCTTCCCTCTAAAAAGAAAGAACAGTTTCTGCCAAAGTAATGCATTGAAAGGGTAAAGTAAATAAATGTCCTTACCTGCTGTTAATATCTTTTAAACCACTGTAACTTTTATGTAACTTTTAATTGCCTATCCCATTTCTTTTTGTCCTTCTCCCACCTCCCCTGCAGTGGGGCAGGGGAGATCCTGAATGGGTTTGCTCGTTGCTCACCTCTCAGTGAGGGAGTACTTCCACTGAAATAATACTTGTATTGTCTGCGTGGCAGCGCATCCTTTGACATTCCCTTGGCCTGCAGTACTTTTCAGTACTGCAGTGCCATAACTCTTGGGTCAGCATTTTAGTTCAGATCAAAAAATGTACAAGGGAGACAACTGCTGATCATCCCTGCTGAACTTTGGCTTGCACCCCAGAGCAGATTCACAGTGTGAACTGGATTCCTTTAGGATGAGACCGAGCAAGCTGATGTGCTCCAGGAGCACCCTTGGGTGTCAGTGGGTGTGTGGTGCCCAGGATCAGACCAGAACTGGTCCATGTAGCTGCCAGAAACACAGGACTTGGGGAAATCAAGTCCTTAACACATATGGCTTCTCTCTCCATTCTGTTGCTCTCTCTTTGATACACAGCTTTAACAGCATAGAAATAGATGCATAAGTGCATATATTTCAAAGCAATTGTGTGATTTTTTTTTTTTGTTGTTTTGTTTTTGTTTTTCCCTTGGTTTAACCCTGATACAACTCCCTTGCATGACTTTTTTTTTTTTTTTAATTGCAACACTGGGTTTGTTTCTTAAATGTTTGGTTGCTGTTTTTCCAACATAGTAGTATTTGTTGCCTCCCCAGTCAAGATGAAAATACACTGACACAAATGAATGGGTTGCAGGCAGTGCAGAGGTCTCAGTTTCACTAGAGAGGCACTTATGAGGACTGTGCAGAATCTTACTGTGGGAGAGAGAACAGGCAGAAGTAAAGCAAATGTATGTAAGCCTTCCTGGAGCCTTCCATAAGGCTGCGTTTGCTGTGTCAGTGGAGCAGCTCCACAGGTGTCTGTGGTAACACACCTGCTGTGCCTGCCCGGGGGTTATGGCAGGTTGTTAATACTCACCCGCAAGAACATCTGTGCAGCCTGGAAGTTCCAAGGGGAAGATTTTTTATTTAATCCCAGTACAGATTTCTTCTGTGCATGGAGTTCTGCATGAGAAAATTTGTGAAGTCCTGAAAAAAAAAAGACTATGTTAAAAATTAGTTTATTCTGATTTTCTTGTATTATGCATTCTCTATCCACTATTCTAGGAAAATACTCTTAAATTGTAAATAAAGGATGTTAGGTGTGATCCAGTATAGTTTTCAACGATTGGCTCTAAAGTGGTTAACAGTGATAAATTTAAGGCATCATTTTATTGGAATAATTCTATGGTTTTGGGTAGAATTCCCTCTGTATCTAACTCCAGCAGATACGGGCTGTAAATTCCTGGTCTGTTCTCACTGCCCACACAATCCCGTGTGACTCAGCTGAGCAGGATGGACTCTTAACTGCTCACCTATTTTTCAGTGATCTGTGGATGTTGAGAACCCAGTACTGAGTGCTGCTCTCTTACCACTGTGAGTCTTTCCATCATTTCTAGGAACTTGAACTCGCTCTGGTAATAAGGAGAAGGGGAGCAGCACACAAAATTGTTAGCAAATTGTGAAATACCTGAGAAAAACAGGGTTTTTTTTGCATGCCTGTGTTGCAGTTAGAGTGCTCAAATATGGAGTAATGAGCCATAGTCACATTTACATGGAAATGACTTCCCTTAACGAGGGGAATGGCGTTGTCTATTTTACTGTAGTGGATTTCTATTAGAAGCAGGACTTCAGTGCATCCACCATCCAAAATATGTGTTGGGCTGAGCTTGGTGGAAGTAAGGGATGGATGAGATGGAAATCTCTGGCTTTGACCAGTTGAGGTTGAAAGCAGACGCAGTGTGAGAAGTGCCTTCCAGGTGCTGGTCTGTGTTACATTCAGGTGTCCCACCTTGCCCAAATCATAATGAGAAACAACAGGTGCATGAAATGAGGAGGGAAAAAAAAGTGAAATAAGGATCACATTTTTTAAGTCAGGCAATTTAACCCTTGGACTAGAAATGCTGAGGTGAGTTTTGAACTATTCCTCTTTTGACGTCTTTGAGTGAAAAATGGTTTCCAGAAAGACGCCCAAGCAAAAAGTTTTGGTCCTTCTACCAAGGTGGTATCCCAGGGAAATGTAATGAGTTGCAATCTATAGGAGATGAAATGATGGGGATGTCTTGGTGAATCAGTGATTGACTAGTAATTTTACTGTTGTTGATAGTTGGTATAAATTAACTCCTATGCGAAAAAACTCCAACACCTTTGTTGGAATCATCTCTTTTTTTTTTTTTTTTTTTCCTTTCTGCTGCTCTTTTCCTTTTTATATCCAGCTGTAAATCTTCATTGTAATAGCAAAGAAATAATAGGTGATCTTATATCTGAGCTGAAGAGAACTTTTCCTGAAGAGCTGCAGACTGAAATGTGAAATTCTACTGGTTTCCATGCAGCACTTGACAAAACTTCATCTCTGTTTACTTTTGTGTCTAAAGCTTTAGCTGTGCCTGTGATGAGGATTTCAAAGTCTGCACTTTTGCTGCATGGGGTCAGCATTCATCCATGACCTGGCGTTAACTCCCATTCCAGGACCACAATCTGGCTGTCATTACGATGCAAACACCATTCTTCTCTTGGTTTTATTTTCTTTTTTTTCTACCTCAGAGCTCAAGAATTTTAATAATACCGCATCTCACTTGTTATGAAAGTTTTGGTTTCTTATTTTTTTTTTCTTTTTATTGCATGGACTGTTGCAGTGGAAGCGACTCGATGCGTGTCTTCCGTGTGAATTTGCAATATGGTGGTGCAGTTAAAGCAGGCACAAAAATACATTAACACTTGTTTTGTGGCTTCAACAGGTACATGTTTGCCCGTCCAGATGAGTAATGTCCACCTGGCTCCAGTGGAGTGACTCCATCTGTTTGGTGTATCAGTTATTCTGTACCTCAGGGAGGTATTGTCCTCCCAGCAAGTCTTGTTTTACATCTGCTTTATCTGGGACTTGCTTTTGAGACAGGGCCAAATCTATAACATTATTTTGCTGCACATGATAGGTGGACAGAGGCTGTTTTTCAAAGAGTTCGTAAGAAGCAATGCTTAGTCATTGAAAATGAGTTACCTGTTTCCACAAAAGCTCTTGGATTTGGCTGACAGATTACTGGGAGGCTTTTGCCCTCGAGATGTTTCTTGAGGTTCTTGGTATGGAAAAAACTCTGCTTTGAGATTAAATTATTCAACAAGTGTTTTTCAAAGTAATTAAAGCTCTTAGCATTTAATGTTTTATGTATGCAGATTAAAAATGAAGGTTGATTAAATCATGACAAAGGGAAGTTTATTCACAAATGACAGACGGTAATGTCTCTTTTGTGACTGGTGGAGCACTGTTGAGCCCTCTTCATTATATTGAGTATTGAACTATTATATTAGTGCAATTTTTTCTAACTGATGGCATTGTTAAAAAGCAGGCAGTAGAGTTTGATGCAGTACAGCCCTGGCTGAGCTAAGTGGTGCAGAATACTTCTTTTTGTGTCAAGTATCTGATTTATAGACAATTTTTCAGCTTGTGTTTTTGAATTGGCCAGGTGAGCTCTACAAAACTCAACAAGATCAAGAGGCAGGACAAAGTAATGATTTTCTTGTTCGGAAGTAATAGACATATGAGTATAGCATGTAATAACAGCAGGATCTACAGCACGATACAGAACAGCAGGAATGTGAAACACATACACTGCATAAATTATCTGTGCATACATTCCTGCAGAGTTCTGGGCTACAGTAACCCATTGATGTTTTTTTTTTTTTATTTTTAAATTTTTCCATTCTTTTTTCCAGTTATTTAGAATTACAATGCATGAGCTCCTTCAGCCCTTTAACAACTTTACCCATCTCTCTCCTCTGCAGTCCTTTGGAGACGTATACTTACTGTTCAGGAATCAGTGAATGGTTTTTGAAATCTAGCAGCAAATCAAACCTCACCACCAGAGGTGGTGTGTTGCCTTCAGTTCAGTGTAGTAAAGCTGCAGCACTCTTTTGTCCTGAGAAAAGTGAGGCTTGTTTCAGTTCCTCTCATAACTCATAATTTTGGTCTATAGTTGTCTCTAATTTTCGCATATTTTCTATAGATACACACACACATTGTGTTCTCATCAGCCTATGTCATGCGTTGTAGCAGCTCATTCCTATGTCTATGATTCCTCCACAATTTCTCTTTCACAGCATCCAGGAAGGTTTGAAGCCTCTCTCAATAATTTCTGCGAAAATTAAAGTCACCAAAGTCACTCACAATTATCTCTGCAAAGCTTAGAATAGGCTATGTATCATTTCAGGTTAGAAGAGCCCCGGTTATTGGAGAGAGGCATGTTAACAGTATAAATCCTTAAAATTTCCTGGGCATTTGAAGGATTTGCAAACCTATCAAATAAACTAGGGAGATCTCTGAAATATCCTAAGGGATCCTCCATCAGTTTCCACTGATCCCTCAGAAGCACAGAAATTGGTGTTTCTTTATCAGCAAAGATTTTACTTTTTTTGTTCCACTGGGATAGGAAGTTCCAGATGATATTAATAAATTTTTTCTACATGAGAAAAGATTCTGCCTTGTGAATATTTTTATCCTGCCTTGCATAAAGTCTTTTTTTTGGATCAAGTTCCATTGGAGGAAGGGAATGTTGTAATGGAGATAACATTTTCATGTTATGAACTTGTTTTCAACAGTAAGCCTCTTGCAAGTCAACCTCGATGAACCTGTGACATGGTAGAATGTTTGGTTGGATTTTTTTTGAATTTTTATTTTGTGCTGTGTTTCATGGTCATTCCTGTCCCTGTGACTCTTTATACTACCAAGAAAATTTCTTAGCTGTTATCCAATGGGCCCCGTGTGAATTTACAGATTTTTTTAGTAATAATTATGAGAAATGCACCTGATTTCTGGTCATGTTACAGTCTTCTGAGTCTTAGAGGTGTCTGTACCTTACCTTGAAGTGTTTGAAAACAGTCCTTTGTTTTCAAGATTTAACATCTTTTGGGAAAAATCAGAAGTTAGTCAACTTTTAAGATATCGCCCGAAGGTGCTCCATTCAGCCTGCAGCCTTCTCCGATGGTGGTGAAGCATGAAATTTTAAGTCTCCAGAAGTTCACCTCAAGTATAAAAGTTCTAAGTAAAAACAGGATGGGGAGGCTGCCAGGGGGTTAATGTGGGTGAGGGTGAGTTGTTTTCACAGAGAAAAGCCTGTCCCTTTATGGGTCTCTGAACCAGGGCTCTTGGTACAGAGGCACTGAGCTCTGAATCTGTCAGAGCTGCTGAAATAGCCCATCTTTTCTACTGTACAAGGTTGCAGGACCTTTCATTATTTCTCCTCAAAGCAGCCACTGTTTCTTTGAGGGCTCAATTCTTCAACTACATGGCACCAAAGACTTTTTTCTGTGTTTTTGTACTTCAGCAGTTCCAGTTTAATTCTCAGAGAGCAGATGGTTTCTGCGTTTCTGAAAGTTTTGTTTATATTGTGACAAGGCTTCAATCCTCATCCAAGATTGAATTGCTATTGGAACATTGAGGGAAACAAGGCATTTTTCTGAAGTCTAAATATATAGGATAAGTATCAAGTGGATGGAAATTAATGCTGTTATCTCCATTTTCCATTTTTCTGTTTCAGTTCTTCTAAAATAGCAGTGAATTGCTGTGGTTTGCCAAACCTGCCAGCAGTTTGCATTGGCTGTCTTTGCAATGGGGACAGTGTCTTTCATTACAGAGGAGGAGTAGAGAGGAAAGAGTATATTACTCACTTGAAATTATTAGATTTTAAAGAAATCACTACCTAAACGGAATATTGTCAAACAATCCTGTCAAACTGGGGAAAGAGGCAGTGAGTTTGTGTATTTGGAAAAGAAGTAGCAGCAGGGTATCTGTGTGGCTTGGTTGAAAACATCTAACTAGAACTTTAGGATTATTTTCATGGTGACCTTTCTTGCTCAAGGACTTGTGGTGAATATTAATAATTCTATGCGTATAAGGAATTGAGTATCTTTAGCATACCATATAGTGATAACTTAGATCTGCTGCTGTCTGTGTTATAATTATTTGTATATACTGTCTTGGAGAGTTCATTCTGAATCCACTGTTGGTGTCTTGAACCCCAGGATAAGTTCCTGCTGTTTGGGCCCTGCAGAGTTTTGAGCTGTTGTGGTTCTGCTTTGCTTTAGTGCTCCAGGGCCTGGGGAGTCAGGCACTGTAGCATGGACCGCTGGAGCTGGAGGCTGCTAAAAGCCTCTGAAAACAGTAATTGGAAGATAAACCAGATACCACTTCTTAAAGAACTGTGAGCACAGCCATCCCATTTCAAAGCTGTAACACTGACTTTTTCTCCTCCTTTTTTGGGTGCATGCCCAAAGAGTCTTTCAGAAACTTGCGAAGAGTCTGATTTGGGAAGAAACATTATGGTTTATTTTGGTTTTTATTATTTTGCTGCTGACCAAAAGTAGCCTTTTTGTGCCTGGGTTTATGATATGGGACATGTATAAAAGCTATTTATTGTCTGAACTTTGCACCCAGATTGTTTATCTTTTTCTTTCAAAATACACTCACGTCCCTGGAAGTTGCCCTGGTGCTTGCAGTAGAGTTTGGAAGTTTGGGGGCACCAAATCACGTGTGATGCTAAACCAAGCTGTAGCTGAATGAAATAATGCCTGCTTCTCAGGGCAGTGCACACCTCGGGTAGTGAACACTTGTGATACAGTTGAAATGATACAATGAAAGGTGCTTTGAAAATACGAAATGTCATTACTGTTCCCCAGAATACAGCACTTCCCACTAGAAGTGCTCATAAAAATGGAGCTCTTACTGTTGAGATTTACTTAAGTTTTCGTCTTGGGATGTGTCTTGTGTAAATTCAGTTGGAGGTTTTATTCATATTTTTCTTGGAAATTAGTGAAACTGAGTAGCCCTGCTGCTCAGGGAATGGCTGTGTTCTAATCCACCCTGCTAGGGCTTTGAAGAAATCAGCCTTAAAGAAGTTTCTCCACTCTTACAAGATGCTGTAAGCAATATCTCTAAGCAATACCCGTTATCCTCTGCAGTATAAACCCGTCTTGGGAGGAGTAACAGAACAGTAACAGTGAGTAAAAAGCTTTAATCCAGTCATACAATCCTTCAACATTAAAGCTCCAAATCCCATTTTCCTGTTCAGAAATGTTACGTAATAAATCCACCAGTTGTCTAGACATAATCTTCCTCTCACTCTCCTGCTGCTGGTCAGTGTGAAGGGCTCCTGCAGTGGCATATGAGATTGGATCATGATAAATAAATAAAAAAAGGTATCGCAGCAGTTTTGGGTATTTTTCTATTAGTATAATTACAGATTTGAGAGGTGTTGGTAGTTTAAAAGCTGGGTGAGGGTCGTGGTATGGGTGGGCCACCCACTGTGCACCACGACTCCGACCAGCACACGCTGGAAGTGTCTCAGGTCCCATGAAATTGGGGTCACACCAGCCCCCCGTGGCGCTGCTGGCCTTTGGGCCACGTGCCATTTGAACTGTCGTGATCCAAAGGGCCGTGGATCTGGGGCAGCAGCACGTGCAGCCAGGGCAGTGCAGGGGTGTCGTGTCACAGGTGCTGCAGTGTCAGCACCTTGTAACTCTGGTATGTCCCAGGACAGCAGTCGGGATCCTGTGGTGGTGTCATTGTGTTGCCCGTGCCCAGGTTTTTGCTGGCACGGTGATTCCTCGCTCTGCCCGGTTCTGGGTGGGAAGAGGCTGATTTGGCACCGTTCGGAGCTGCAGATACCAGGGTGTGGTTTCAGCTCTCCCAGCCATTGGCAAAGCTGAGAAGAAAGTCGCAGACTGATTTTGCAAACCCATTGCTCTGGAGTGTGACTGATCAACATTCAGAAATGGTAAATGCTCACAACATCCAGCCTGAGGTACCTGGGCTCCTGAAAACCTCTCTGAGGCAGAAATGATTACAAACCAGTAGACAGTAACCAATTTTCACGCCACTGTAACAAAGCCTTTTCAAATAACTGCATGAAAATACAGCTTTGGAGCTTGTATTTTCTCTATTTCCGGTGCTATTAATCAGATACGCATCAAGTTGTTAAAATTAATCTTCATTTGCAAATTTCTTTGAAGGAAAACACTATGACTCTGACTGCATTGTTATTAATCCCTTGAGTTTACCAACATGTGGACATCAGAAAGGATGCTATTTTGCTTTGATTGGGCTTTTGTGCACAGAAAACAGCACATGCTCTGTCCATCTGCTTCATTAGACTGTAAAACCAATTCAATTTTGTAACATTTTAATGCATAGGCATTAAATATTTTGTGGATCTTAAGTAGTCGTCTGGCTTTCCTATTTTTAAAGCAAACTTAATCTTCTGTTCTAGGTTTCTGGGTTGCTTTTTGTTCTTTGGTTATTTTTTTTTTTAACTTTCTTTTTAATTTGAAAGTCATCTTACCTGACTATAAGCCTTTAGATGAAGTTCTTAAATCAGCAGGGAGGATTAGACAAATTTTAGGTATTTCAACGGTACAATTCAGGTCATCAGTGCTTTGCTGTTAATTATAGAGGGAAGCCTGGGTGACTTTACTCTTAAATTAGATGCCTGAAATGGTGGTGAAATGAGTTTGGATCTTAGCCTGGTGAAATGATTTCAGATCCCAGTACAGGCAGGTTAGATCTCAAATGCAAGAATTCTTTTTTTTTTATTTTTTTTTGTTCATTGCTATTAAAAATGCATTCTCCAAGTCAATTTTTATGAACATTTCCTATGCATAAAACATAGCAATGTCTCAGCTGGAGTTTCTTCAGATGTTTCCTTGCATTTCCTTTTGAAATTGAGAGCAAGCAGGAGAAACTTCAGTGCAAGGAGGAACTAGGCAGGAGTGTCCCAGCCAGTGAAGAAAGGGGGCTTGGTCTACTGTGCCTTTGAGCCACTGCTGTGATGGTGTGAGACCGCTGACTCAGAGCCTCAGGGCTCATTTGTACCCAAACAGTGCTGCCATAATTCTAGGGATTGATTAGAGTTATGTCATGATTTCAGTTGTCTCAGGCTGCCAGTTCCCAGGAGAGAAAGTGGCTTTGTGTCAGTGTATTGTGGTGGCACAAAATGTAAACCTCAGACAAAGAGAATTGACAGAGATTAATGTTCTGTAATTGGGGACATGAGAAGAAGCTAAGGGCATTTCTGCTGTGTATTTTTAAAAAACAACCAGAAAGCTGTTCAGAAAAGTATTGTGTGGATTGGTATAAAATTCTGTGTAATGAGAGCCTTGGTTAGAATTGAGTAAAAATGAGACTACTTTGGGTTTACTAGCCCTGTTCGTGAGAGCATGTTGCTATCGTGAGTGTGGGGAACATACTGATGTCTCTGAGGCTTGAAAAGTTCCTGAACATGCTTTGATATCCACATTTACGTAGTATAGTACAAATACTACATTTTTCACTACTAAGGTGTTTTCCCCCCTGTAATTTAAAGGAATGAGTTGTTCCTTATGCAACATGGCCCAAGCTGTTAGTAGGCTTCTTTTATGTTTTCCCTGTCACATGAAGAGAGTGGAAATCACCACCATAGCAACTATATGGCTTTAGAAGGGCAAGATGAGAGTGTTACCTTACTCCTTAAAGCACCAGCTACAGGATAGGTGTTTTCTTTGCCAAGTTCTTCCATCAGCTTGCAATAGAAAACTCTTTTCCATTACATTTGTGTTCATTCTATCAGGGTGCAAAGCCAGGTCCTTCCTTAGGTGCCTGAAGTCAAGAAAACCAGTCTGTATAGACCACGGCAAAACGTAACTACAACAAGGAGGAAAGAGGATTAAAATACTGTTTATCAATGAAGAGAGCCAAACCCTTTGCCCTGGGCTCTTGCACTGTGAGAATGGGCTCACTCATTGGCATCAGGGTGCAGGAGCTGTTCAGATCTTTGCAGGCTTCGTTGTGCTCAGCTGCTCCTGGTTTGGCATTGCAGCCCAGGAAGGTCACTGCAGCCCTTAAAGGAGGGAGGTGACAGAGGTGAATTATTTCTGACATGTAATCGAATAGTATTTTCAATGGAAAAGAACAGCAAAGACAACAGGCTGTATTGCAGCGTCCTCCTGACTTCCCCTTGCCTTTCACACTGTGTCCTACTGAGTTTTGTTGTGCTGGAAGATAGTGTTGTGCCTTGCTTTCCTGGGGCTCTGGCACAGGCAGGCAGCTGTCCCACATCCTTGTATGGGTACATGAGGAAAATTTGTTTGAAGAAGTATGGATAGTGTAAAGGTGACTATTTCTGCTACATGAAGGTCTGTGGACCAAACAAGGTTGTCATGGCAGGGAATGTAGCTCAGATACTGCTGCCAGCAGGAACGGGTTCAGAAGGGATTTCTTCTTCCTAGCGATGTGTTTTTTATTTTTGTTTATTTGTGGTGTTAGGGTGTCTTCAAGATGCAGTCTCTATGTTTTTCCCACAAAAGAAGAGCAAAGAGAAGATTTATGTCAGAGAAATGCATGATTACTTTACAAGATCTGTAGTCTTACTACCCTTTTCGTAGTACAAGGTTCTCTCATGAAGAGCAATAATAATTATGTGAAGTCTTACTTTATGATAATGTTATTGGGACTTTTTTGAAAAATGTCTCACAGAGAACTCTAGATGTCAGCTGGTCAGCCCAAAAGTTGTTTCAGCACAATAGTGTGTTTATCATTAATGTGAGATAAAGGAGGTTCTGATTGAAGATACTTGTCAAAGGTATGTTTCTAAAACCTTTCTCAGCAGTGGAGTCTCCAGGATGCTCTCACCTGGTACAGCACGTTGTTGAGCTTCAGACCAAAATGATATTCAAGCTCATCGTTTCACCAGCCACTTCTTCTAAGGGCCTAACTACATGCTGCTTCCCACCTGTCTGTCTGCTGGATTAGTGTGTTAAGAAGATGAAAGGCTCCAGCTATTATGTTTTGGAAATGAAAAGTTCTCAAGTGTCTTATGTTTCAGCTGTTTTTGTTTTGCCTCTCAAAAAATTTCTGTCTTCTCCATGTACCAGTTTTGGTTTCTCCAGTATCTTTTTTTTTTTTTTTCCCTTCTTGGATTTGAACAGCAGCAGATATTTCGCTTACAGCCAGTTCTCAGGAATTACAGGTGCCATAGGGCAGACTTGGTTAGAGTCCCTTCAGGTCTTCTTCAGGCCCTAAGATACAGTTAGTGTCCCACTGAAAATCAGGATATTCTGGGAATAATGGGCAGTGCATGGCTGGGTTAGTCTTTGCTCTCATCAGTGAAGAGGACTGTTTTCATGCATGGTCCTTGGCATCTTTCCCTTGTTTTAGCCATCCACTTGTTATTGAGGCAGCCTGGCTATGTCAGGGTGAGTGCTGGTGTGGTTCTCTGTTCCCAGGTACTTGAGGGAGTTGCAGTGTCTTGTTAAGCAGACCAGAAGCTCTAGACTTTTGAATGTGGTGCAGATCACGTGTCCCTCCATGCTCTGCGCATCAGACACTTGTCAGGATGTGGTCCTGGCAGCTGTGGCACCTTCTCCATGGCCGAGGGCCCCAGGGCTCCTGGCAGCTGCAGCATTTTCAGCATTTTCCTGTAGTGTCTCAAAATTTACATGGACATCTGAAGGCAGACAGGTACCCTACATGTACCCATTTCTGTGTGTCTGTAATTCTGTCAAGGAGTAACTGAGAAGGAGGGTAGAAGGGCATGCTTTTTGAAAGTGTCTTTTTGCCCAGCTGGTAATAGGCTGTCTGCATGGGTCTTTTCCATACTCCCCCATGTGCAGATGTTTGTGGCAGGCCCTGCTGTTCAGGCAAATCTGCCAGATTTGCTGCTGGTGTGAACAAGCTGTGGGGTGAGAGCCCAAGACCCTGGGCAAGCGCAGCTGCTCGGCTCTGGAGTGAGCTGTGGGCTGTATTTGCAGGTTGAGGATGGAGCGGGGTCCCTCAAGAAGAGTGCAAGCACAGACATCCCAAAACACAGCCCTAGCTGAGCACAGCCTCCCTCAGAAAGCATGAGCAGCCATCTAGGAAATGACATTTTAAGAAACTGTAAAATTAGCAGTTGGAAATAATTGGATTGTGTCTTGTGTATTTCTTTTGTTGGCATCTCCTGGATTAAGTTGTTCAGTTATTAAAAGAAGGGAAAGCCCCTGAGAGCTCTCCTGCCTTCAGAAGTCTCGGGCAGGGTGTAGCTGCCATCCACAGGGCGCTTGTTGCCTGGAACGTCCCGGTGCTGTAACACAGCAATCTGTATTCACATGCTGTGCTTTCATCACAAGATCACAGAAGAAACAGGACCATTACTGCATATTAAAGAATTAATTGTGTTGCTTAGTTTATTGGAAAAGCTGTGTATTGATAGTGGAGAGCATTATCTTGCAGGGAGCAGAGGTGCATGACCTGAGTCACGGAGCTCATCTCTGCAGTCGATCCTGCATCCTACCAGAACATCCTCCACCTCTGAAATCCCACCCGTGCCCGCAGCAGGGGTGGTGCAGAGCTGCCACCCCCAGCAGGGAGCCCTGGGGTATGTATCATATCCGTGGGATTTTACAAGGGACAAAGGTGTTCATTTTCCCCATTAAAAGGCAGTGCCTTTTGGTCCTGATCGGAGGTGGGACATGAGCGCGGGGCTCTGTCCCTCTGTGCCTCTTTGGAGGTGTTTGCTTCAAAGCCATGGGGTGGATGTGTTTCTCTGCTTCCTTCCCACTCCGACTCTGGGTCTGTGGAGGGGTGAGAGGTTCTCCTTGTGCTGTGCCTGCCCTGGTTAATGTTCTTGACAGAGGTGTGCTCCTGCACCGTGACAGCAGTAGCAGGCTCTTTTCCCCAAAGGCTTGTCAAGGCTTCCTCGGCTGTCTCCGCAATGCTTTTATCTATTTATATATAAGCAGTATTTAAATGGAACAAATGGCCTGTGTGATCATTCTGGTGTTCATTTTTTAATGCATTTAATTCCTGATGCTGACACTTTGTTTTTCAGAGTGGATTAGAATTGCTGGGGATAAACAGTGCCAGCGTTACATACAGCAGGAGTTGGGACCTGTGTAAAGCTCTGCCAGGCTTTCTTATTGACAAAGCCTAATTAAAAATGGATAGTTAAAGATTTTTTTTCGTTGATAATCAAATGTCCTGGCATGAACTATTTTGTGCAGCTGTTCTTTTTGCGGTAACACAAGGGGATTTAAGCCGTGAATTGGTAGCAGGTTTTGATGGCAGAGTTTGTGGTCTCGGGGGGTTCTGAAGAACCATGGGCTGGAACATGCCATTTCCATGAGCAGCTCCACTAAACCCTTCAGCACAGCTCTCTTCTCTCTACGTATTCTGTTTAAAAGTCTTAAATTCATTTCCTGGAATAATTCCTCGATGCAGACAGATTGAGGTTCAAAGGATTGCCCAAGGCCCTGGGGTGGACCTATTTATTAAGGCTGATTAGTGCAATGAATGTGCTGCATATGAATTAATGGCCCCCTGTACATATTAGACCTCCAAGAGTTTGTAGCATGATTTTGGAGAAGTGCTTCAGAAGCAGTGCTAGAACCATTGCTTTGCATTTATTTTGGTATTTTTTTCCCCAGCGGATCCTGATTGCCTTGAAATTACTTTTAAATTTTAGGTTTTATTCAGTGGCTAAATGAATATCATGCTTATTAACAGTAAGAGGTGTAGAGAATGTCTTTCAGAATTAAAAGCAATTTTTTTCGCTTGTTTGTTTTCAGAGGGGATGAGTGATGACTTATGGACAGCTTTGTGGTATAGTGTGTTTTGCTGCAGGTTTACTGACGAATGGTGTTTTCTTCAACAGCAAGCTGGCAGGGAATTGCAAACAGTGACCTCATTTATCCTACTAGAGCTCACTCTTCTTGACGTTTTCATCAGCCAGTGGGAAGACGTTTGCTGTTCAACTGCTGCCAGCAAAGCTGGCACTTATTTTTATCTTGGTAAACTCAGTGAATATTCCGAACATTGTGTGAGCTTAAATAGCATTATACTCATCTTACAGGGTACCACATTTTGTGTTGAGATAGGAGCAGAAGCAGGCCCACAGTGGCTGAGGCACGTTAGCTCAGGGATGTATTTTATTACAGGTTTATGCAGCGTGTGCTGTAAGGCTGTCTGTAATGCTGTATATAAGGCTGTATATAATTTCAACCTCACTAGCTGGAAACCATTTTCAAAAATAATGCTGTGTGCTGACAGATTTCCTTGTTCATAAAAGATGGAGAAAACCTACCCATATGTAATATTATTGCCTTGATCTTTAGAAAATAAAGTTACTGAACCTTCTGGAGATTCATCATTTTCATGTCTATTTTTAACTTTTAGAATGGAACTTAGAAGAATGTCTTGCAAAGTTAAGGGTTAGTAGATGATCCAACAATGAAATGCTAAAGGAAAAACAATTATTCCTGCTTCCCTAGAAACAATGAGAACTCTGAACTGTTATCTAAAGGGTCTCCTACTCTATATTAGTTGTTTTAATTTTGTAAAATCAGGCTTAAACTTCTCCTAGAATACATGAATTCTGTAAAGTGTGAAGTACAATGCAGCCTAACAGTGTTATGCTGGATAGCAGATATTCAAGACTTTCTTTTGTGTTGTAACCTGGTATTAGCAATGCAGACATAATGCCTACAGTGTTTTCTGTGGTAGTGAAGGGCAAAAGTGCCCATGCTGCAAGCTGGCAGATTCAGGTTTGCTGACTGTAGATTGGCAGGTTTCTTTTGTACAAGTCCTGGCAGTGATTTAGATGTGTATCTTATTTAATGGAACTTCTCAAGACATTTTGGAAAATTAATTAGTGCTGTAAGAGTTCATGTCAATATTATTTACTTAATATGCTTTACTTTTAACAAAAGAATAACTATAAAGAATAATATTATAAATACTATAAATGATTCCAGTGAGTTTTCAGACTTTTAGAAGTCATTGTTAATATACATAGTACCTTTTCTGCCCCATTTTGCACTGAGTTTCAGTGGGATGTGTACAGGCAGAGTGATGGTTCAGAGCTGACTGGAGTACCTGCAGCTTGGTTTGAGTTATTATTGGAATGGTTTGGTTTGACAGACTGGAAATGCTTTTTAGACAAATCCTCCATAAGGAGAGATACTTTTATGTCTTTTCTGGTGGAGAGATGTGGGATGTAATATTCAGCATGTATCCATTCCTTTTTGAACATGTTGGATACCTTGCTCATGAAACTTTTCTAGTGGCTTTTTTAAGAGGAGGTGTCTTGATTTGTCTTCACCTCTGTGATACTTGAACAAGAAGCCAGGCAGCGTGCCTCTGTGCTCAGATGCTGACAGGAAGCTTTGATTTTGAGAGTGGAGGAAAGAAAAGGAATATTTTTCCAGTTTTGTGATGCCAAAGTTGCTTGACAAATAGGCAAGACATCTTTGGAGGTGTTTCACTGGTGGATCATATGTGGTAGTGAAAAAAGCAATAGTAAACTGAGTGTTGGGGCCAAGAAACTGTGGATCACCAGGTGCTGAAAAGCACGTATTTACTGTGCTGTAGAGAAGTAATTTGTTTTATACTACCAATCTTTGTCTTTGGAAGCTATTTAAGTACCTGCCAGAAACATCTCTGGTTTAGCTGAGAAACAACGCAGTGGATGCAGTGTGCAGAATAAATAATTTATAATGTAAAGACAGATGAGTCAGTAGGTTCATGTCACATCTTTGGTGAATTTGAGCAGACTTTTGCAGCTTTTAAGGTTAAAGAAAGGCAGACTAATAATAGTTTTTTTGTTTTGTTTTGTGTTTTTTTTAGTGTCTGAATTCTCATGGAGCTTACTAGCAAGAGTTTTTGCAATCATATAATTAATTAATAATAAATACTCTTGGAAATTGATACTGTTATGCAGATTACCTTTTCTCACTTCAGATTCTTCTGGAATGGGTTGAACTTTGATATTTGGTGTACAGCATTTAACAGAGTAAATACATCCATCTCAAAGACAGGGCTGGCTAGTTTGCCGTGGAAGCATAATGAACTCCTACTGAATACTCATTTATTGGGTATGTCTGTCCATATCACTGTATCAGTGTTTAATCCTTAGCAAAGCTCCTTGTTACTGTTCTTATTTCCTGATTCTAAAACACGATGCAAGCAGAATAACGTTCCTGTACTCTCATTGCACTGGACTTATAAAATCGTTTGCTCTGCTGTCCTGAAAACAGTGCTTTCATATTACTGAGGCTATTTTGATGATTTTTTTTTTTTCTTCTGCCTCAGGAAACGGCAGTGGCATTTTTGACATATGAATTGTATCTCATGTTTCATTCCAATGATAAAACCAGTCATTATTTTCTAATTTTAGCTGCTGCTTGTCCACAGCTGCTGCAACTTAATTTTTATGAACCATGTTCTAAATACCCATAGTTACATAGTTTATTTTCAAGATATTTGAAATAATTGCAAATAAAGGCAAGTATTGTTTTGTTTTGTGCATATAAATACTTTTTATAGATAAATAAAGACATATAGCAATGAAATATATAAGGCTTGCAATGATACGCAATGAGTATGTGTCATTTCACCATGAACACTCTGGGCACAGAGTATGCTGCACAATTACTTTACTCCCTGCATAAACCTGAGATCCTCTTCCCAGTCACCCAAAATGCCTTCGGGTTTGGTCGTTTCCTGGGCTGCCTTTGGAGAGGCCCAGCTGCTCATTGTTGGGTGTGTTGTTGAGATCGCGTTGAGTTTCCATCCCTACCTGTCCCTTCCCCAACCTCCACGTGTTTCTCCAGTGCTGCTCTGGAAAGGCTGGTGCACACATTGGGATGGGCTTCAGCACACCTTTCGTGTATTTCCTCGGTGCTGGGTAAAACAGCCCTCGTTTTATTTTGGTCATCTTGGAACAGAAAAGTCCCACACAAGTAAATAACTGTGTCTTGAGGCAGCAAAGATGCCTGTGTGTCATGTGCTCTGCAGCACGGATACAGCCAGCAGAGCTCTAAGCTGGGTGGGCAAAGCCTTTCTCTGCAAGGGTTTTTTATGGACTGGGGAGATTGGTATGGCAAATAATTTAATATGCATTTTGAACAGTTAGAGTGATGTAGTATATTACATAAGTGGAAGAGGAAAAAGCTGTATCTGTTTTTTCTAGTTCATTGTTCATGATGGTAAAAGGAGTTTTATTAACTTCACATCTGGTGCTACTCTGTTGATGCTCTTAATTTGTATTCGTGTTTTGTTTTAATCCATTTTAAAAAATCCCCAGGCAGGATTATACTGGGTTGGGGTGGGGTTTTTTGGTGTTTTTTTTCTGGTCTTGTTTTTTTTGTTAGGAAGGTGCAATTCTTCATAAAACTGGCAGGTACAATTTTGGCATGGTATTCAGACCTAAAAGGGTCTTGTGTAACAGGCATGCCCAGTAGAGACACTGAAACATGGAGGAAGGAGAGTCAAAGACTCTCCATCTGGGGCTAGAGAAACATTTATTCCCTGCTAGTTTGAAGGCTGAGAATGCCATATAGATCACATTTTTTGGTAAGTTTATCCATTACAAAAACAGTCAAAAAGGGACAAGGTAAGCATTTGTTACAGAAAAGAGTTTGAGAGGCATCCTTCTCTCTTTGCCTATGAAGTGTTGCGTGTCTGCAGTGGAGTAAGGCAGAGTTTTTTGCTTCCTATGCTCCGTGTGTTGTGGAGGCTCTATTGGAACAACCACAGGTTGGTTGTGCTCATTTGCTTGGTCTGTAAAGCAGGGAACATTACCAATCTTTGTTTGCATTTTACTTCTTTGATTCTTATTTGGCTCTTCAGAGTCCTTAGGAGATGACCAACGATTCAGAAAGATCTGGAGATGTTTATTATGGTTTTATAAACACTGGAAGTGTGAGTAGTAGAAAAGCCTAAGAGTAGGTAGGAAAGGTAAAACCTGAATTGGAATCCAGAGTATATTCAAGAATTTGCATTAATATGACGTGTTTGTAGGAAGAATGACTCGATCAGACCTGTAAGGAAGGTTTAGGGATATTTGGTGGACAAGAACAGCAACGATTTGCCACTAAAATGTATTAAGATATAGGAAAACACAGAAAGTTAGTGAAGGATAGGGAAAGAGCAGGGAGAGATTAGAATAAGGAGATGTGTAAGGAGTGCAGGCAGACACCACTGTCAGAGGGCTTTCTCTGCACGATGGCCACAGATAGTTCTTTTTGGAAAGGAGAGTTCTTTGTGGTCCAAACAACAGTCATAGAAACCCTCAGAGGTGATTACCAAGGCAGCTTTGCAGGGTGCTGAGTAACAGATTATCACTTAAAATTACTGAAATGTGGTGAGTGTAAATTTTGCAAGTAACAGTTCAGCTTGGTAGTACATACATGGAAAACATCATTGAGTGAACATTTAATAAGAGGCTTTGGAGCTGCATTCGTGCCCTAAGCAAAGTTTGAATGCACAAGGATGTAGCACTGAAGCTTAACCAAACTTTATTAGGAAAAACCTCAACATTTTGGGAATAGATTATTGGTATTGAGTAATGCTTGGTTCGTTGTTGTGCTGGACACCTATAACCCAGATCCAGGTTTACCACACAATAACAATTATTTGTTCAAATAAGGATGTATCAATCCTCAGCGGGATCAAAGACATTGTAAGGCATTTTCTGTTGTCTAAATTCCAGAAGGGCACTTCATTTATCTTGAGAGATCCATAAAATTTAAGTGAGCATTTCAGAACGCGGGAAGAAGTCGATAAAGAATTGTCTGCTTCAAAAACTTTCTTTGTTAAAGTACTGTATAAAAAGAGCTTACAGAAGTAAAGGTCTTCAGTCCTAGAAGGTTTCAGGGCTTACTCAACCAAAGCAATAGCAGCTTTGAGGGATCATCAAGGGCAGAGCTTCAAAAGATGATTTATAGAGGGTTCTACCTTCGGATTCAATCCCTGTCTTCTCTGCCTGAGGTAGTTGGTGTGTCTCACTATCAGCAAAGCCCTCATCGAGGAGGGGAGCCTTTCGTAATGATCCCTTCAGCAGGGCCTGTTCTGCTTTTGCTTTAAAATGGGCTGGTGTCAGTCCACAAATCCTTGGTGTGTTTTATGAGGTGTGCTGCTGGAGGGGAACTTGTCATTGTCTTGGGAATTTATATTTGGGTGACTCCTGCACCTGGTGAGACACGTGGTGCATCCCTGTGCTCTGCCTGGGAAAACAGTGGGCTCAGTTTGGCTTTCGTCTGAGCTGGAATCATCTGTGGGTTTGGTACTGCTGCTCCGGGGTTGTAGCTGAAACCACACTCTGGCCGAATGTGTTACGAAGGTGTAAAAAAAAAAAAGCAAACCTGGTTAATATTCTCATGAAGATCCATGCTGTAACACAGGGCTTTCTGAAGCAGGACAAACCCTAATCTTCAACTCTGTCTTTTTGGCTTTATTTTCTGTCAAGAAGTGGCTGTTAACCCTGAGATAAGGGACTGATACACGGTAACCTGCAAAAAGAGAATTATTTCCCGGAAATTGCAAGACCATTTGCAGATACTGAAATGAGGAAAGAAAAATGAAAGTCTTGCATATCTCATTTTTCTGCAGTCAGAAAATGAAAGAGACTGTTGTGGAAACTCATACTGTTCATAATCCTTCTCAAAAGTCGTCTTTTTCTTAATGTTTGGCAATATTTAAAATCCTAGGCATGTGTGTGGACTACTAACTGAGACAGTTTTAAAATTAATGTTACCTCAAACATTTTATGAGTCCACTTCCTCTGAATTTAATTAATCATTACTTCCCTGGCAGTTCAGATTTGCATTCTTTTAAGGCTGGCTCTGATCCATGTTGGCATCTGAAGTGCAGAGATCAGAACTGCTCTGAGTAACAGAGTGAGGCACCAAACAAATACTGAAACTTGAAATGCCATGTGGATTGTTACCTCCTGCTTAATAATAAAACCCCTGGATTTGGCAGGCTGAAAGAGACAGTGTGCAGCCACTGAAAAATACTTTGTTTTTTGTTTTGAAATGTGCTGTGCACTCTGGCAAAGGCAGAGCTTTTGGGCACCTGTTTGTCCCGGAAAACATGGTCATGGAGAGAACCCAGAAAGTTTTCTTGAGACTTACCAGTTCGGAATGTTTGGAAAGCAATACATGACCATTCTACTCATCTTGTCTCTGTCACCAACAGCCCAAGAAAATTGTATATTTTAGATAAGAACTAATAGAGAAAAAAAATAATAAAAATATCTGTTCGAATAGATATGTCATGATGGATGTGAAGCAGATGAGTAATAGTAACTCTTGTTAAACTGAAATTAAAGATATATTTATAAAAAGAGCTTTCTTAGTGGGAAAAGGGTTTGAGAGGGCTGAGGAAGACATATTATATATGTCTTCAGTGATGTGCAAACCAGGATGATGTGAGGTAGATAACTTTATTGGCTTAGCTGTAGGAGAACATTTGTAGTTATGAATTGTCCCTTCCACCACTGCCATCAAGAGCAGAAGGGAAAAAAAAGAGACTTTCCTCCATTATAAACCTCTGGGGTGGAAAAAGAATCATTTTTCTTGGTAGACTGTGTAGTACACACACAGGTTTAGGATTGGTCATGCTGTCACTGTCCCTGTAGAAATGATGGAAATTGCCCCATCTCTGGGTGAACAGCAAAGGAAAGTGAGCTGGGGGTGTGCATGTTTTCTGCAAGACTTCTTAGGGGATACAGCGTGAACACACCTTGCCCTCTGCTAGAAAAGCAGTTTTCCCCTTTCCCATCCTCTCTTCTGGCTCCACAGGGTGGGAATTCAGGGACTACAGGGGAGCAGAGCTCGCCTCATGTTTCTGTAGCTGCACCTGCTTTGTTTGTTCTTGCTGGGTGTTGCTTTCTGTCAGGAGTGCAGAAATAGTGAGGTTTCCAGGAGAAACCTTGTTTACAGGGCATCCAGTTTCGATGAAGAGGCACTTGCTCTTGTTTCATGCAAGACTGCACAGCCTCTGGTTGTGCAGGAGCCGGAGGGATGAGCCTCCAGGCTTCTCCTCCCCTGTGGGTTCAGCCTCTTTTCAAAGGCTTTCCCCAGGTACAAATTTTCATAGGAACCCAGTTGGGTCCTCCCTTGAGCCAGACACTGACACATTATGTTTCCTTTTTGCTTTTTTCTGCTTCTTTCTGTCATATGGGTGGTTCTCTGATTCACAACACCATCTGTTGCTTATTAACTAACATCCCTTCCCAGCGCTTCAGTCTGATCTGTCTTTTGTGAAGGGTTGCTCTGACAGTTTTCGAGTCGGAATGTAGAGCCTCAGCAGATTTGCCTCTGAACTCTTACCTTGCTCTCCAAGCAGCTTTGACTCCTCACTTAAATGTTATTTCCTGTGCAATGTTTCGTGCCCCTGCTCTGAGCCGGGGATGGAGAATGCTCCACGGTACCTACGTTTAGGATGATGCTCTGACCCGAATGGTGAAAACACCACCACTGTGTCTTCTGACTGTCATCCTCCCTCTTCTGGAAGTCATTCAAAGCTGTTTCAGGAAGTAGACAGCAAATATGTGTGGGTTTGTGCTGGTGGGAACTGAAGGTTTTGTTGTTTGCCACTTTCATTCGTGCCTCAGTTCTGCATAAAATGATTTGATGTAATTGTGATATCCTGTGCCCTCCACTTACTTCTCAAACAGTATTAATTTTCTCTTCAGAATTAAAGTGTCTGTAACTTTGGCCACTACTTCTCTCTTTTACATTTTTTTTGAAAGGAATTGTGTTTCCAGTGTTTTCAACTCTTGAAACAATTTTTTTAATGATCTGTTATATTTTAATTAAAAGGTCATATTTGAAGACTGAAGCCTATTTTTATGTGTAATGAATGTGCTTCTGGAGTGCCTGTGTTCATTAAAATTAGAAAATTAAAATAGAAAAAATAGACAAGGGAAATGAGGCATATTACACTATTACTTTCATGTTTGGTTTTGAAGGTAAAACTGTGTCAAAATGATAATTAGGTTTTGTCCTCAAAATGGCCTTGCTAGATTATATGCACTGAGGGAAGCAACTCGGACTTCTTCCTTTCTGGAGTTAGAGAATTCCCATCTGAGTAGGCTCAGAGTGTCTCCAACCACTCTGCTAAAATAAAATTATCATACCTGAAAGCAGGATGCCTGTAAGGTGGAAATCTGTGTGCGAGGAGTTAGAACCATCACTTTGAAGACACAGACTATAGAATTGATTTTGCCTTGGAAAAATGTTTTGTAAGAAAAACTACTATATGCATTAAAAGTCGAGATTCAAGCCTCTCAGCAAAATGGCATTCCTTGTAAACACATTTTGTTTTAATGCTTTTACACCCAGTTTTAAGGTTTTTGGTTTTCTTTCGAACTTAAGTACATATTTCTGTTTGACAGGCAGAAAGTGTTTGTATGGCCATTAAACCAGATTCACTGAATTACATAATATACTGCCTCTATCCAAATTACATATTTGGATAACTTCCCACTGTAGGATTACTTTCCCCTGTGGGAAGACACTTTTCATCCCTGAGCTAGGTTGCTGTTCTTCCTATGAGCCTCTTTTCAGGACAGATCAGCATTTCTGCCTCACTTGGGCACACGGCTCTTGCCGGCTGCTTTGGGGCCCCGTGGGCTTCCCAGCGGAGAGGTTTGATCCCATTGCTGTGTCCATCAGTTTTCTGTGCTGTGCTTTAATTACTGATTCCCAGAGCGGCTGATCTTCTTTAATGTCTTGTGACCTTTGTAAATAGGGAATGATTCTGTCCAGGCAGACAGATCTACTTGGATTATAGACTGGGGTAATAAACCCAGAAATTAGTGTGTTAGCTCAAAACCAGTGTTGAACTGATACTTGTATTTGTTTTCCTATTTTCTCTTTGTTTTTTGGGGGGACTGTGTCCAGGTGGTGTAGGGTGGGTTTGCATGGTGTTATGTGTAAATACTTAACTACAGGGAAATGAAAATGCAGTGCTTTTCTTAGTACTCAAACTTGATTAGGACTTTAGTGGAACTGTTGGTATTGGAGTAAAATAAGTCATCTTATTAAGAGACTTAATTTAGATGCTATTAAAAGCCTCACCCTGAGAGACTGCTGGAGGTTTCAGACCAGGTCTGAGATCAGTCAGTGCTTCTGCATGAGTCATTCATAATGGATGCACCCTTACAAAGCACCCACAAACCAGAGTTCAAAATACCATTCAAAATTAGTAACTCATCTTAAAAAGATAGAGCTGATTGTCTATAGGCATGAATAAGTTTATTCCTCTCTTAGGATTACAAAATGAAGCACCTCTGAAGTTTCTGTGAAGCTCTCATTTGTTGGAGAGAATTTTTTGGAATTCTTAAAACTCAAATTTGAAAACTTAATTTAGAAAAAACCATGATTTTCTTCACTCTGACTTACAACTGACATAATAATATAATTCTCCTTTCCACCTACCTCTTAAAAAATAAACCTTAAATTTATAAAATCTTAGGTTACATTAGTGGATTAGAACAGGGTACACACCTAAACCTGATATTCAGAATTAATTTCAAATTAGTGACTTGTATTCAGGTGCAATTTTTATCTTTGACTTGTACCTATGGCATCTATTCAAGGTCGATCCACTATTCATTTACATTTTTTTAAGTTCCTTGTTTTAATTTTTAACATTTTGAAGTTTTGCTTGTTGCTGTGGGAAGGTGAAGGATTATCATCCTTCCAGGTTCGTTGTGCTGTATTTTAGTTACGCAGATGTTCATTGTGGATGAAAAAAGTTTAAGTATAATGTAGTATTTCCTTGTAAATACTGCAAAGACATGTAATGTGCTACCTTTGTTCAAAAAATACCATGTTAGCTCAAAAGAAAGGATTGACAGGAAAGGGTTTTGTCCACAATAGCAAAGAATTGTGAGGATTTCATTTGATTGGCGGTGGTGCTTATTTTTGACAAATCCTTTTTGATGTGAGCTAATAAATGTTGCAGCATTAAATCCTGGAGATAACTGGGTGTTTGGAGGGAAGGTAAGCTGTCTTTGCATTGTGCATGGTGTGCTGGCAGCGCTGCAGGGGTGCAGGAGCTGCTGAAGGCTCGGTGGGAACTGGGGTTAATTCACACAGGGAGCACTGTGGGCACATCCACAGGGAACTAACCACGGAGTTCCCCCGTGAATATCCACAGGGACCACAGAGAGAAGAGTCAGCCTTGCCTCTCTGCTGGTGTAGCTAAAACAATCTTATCACATCCATAGGCATTATAACTTTGAAGGCCATTAAAATAATGCCTAGATCTTGCTTTTAAAGATTTTTTTTTTTTTCCTTTGCATAAAATGTAGTTACTTGGGCAGGAATTAGCTTCACAACACAACATTGCTCATAGATAAGAGGTTTTACTTGACTCTTATTTAACATTGTTCTTTTCAAAGAAAGCTCTATGTGCTTATATGCATTTGGAGATATTAGAAGATATTCTTATGGCCACGAACTTTTGATAAAGCAGAGTGATTTGGCTTTACCTTTCAAGTTCTTAATGGTTGCTATAGATAACAGAACTACTTATACCTCTAGACAGTAAAACTAATGCATAGAAAATGAGAATTGTGGAAGGGAAAAGAGAGTTATATGGTGTCTGTAAAATGTAGGAAAGTAAAGATGAGAGGGAGTGGAGAGCTTTTGAAGAAACGGTGATAATTTAAACTCTCTTCTATCAATGTAAGGGGAAACAGAACCAAGAGTAGGTGTAGAATAATAGGCTAAATGGGAAGGGAAATGAAATTTCAGTCACCTGCTATAGCAAATGTTCTCTGCATATACTTCCAGTTTTACCAAACAGAATAAGGAAAATGATTTTCCGAAGGAACTGATTGTTAGTGAGGATTTTAGCAATTTAAAGAGAAGTCTTAAAACCGTAGTGGGCAAGTTTGAGTAGATACTCCTGAATACTGAACTTGGCTCATGTATTGTAAAGCAGCAAGCCAGATCGTATGAATCTAAGAATTATTAAAAACTACTGGTTGTAATTGCACCTCGGGTGGTCATTTGTAACATCTCATTCATGAAGGACTGAGTAGACCAGGGTTGTGATTTTCCTCAGTCCTTCAGCTGGGTGATTTCTTCTGCAGCACAATGACAAATGAAAAACCTTACGATGACTTCGGAAATGAGTCAAAAAAAGATTTAAAATACTGCCTAATTAATTTTATTCTATTGGTTTTAATCTGCTGAAATGGACAAGCACTCAGTGTTCAAATAACAAACTTCTAGTACTCTGAAATATACTACAGGGTGGTTGTTGTTCTCAGCATACAGAAAACTTCATTGCTATGAACATTTGTATAATTTAATTTTTCTTTCTAAGCTTACTAATATTTGCCAATTTCATTAATATGACTATGCTAAAATGCTATGCTTTCATTAAGCTTTAGGCACCTAGGTTTGCAAGTCTTACAAAATTTTGAATTTCTGAGTGTATGTGTTTGTTTTGTCTTCTGAGGTTTTTTATTCACTGAATTTTCCATTCCTTTGGTATAAAACCCCCACCATACCAGCTTGAATATAGACATAGATGGAAAGCTGACAACTGGGATGGAAAACTTGTAAATAAGGAGGAAAAAAAGGTGGAAATGCACTGGTGTTTTTGTGATGGAATTTTTCCATACTCCACGTATTTTATTTTCCTTTGACCTTGTATCATCTGTGTCACCTGCAATGTTAAACTGCAGTCAGGCTCAGAACCCCTTATAACTGATGAAGGGCTGTGGTGCAGGCAAACTGTACGGAGTGAGTTTTGCAGAAGGCAATATAAACTGAAAGGGAAAGGAGCCCAGCTGATGTTTTGGCAGCTGCAGGTGCCTGCCTTTCTGTGTGGGTTAGCACAAGCAAAAGGTTTTTAGTGTTTTGTAGAAGGTCCCACCATTTATTGTACTTAATGAAGTTTTACCCATCCTGTGATTATCAGCCTGAACTAGGGATAAAAATCGCTGTTGTAATCTCAGAAGACAGTGACCCATAAAAGGTGTATGATTGAAAATCAGATATATAATTGAAAATGTGATTGTTGTTTCTTTAAATACACATTTATGTGTGAGTGCCATCTGGCAGTATCTAGATCTGCCCTTGATTTAGCTGTCATTGCCTGGCTGATCAGGTGCAGGCAGCAGGATGGATGTGGGTCATGAAGATATTCTCCTCTGAGATGAGAGAGGGCTTATTATCATTTATTTTTCTCGTAAGAATGAGTCTTTTGGAAACACAGTCACGGAGGACAGGATCACTGGGGATGTAGAGCTGTACATGGTGGCTTGTGCTGTTTGTACTGAGTGAATTTCCACTTGCTTTTCCTTATGCCAATACATTCCCATCTGACAAGGATTTCAGAAATCACCTTTTATATTTGAGCCACGAGGAGTTGTACCAATCATTTCTTCCATTCACGTGCCTAATTACCTGGTGAAGTCTTCAAATCAACCTGGCTGCACTCAGAGCACAAATAATTGCACCTTCAGTTATTAAAGTGAAGGACTCCTGAAGATGTGCGTGGTCACGAGGGGAAGAAATGAGTATTGCTTGTGGGCCCTTCCTGATAAAGTAGCTGTAGCCGCGGCATTGATTTAATTCTTCTCTTCACACTACAACAATGGCTTAATTTGTAATCTGAATAATATGTTTTTCTTTTCTTTGCAACCTTTGCATTAAGCAGTAATTACTGGGTGGCTGGCAGAACTTGAACTGGTCTCATTTTTGAAAAAGAGTTTATGCCATGTTCTTGCTTGGTTTGCTTAAATATTTGAAGTTGCAGCCTTAAAATAAATTTCTGACAAAAGCACCAAGGGTTTCTTTCATCGCTCACTTGCAGGGTTACCTAAATATGCAACTAATAACCACAGGGAATGCGTAGAAAACAGAAAATTAAACATTCTTGTGCAGTGTCTTGCAGTGTGTTGGCTACTGACACAGGTACATTCCGAGGGGGTGGTACATGGTACATCTCCTGCTGTTTAGTGAGTGTATGTAGGCAGCTTTGGGGTAAACTTCAGTTTTTGATTGCCACTTTGGCAAAGGGCACCCAGGAGAATTAACGTGTATATTTTTAGTAGTTTCTTGTTTCAGAAACTGGCATATACAATTATTGTTGCTTCAGCTGTGCATTACAAAACTTTTCATTATTCCCTTGGCTGTTTTCGGATGTCTAGTTGTTTTTAATTTTCATTTTTTTTCCATTCTTACCCAAAGAGCAATCCAACTTTCTGCTTGGAGTAGGATGTAAACAGTCCTCATAACTGCACAGGAAAAAAATTACTCAGGTAATAAAATTATCAAGTAAGAATGTCCTATTTCAATTTTGTTGCAAAGTCCTGTTTGCAGTATGAAGTGTAAATAAAATAATGTATGTATACTCCCCTTCTAGGGGAAGTAATTACCAACAAGATCTGTTTTTCCAGGTCAGAAGAATGATTCTTATAAAATTGCCCAATTTACTACATTCCAACTATGGTACATAAGAAGCCATTCTGATATGTTTTAATCAAGATTAATATCAGCAATGTAGAGATGCATTTGTTGCTATACTGGATTAGAAACTTCGATTTTTTTCCTATGTGTTGCTTCAATTTCTCTTGGTACATCATGCTGAAACATCATGCAATTAAAGTACCATGTTGTTTTGCAGATTATAAGACAGATAGTCTTGATGAACTGATGAGATTAATACTTTTTTTTCCCTTTCAAATGTGTGATAATCCATGCTTTTTGCCCTCAAAGACTTCTGTAGAAAACATTAAAGGAAATAGGACTCCAGGTTACTGGCTGATTTGATTTTAGAAGCTGAGCTTTTTACTGACATTAGTTTTCATGAGAAGAAATCACCGTGTCTTGTCCCCATTTACCCCCAGGAAAGTCTAGGTGAGAAGACTGCACAGAAAAATGTCTTTGTCCTGTGTTACCAAGAGGCGTGATGAGGTTATTTGCAAGGCTTGTGATGACCAATAACACCGGAGGCAGAGGGGAGGAAACATTAAGTTTTGAACTAGCTGGTCCATCAGACCAACTTGTGTCAGAGTCGGTTTTGGCAGAGCCACTTTTGGTTTGTTTTGCCTTTGGTTTGTTTATGTTGAGGGGTTTTTCCCCCCCTGTTTTCTGGCTGGGTCGGTGGGGAAGTTAGGGAGGATGGAGTTTGGTATCTGAGCTTTGTTTTCTCACTCAGCGTGCTGCGCAACAGCTGCTTTAGGATTTTATTTGTATTTTCAATACCCTGTGCCCCGCAGAAGTGTGGGGATTTGGCTGCAGGTCTCCACGCTCTTGGACTTCCCTCCAGGGGCCACTGGAGTCAGAAATCACGGGTGCAGCGTGCAGCCAGTGCTGGCTTCATCACTTTGTGTGTCAGGTCGGCCTCAAGGGTCGTTGGGGTAGTTTTAACATTAGTTAAAATTTTGATCCTGTGGGAACAGCTAGAGCTGCCTAAAGTTGTAATCTCATAAGCTGTAAGATAGCTGCTTCCAGAAAATTTCATAAATTGTTTACACCGAGGAGACAGGGATATAAAAGATTATTCAGTTACTCTACAGGGAATAAGGAACATATGGTGCTACGAGCTGTAGAAAACAGGAAGAAACCCCACAGGTATAGAATCAACTAAAAATGTAAAGAAGGAAATTTTCTTGCAAAAGTCATGTGTTAGCTGCATCAACACATTTGATACAATTCCTTTTTTGTGAATTAGCCAAAAAATAATTCTTGGCAGGTTTCCACCAATTTGAAAAGGCATTTGTTAATCATTGCCGCTTATCTATGATAAAATCGACACTTCTGTTCCGTGGGTGGTTTGTTTGCTTTAGTTTGTTGGGGTTTTTTCCCCTGTCTTTGCTCTGGAAGTGGTTTGTATTTTATGAACATTCAAGATTACAAGTAAACCCATTTTTGTATGGGAAAACTCCTTTTGTAGCTTATTAAATAAGTTATTCAAATTAGTTGTCCATATAGGTCTGGATTTTGACTTCTAGTAGTATGTTCATTCACTCTTGGTAAAAAACAAGCGAGTATTTAGAAAAGGGAAATGAAAGGTGACACTTTTTAAATTATTGATCTGGAGAATCATGAGGTATTGCAAGAATCCATTTCCTTTAAGGGTGACAGTACATCTCTCTAAGTGTATATAAGAAAGCCACAGTATTATAGCCTGTCTTTGTAGCCCAGCACCTTCCTTTGAGTCAAATATTTTCCTCTGCCTCCAGACATTTCAGTAGGAGCTGTTGAAGTGGATCTGGGGGAATTATTTGGCTCTTATATTAAAGCTCAGCGCCAAGGAGAGATTTTGAGCAGAGTATCTGTTGTGAATACTGAATCTGTAGACAACAAATTACCTTCAGTGCATTAATGGAAAAGTCAGTGACAGGGCTGTTTTGTGCAATGCAGAGATACCCTTCTTTATTTAACCAAAATACTAAATTAGACCCAAGGAATAACTCAAGTATTGTTATTTCTTACTGCATGAAAATACAATACCTAAGCCCCAGCCAGGAAAGGCTTTGGGCACCTTTCTGTAAGCTTCATTAATACAGTTTATTGTTCTGTGTTCTTTATGCAGCCATGCTAAACACAGAGTTATGTGTAAAGTAGGAACTCCATGTGGAGTGACCAAGTGTCTTTTTGTGGGTCATCCTCTGGTTTTCCTCTCCATCCTGCTTTATTTCTACTAACTGCGCAAATACCAGATGTAGGAGCATTCTCTGCTTAATTCTGTATGTCGCTTGCAGGGTTGGAACTTCCCAGCTGCCGCAGGAGCTTTCTCTGGGAGTCAAAAGTTCACAAGGGATTATTTATCCCTACAATCAAAGGTTCATTTGAGTTGTTTCTCAGAATGCCCAGGCTTTGCTAGAGCAGACTTTAGTGTATCTTCAGTTTTCAATTAAAACAGTATCTGGAAAAGCTTGCTGATAGGAGCGTCTTGACTCTTAATCCATGCTCTTGTTTCAGAGAGCCTGCAGTTTCCTGCTGTCCTGAGGGCAGCTGCGATGTCATCTCACTGAAAGGAAATTAAAGAGAATGTGGTGATGCAATCATTAAATGTAGATGCTGGAGAGTGTTGTGAGAACGGGGCATACATGCTTGGTGGGCTGACCTGTCCAGCAGCTGAGTGTGGTGGAGCCACTTGCTTATCTTGCTTGTTATGGGACCAGGGTGAGAATGGGAAGAAAACACTTAGAGGTCTAGATAATGGGAGGAAAGAAAAAACAAGTGATGCAAAGGCAATCACTCACTGCCTCCCAGGCAACTAGTGACAGAAGAAGAGGAATAAGTCTTAAGTTGTGCCAGGGGAGGTTTAGGTTGGACGTTAGGAAGAAATTCTGTGAAAAACTAAATGATACATTCCTAATCAGAGGCCAGTGATACTGGCCAAATAGTTTTGTTTGCTACAGTTTTGCTCAAACATATTTGCATAAAGAGACGCTGGTTTACCATTCTCACACGACCTTGGGAAACTCATCTAACTTTCTACTGCCTTAGATCTCTCTAAATGCAGAGATTACAGTGTCTCCCTCTCTGGTACTGACACTCTTTGGTTTATTTACACTTTAATTTATTTATAGGAATGGGACCTTGAATAATATTTATCATTATATATATTCAGTGTGTACATACGTGTACACACAGAGTCTTATTAAGGCACATTTGAATTTAAATTACTTGTTCTATTTGTAAGTAACTTCTGTGCAAATCTGAAAACAAGTAGAAAAATATTGATGTAAATTTGCAAAGTAACCTTTAAAAATGTGTTCCATATTTTGACAACTCCTGATTTAATCTCACTCATCTGAAAAAAACATTTTTGCAGTTCCATTCTCCGGGACTCTTAAATGGCATAGAATGAAGCGTGTGTGCGAATACCTGAACAGTGAGAAACTCCAAAAGGCAATTTTCTTCTAACCTAGCAGCATTCTTACTTGAAAGTCATGCACCAGTGCAGAGCTCTGTTTCATACCACTAAATACAGGGGCACTGTGTTCAATTTAAATTGTAAAATTACGTGACACAAACTTGAGTATGACTTATGTGACATGACTGCAGTTTAGTAGCCTTCCCTGTTTGTCTAACCTTCAGTGGAGTGTGATGTGTTGTCAAACAGATCTGCGCATTAATGGCAAAACTGATGATGTCAGTTTTAAAAGTCATCTCTTACGGGACCTTGCAGATATATTGAGAAATAAAAATACACTTTAAAGATTTTTTTTTTTTTTTTTAAGCAATCAGGAAAAGTGTAACTTTGTTTCTGAGCAATGAAAAGGACGAATTCCAGCAAACAACTTTGTTATATCTGTAGGAAGATCTGTGGGCAAACAGCATGTATATTGTGTAGTCATCTATTCTTTTATGTCTTTTTTTTTTGAGATACAGTATTTTACTTGGTTGAGGGATTTTTCTTCAACATAATAAGAATGGAAGAAATATGTTACTATCCTGTGACATTTCATTAACATTAGAATCAATAGGAGTATGTGAAAGTACCTTTTTGGCCATAAGTGACTGTGACAGTATTTATAGAGACTTCTGTTACATCATAGTAACGTGAGTAAAATCATGTTTTTGCCTGCTGCCAGGCAATCTTTTTCTGTCCTTGGCATTACTTGTTTTAGTAAAATACTTTAAGAATTGTCTTTAATTATGGCAAATGAATTGTTGCTTTCCTCTAGATGCTAATGATGTATGTGCTTACTGGAAATGAGCTGCTCGCTTTAGTTCCATGTAATCCTGCAGCCAGTCTTCAGGATGCAGAGGTAGTTTCTCGTAATCAGAAAAAAAATCTCATTAGCTTTGGGATGAGACTTTTGTGAAGAAAAGAAGAAGTAACATGGAGTGAATATTGGAATTTTGGTCCGATAAGGACATAGGGAACATAACCTGAAGTTACAGCAGAGCTTTCAGTGAGCCTCAGGCTTCCAAAAGGGTGTGTGACTCCTCTTGACAACCATGCGGAGGGGAGATTTGCAGGGGTGGTTGGATGAATGTTGAAAATAGTCGTATTTAATAAATCAGCTGTTCATTAGCTGTTATACTTAGGAACTTGCAGAAACCCCTGTAGGTGGGGATTCTGTAGTTGTCATGTACCCATCTACTTTTGAGTCTGAAGATGGTTACTAACATCTTGTCTGAACTTTGTTATTCTCCTTAATTCTCCAAGTATTTCTGCTGGACTGGAAAAAGAATACAGTATTTTTAGTTCTGAAACTTGTTAGAAACAGACTATAAAAGATTATGAATGCAGGATGAACAGGGATAATAACTTCGAAATCCTGAGGGTCAGTGGAGTTGCCTCTGATGCTGGAGCAACTCTTCATGGCATTATACCTCTTCATGGAAGTGCATTGCATGCGTCTCCCTCCTAAAAGCCAAAGGAATTCTCTTGCCTGCTGCAGCTTTTCTCTACATTGTGACTGGTTTTTTTAATTTCAAATACTAACCAGTTATCTTATCCATTGTTATTTTATCCAAGTCTCCCTCTGCCCCATCTACTCAACAGTCCTTATGGCAGTATTTTCCATGACCTGCATTTTCAATATTTCCTTTAATATTGCGCTCCATGATAGTTTGCTTCCCCCCTGCCCTTGTTTTTCTGTGCTGCAAATATGAATGCTGATGTGTTACTTAAAAAAAAGCAGAGGGCCACAAATTTCCACTTGTGTATATGCCAAGCTGTGTTGATCAGTTGTGCTGACCCATCTCTCTGCTTTTGTATTTGTTGTGTGCATGAGTAATGACCAAAATTTTAAACTCATCTGCTGTGATTAGACCTTGGACAGGGGTTTGGGTGGAATGCTTTAGAAGTTAGGCTTTTACTTGTTTGTCTAGTGTAATAGCTAGCTCATTGTGTTTGAGTAAATGTTACAAGGTACTCTGCAAAATGAGTTGGGAGATGTGGATTGTATTCTTAATGCTGAAATATGTGAAATAGAATCTATAAATGTTTCCGATCTTTCTTTGTGATTAGTTGGAACTAAGGATGTTGACAAAGCTAGTCCAAAAAACCCAGAATTACCAAAATCCGGTTAATGAATGGGCACTTGCAGGTCCAGGGAAAGTACCTCTGCTTAGAATAAATACTATCAAGCTGAAAGACAGCACAAAATGTTTTGCAAGGTTAATAACCAGTGTGAGTGATCAACACTACTCAGAATGACTTACAGCGCACACTTATTCTTCTAGTTTATTTTTACTGAGAAGGGGTGCATTCTGATTTGCATTAGTTGTTTTGGTCTGGGTTTGTTTTCAGGTTGGCTCTGCAAAAGGAGTGCTTTGTCTTACCAGTACAGCCCAAAGAAATAAAAATATGAAGACAGATTGTTCCCATATTCAAATCCTGCACCTGTTCTGAGCAGGGTAATTGCTAACAAGCTGCTCTCTTTTTAAAATGCCCATTATCCAAAGAGCTGATAGAGTCCTGCATTCCTCTGAAAGTGGCATTTTACAATGACTCTGAAAAGAAATGCCAATGTTTTCATGAATAAAGATATTGACCGGGGAAAGTAATTGTGTGACCATAATCATTCAGACAAGAACTGGAGCAACAGGATCTTATAACACGGCAAATTGTAAAGGGAACATGAGGGATGAAAATGATAGGTACTTATGCAAATGGATTATAACTACCCTGTGCCACTTTGTGGATCTGTCTTTTAGTCTCTCTTGCTATTTAGGCCATGGGATTAGTCAAAAACAGCTGGAAAGGAATGAATGCAATCATTTAATCACAAAATCAGAATGCTTGCTGGGGTAATTTCCCTTCAAAATAGCACAGTGCACACCCAGGGCAGGTAGTGCTTAATATCAGTTGCAAGACAAGCTCTATAAAGAGCTGTGGAAAGACTGTAACATTTCTATTGAAAGTATCTTGGGTCTGTCTTTTAAAACATATGAGATGCAACATGAAACTATTTGTCTTTTTTCACTTATCACCTTTTCTTCATGTTTGGGAAATGTAAATGGTAGGAAGTTTAATGAAGTAGATGCTGGAGGAGTCATTAAGTGATATTGTCATGATTACATCTAATCTGTAGACTCGTTCCTAATGCAAGGCAAATTACATTTGCTTTTCCGACTCTAATGCACTTGGCCTCTGAAATTCTTGCCAAAATAAGGGAAGGCTGTGGTTCCTCTTAGTGCTTTCCTGGTGACGGTACAGGAACAGTATTAAAAAAGAAGAAAGCAGATGATTCATTCAAGGCATCAGAAACTGCTACAGCCCGTGGCAACTCTAACTGAGATGCTTCATCTGCCCTCGGCACCTCAGCACAAAACCAGGCAAGCCCCAGACACTGCTGCAGCTCAGTGCTGGGGGCTTTGCTGTCCCAAATACCCACAGCCTGGGACTGAACAGCACTGTGCATCTGCACATCTGTACCACCGAGCACTTCAGCCTTGTAAAGTCCACTCTGACTGCTGAAATAGTGGCAGAATCTCTGCTTTCACTATGAGCTGTACCCAGCAGAAATAGTTAAAATCTAGTTGAATTCTTAATTTTTATAGAAAAATGCATATTTTCTTTATTTGGCTCATCTCACCGTTTATCACCTAGGTCAATCACAGCATGGGCAAGGTAGTTCTAGGAGGAAAAGCAGTTTAGTTAAATGCCAGCTCTCAGGGTTAGCACGTCTCTGAAAGTTTGGTTTTCATTTATTCTCCCAAAGGGGATGCTGGATTTTAACTAATCTGCATCTTGTAGAAAAGGCTGGCAGAGGTACTCCATAGTCCCCAGGCTTCAGCCAGTGCCCTTCCATGTGCCTGCTCGTGGCATTATTTCCATGGTAAAAATTGTGCTTTACACAAATAGCTTTCCAAGAAATCAGGAAAACTCTATTGAGATAATTCAAAAACGTGTCTTATTAATGCAGCATGTTGGCCCAATATTTTCTGACCTTTTGTTGTCTTACAACAACCTTCGTTGTATATGCTTGCTAGAAAAATTATGTCTTAAAGACTTTTTATCCTCATTGATTAACAATAAAGCTGTGCGACTCACTAAGCTTTTGGGACGAAGCTGTGATTTTCTCTCTGGTTATGCTGCCTAAAAGAAAGATTGTAAGTTTATTCAGGTAAAAATATGGAAATATTTGATTACTTTTGTGTGTTCCTTAAGGTACTGCATCTCTTAATTTTAAGTGACTCTTTTTTCCAAATCGATATCCCCAATACTACTTAAAATATGCACTTGCATTTTGGTGTCAAGGGATTAAAAATACGTTCCCATATGAAATAAATTTAATGGAATTTAGTTTGTGTTATTTCTGTTTTAATAAGAACTGGGGCCATATCTTTTTGTTACAGTCACACAGCCATTATGGAGATAATTTTGTAGATTTTTTAATTTAAAACGTGAAACATCCATGTCAGGATCTGTATTTCATTCCAAAACAGAGAACAACAATTGAGAACTGCTGAATGAGGTTACAGCCTTCTGTGACAGTGTTGGGGTATAAGGGAAAAACAACTGGCACCATCTGCATGGACTTGTGCAAGGCATTTGACACTGTCTCACGTGACATGCTTGTCTCTAAACTGGAGGGGTATGGATTTGATGGATGGAGCATTCAGTGGGTAAGGAATTGGTTTGTTGGTTGCACTCAAGGAGTTGTGATCTACAGCTCAGGCACAGGAACAGATGGACGAGAGAAGCTGTGGACTTCCTGGCAGTGTTCAAGACCAGGCTGGATTTGGCTTTGAGCAACCTGCTCTAGTGGAAGGTGCTCATGGAAGGGAGGTTGGAATGAGATGATCTTTGAGGTCCCTTCCAACCCAAACTCTTGTCTGATTCTATGCCTGATATTCGAAGCCATGTCTTGCTAATGCTTGAAAGATTTTCATGCTTGTAGTGAATCAGGTCATCCTCAGTCTGTAAATTTTTTTGGAGAGGGAGTATGTATTTGGAAATCAGTCTAGAAAATGAGAGAGAAAAATGCTTCAGCATATTTAACTTATGTTTGCTTTCTGTATTTGCTAGATATATTTTTTTTTTCAGCACTCTCCACTGAAATACCTTGTTTTGCAGTGGTGAGTGGGATTTAACAGAGGGATGCTGAAGGGTTGAGATGACTCAGCCTTTCCTTTGATAGCCTCAACCTTGTCATCCCCCTCACATCCAGTCTCTGCAGGTTTAGTCTTTCCTTTTAGTTTTAGCCTTTCTTTTGGGTACTACTGCAGAATTTGCAACCTCTGTAATGTTTTACATCTAGTACATGTTTTTGTAAGACCAGTCTTTTATTTTAGGGGTCTTTTAAACAGACATTAAATGGAGAGAATCACAGAGCAGAAACTTTAGGCTTTTAGGCTATAATGCCCTTTTGGTTGCATGTGTTGATTTTTTTTCTGGTAGTGATTAAAAGTTCTTGGTAAATGTGGTCTTTAGGATTTGGCAGGAGTAGGCATTATGTTCTCTAACATTGGTGTACATTTTTTTGTGTGTGCAGTATTTAATTTTTCTCTTTGTAGCTGTGTTTTAATAAAGTATTGTCCTGGGTTTCTGCAGCTGAATTTTTTTTTTTTTGTGGTGGTGGTGGGGGAGGCGCTGCAGGGTCAACCCACTGCAGTTTCGAATCACAAATTACATTCAGAAATATATACTGCTTAAGGATTTTTTTTTGGCAGCAGTGTAATTAAATGGTTTGTGAAAAAGGTACTTTAAATAATGAGAAAACTTTCAATTGTATTATGCTTTGAGCAGCCATTTTCTGATTCATTAGAGTTAGATTGTAAAATCTATAATAACATAACAGATAGTGTTATATGTAAACCACCATATTCAAGAGTTGATATTTTTTCAAGCCACATTAATAGAAAAGCCTATTTAGAAGATTAGATCCTTAAATCTCCATCTGTGTGTTCATTATTGTTTTGTGCCAGCTTGCAGTTAGTTACGGAGAAACTCTGTGATGTCAAAAGCTTCTCATTGTATGGCTCTCTCTGATATTTCTTCTTGAGTGCCTCTATTTTCTGGTCACGCTCAAAAAGGACGGCTTCTGTCTTGCCACAGTCCAAACATCTATTTATCTGCCTTTTACTTATGGCAGTTTTGAAAAGCAGTGCGAGGCTGAAACTATTTTAGTGTTGAAGAACAGCAGCTTACTCTATTTTAAAACTTCATAGTTTACATCCAAGAATTGAGTGAGTTATTATCAAAAAAGTTGATTGGAGATGTCCTTGATACTGATTGTACTGTGAAATCACCTTATTATAGTAATTTTTCTAATATTTAATCAAATGTTGTATGTTTGTGTATAGTAACTTCATAAGTCTCGCAAAAATGTTGTCACTCAGTGTAAAAACATCATGACCTATGATAAATTCTATAATTGATATAACTCATAATTTTTATCCAAATATTAAAACCAAGTACTTTAATCTTAATGGGAGATAAGTTTCTTCTTTACATGCCAGCTCTCTGGAAGCTCTCTTCTTCCTCACTGTGGCTACCAGTAAGCTTCATATGCTCAATACTTGATTCATGTGTCTGATATTCTCCTTGCAAAAATTTGCAGAAGTATTTAGAATGAAGCCTTATTTTTAGAAACTGAACAAAATTCATGTCTGCAGGGAAGAACCTTGTGAATAATGAGGACTCGGTACATTTTTTAGAGGCTTTGGTACATTCATCAAGTTGTCCAGCTTCTGTCATTTGAAACTAATCCTTTAGAAGAGGGTTTCACATTGTTCTGAGGGAAACCACCGCTTGGTTCTATGAGCTGCTAGTTCTTCTATATGTCAAATGACATTTAAATAAGGCTAATACCCTTATGTTTAGAGTAAGTTTGTATTTTCTTTACTGTGCTATTAACAGTGAAATAATTCTTACTTAAGGGAAAACAACAGCTTGGGTCTGAATTTAAATACAGGACACATAAGTTCTGTATTTTTGTGAAAGGGCTGTGGCTCAGTGGAAGGCCAGGGCTGTCCCAAAGGGTTTGGACCATTCAGTCCTCAGCATGAAAGAGCCTTGTGAAACTGTCGTGCAGGTCTTGAAGACATGGTCTTTTAGGTTAGTTGGGAAGCTGTGGTGCTAATTAGTGTTTCACAAGGTGGGCAGGAATCTGAAGGAGCTGAAGAAAATGAGGGGAGCGGGCAGGTTTGCAAGGGTTGGGAAACAAGGAAAGGGAACGGAATGGGGAAAGGAGACGGATGCCGGGAGTTCCTGCTTACACCATTTTCCATCCCAGCAAGCTGAGGACAGGAGTCCTGATCTTTGATTAAAAACCCGTTGGTATCAAAGATATATTGCTGGTTGTGGTAATCAGGGTCTTCTACACGGTGATTCCGGCTGGAGCTGCACCGAGTTCAGCGCGGGAGGGACCGGCTGCGAGGGCTGCGCCGGGAACATCATCCCTTGCCTGACGCTTGGCCAACATGCCCACCAAGGAGGAGATTCCTGTAACAGCAAAACAGCTCAGTTATTCTGACAGGACTCCCCACAGCCCGGGCTCACAGTGGCCGTCCTGGTTTGGGCTGTGGGGAGGGCAAGGCTGACACCCGTCAGGTGGGAGAGCTGCCCCAGTGGGGACCTGCCATGCTTGGGGTTTGCACTGAGGACACCGACTGGCTGCTTTTGCCTTCTGGGGAAGCTAAAAATGGCAAAGAATGAGCCAGCTCAGGCAGGGCGGGCAGGACGATGGCCCAGCGGGCAGGAGCCATGTTGGGGCAGCGGCGCATTCCTGGTCGGGAGCTGTGAGGGGCTGAGGGCTGCTGCGAGAGTCCCCTGTGGGGCTGCTGCGAGAGTCCCCTGTGGGGCTGCTGTGGGAGTCCCCTGTGGGGCTGCGGTGAGTGTTCCCTGTGGGGCTGCTGCGAGAGTCCCCTGTGGGGCTGCGGTGAGTGTTCCCTGTGGGGCTGCTGTGAGAATTCCCTGTGGGGCTGCTGTGGGAGTCCCCTGTGGGGCTGCTGTGGGAGTCCCCTGTGGGGCTGCTGCCAGAGTCCCCTGTGGGGCTGCTGCCAGAGTTCCCTGTGGGGCTGCCCAGAGATTACGTGGGGGGATTCCCCTCATGTTCCCTGGAAAAAGGCCTCAGGGAGAGAACCTGAATTTATAGGTAGAAATGAACAGCTGAGGGGCTAAAAACATTTAAAAAGTCGGACAGTGTTGGAGCTGCTGTCGTGGGCGATGTGTGGGGCTGAGGGGGCGTGTGCCAGCCGAGAAGGCACACGAACATTGTCCCGTTCTGTTAAGATTTCTCTATTTCACACTCATTGTAACTCAGAAAAGCAAAATGAAATAATGCGTATGAGAAAATGTTTTTCCAGGCTTGTAAAATGGAGCAGGAGGTGCTTTCCTGCAACTTAGTCCTTGCCATAGGACGGGCTGGCTGGGGTGGCTCTCCTCATCCCTCACAGTCTTGCCATAGCATTTAATTTTGGGATAATAAAGGCGTAGGTGACGGTGGCAGAGAAATATTTATGCTTTCCAGATATAGGCAATAAAAACAGTTTTCTGTGGGACGAAGTTAAGGCAGTAAGAAACAATGGTGCTATTTGTGCCATTCTGCTGTTAGGTGTTTATGCGGGGTTTGGTCTCAAACCACACCAGGGGCACAGTCAGTGCTTGGCTGTTACTGACACACCTAAATGGCTCCTGGCAGGAGGTAAACGTGGAACCACGGAGGGTGTAGGTTGAAGTGCATGAGTAGTTGCAGAAGCATTCATTTAACGTTTTTTATAAGCTACTGTTGTTTTTTAATAACTAATAGGGGAGCAGTTTACAGTTGATCTACTGTATGGAGAAAAAGAGCTTGTAGCTTCAGATGGAATACTTGCAGCCTCAGGTGGTTTTGTTAATGTTTTTTATTACAGATAAGTTTAATAGTGGACACTGAAAAGGATGTGTATTTAAACCTTTATGGTTCATACATTGTTAGGTAGAATTACAGTAAATTGCTACATTTCGTTTCTGTAATTATCTTATAAACTGCTAGTTGATACTGTCCTGAAGTTTATGTTCAGCACGTTTTAACACTAGTTGTGTTTTGGACAGCTTGCATAAGATCATTTGATTGTCTCTTAGGGGTATAAAATCGCATATATATATTAAAAAAAGAGAAGGATCTATTAAAAAAGCATAAGAGTTACACACCTTTGGATGACTCTGTGTACCATGGAGAAGGGAGGGATCATGATCACCTCCCATGCTGTGATTATGAGTATGCACTGAGCAGTTTTCCTATCGCTAATTGTTCTGGAAATATATGTTTATGAAACATGGTCTTGTCTTTTTATTTTATTTTTTTCCATTCCTGTAGGAACTTGGAAGTAACAGCCCTCCGCAGAGGAACTGGAAGGGAATTGCTATTGCGCTGCTGGTGATTCTAGTTGTTTGTTCACTCATCACTATGTCAGTCATTCTTTTAACCCCAGGTAACCTACTTCTTTATTTTAATCTTATTAAAGGTGTGATTCATAATGCAGTCATTAAAAATTACGTATAATTGTTAAAGTGTCTCTTGCCCTTGAGCATTTCTAACTTGTGGCTACAACAGATTTGGTGCCTGTAGGGATTCAGGAGTTACTGGAGGCCTTGGGAAGCAGAAGCATTTGGGTTTGGTAGGAGGTCCTTGGGATTGTGTCAGCCTTGGGACAGCTATGAGCAATCCTCATTAACCTCAGCAGATGTGAGCTGAGTTTAAGATTTTGTCACTTGGAGTGTAATTTCAGATTCACAGATGGGCTAAGAGAAATCTGTATGTCATGGAAAACGAATTCCCAGAATGAAACTTCTCACTGAATCAGAACATGATCTCTCATGTGTATATGCACACGTTTCTTCCATTTTCTTTATCTCAAAAGCAAGGAGAGGAAATTAATGGTTCAGTCACCGAAAAAAAAAGGGGAGAGCACAAGTATTAGACAGAAAGACCAGTTGGACCTATAAAGTAATTACACTTTTTTGTTGTTCTTCTAATACGATTTATTTTTCTAAAGACTGTCTTTTTACTACTGGGTCGGGAACCATTTAACTGTATATCAGAGTCTGAGAAGGAAACACTGCAGTTTTAAGTTTTAAGGAAAAAAATCGTCAAATTATTTTATCAGTTTTAAAGTTATAATGTAAAGTACCTGATTTGCATGGCATGCCTAAAAAATAAATACTGCTCTGAAAATATTCTGCCATTCAAGCGCCCCAATTGTATAAACCAAAAGGTTAATGAAGTACTTTTTAGTTAAATAATGGTTCCATACCATTTGGCCACTGGGTGAAATCAAGGGAAGGTGTCTGGGCAGGTACAGCAGCAGACCACTGGAGATGGTGAGACTCAGTGGAAAAAGATTAAAAACTTTGCTTGTCAGAGGGAATGAGACAACTGGATAGAGTGTGTAGGAATACTGTGGACTATTCTGCTTCCTCTGTTTTGTGCAAATATCTGTTACATACACCTGCTGCTGCCCAAAGTGACTGTTTGCCTATTTTCATTTAGAGCACTTTGAGAAAAGTAAAAGCAAAGTTGTGCTGCTGTAGTCTCAGTGTACAGGAGTTTCTTCAGGGAATAATAAAAAAGAGATTTCAAGAGCAAATGGTAGTGTATCCTGGCACACTTTAAGACAGAAAACTGCTTTCTGTTTCAAGGAGAAGTAACTTTTTTTGAAGACTTGCAAAATATCAAGTGTTATGCTGGATTCTACAATAATAAAGATCAGTTGTGGCCCTCATATCTATATAGAATTATTAATGATGTAAAAATGTAAACTGAAGTCTTTGAAGGCACTCAATGGAAAAAGAACAAACAACCCAGGGAAATGTTAACTTTTTGTTTAAAATATATTAAAAAAACGTAGCGAATTACAACATCTCCAAGGCCATTTCAAAATGCAGAGAGCTTGCTTGGAGACTTGTCTAAGCTGGGACCTACATTTTGGTTCAAGTCACGGAAGTGAAAACTAGTTCTGTCAGCTCAGATGCTGAAGATATCCCATAGAGATGGGAAAGCTTGGTATAAACAAAAACCTTTTTCCCAGAATTATCTAGGTCTGTAAAACTGGGCTTTCCTGCAGGTTGGAAATCCTTACCAAAGAAAGCTTTGAAGGTATGTTGTAGGACAGCTGCTCTCCCTGTTTTGACCCTAATCAGTGCTGTTCCCCCTTTAATTATTACTTATTATCTTTTTTGAAGAAAATGTTTTGATACTCTGCTGCTCTGCTGGCAGATACTAAGCACTGTAGCTGAAGCTGTTTTGTCATGAATATATGTAAGGTCACTTTGGGGTCTTTGCATTTGAGGGGAGGAAGAAGTTGGAGACCCCGTCACAGATCTGGCTATTGCAAGGTGCTCAGTTCTAAGGTGCTACTAATCTATAAATACTTGGGTTTGCAAATTCTTCTCATAATAGGTCTGAATTGAGATGTTCAGTGAAATAGGGAGAATTATGTCCTGTGTTACCTTGGGTTACTTCAGAGTGCATTGCTTATTATTTCTAATACTGTTTTGAGCATCAGAGAGGTCTTTCCCTATTTAGTTCTGCCTGTATGGATGGGTCCTTTTTAGATTTCATGTAAATTCCCCTAAACACTGTACATCATGCTGCTTCTTTTTATGGAGATGATAATCATTTCAGATGGTGGTTGCTCAGAAGCCTGATTGTTTCATGGAGGGTTTTTTTTTTGAGACAAAATTGTATTTACTGTTATGCCAAATGCAACAGCAATGTCTCTTTTGCCTACAATTATTTATACATTATTTTGTCCACAGTATGAGAAACTCCGAGGTCTGTGCAACCTAACTGTTGTCATTTGATTTCTCTCAAACTTTGAGCAGCAGCTTCCCTGCCCTTTTTAACAGAGGGATCAATGCTTCCCTATGGGATAACAAGCTTTTAAAAGGAAGTGTAAATTATATGCAAGAGGCTTCAAAGAGGCTCTAGGTTCCAGTAAAGATAGAAATGATGTTAAAACTAAGAGAAAATTCTTGGTGGTGTTGTCGGGATTTTTTTGGCTTTTTTAGTATTTTTTATTACATGAAATATAACTTGAATATAAAACAGTAAGCAGGAACTGTGTTGAAATAAGAGATGTATTTTGACATACTAATATCTTAGCTTCTGTTCAAATCTGAAACTTCTGTGTTGCAATTATACTTGTGGTTTTAGCAAATTGTACGAATAATATTAGTAATATTTTGGTCCATTTTATCTTGCTTTTAATTTAATTTGTAATTATACTCAGAATCTTTATAGATGTTAGTGTTCTCAATAAAGATATTGAAAAATGGAAGACTGTTAGTGGCAGAGTCTGAATGAACTCCCAGTCCAGTAACCACTTGTTGGGGCTCAGCAGATCTCTGGGAACCTCTGTGGACTAAGGAGTACTTTAAATAAACCCCACTGCACCCTTCAGGTAGAAATTGCTACACTGCTCTGTACTGGGAGTAGAGGGTAAATATCCTTGCTAGTTTTCTTCAAAATTAGGTGAGTTGTAGGATAAAGAAAGTGCATGAAGATACCAAAGCATTAAGTTACTCTTCTTAAAGCAAGGAACTGGAGTGTGGCAAAACTTGGGAGTTTCATAATAGGAGCCAGTTTGTCCTCTAGGGCAAGTTAGTTATGAATCTAGTGATTCTTTTTTGATATTTGGAGATGATTGCTGGAGAACTAGTTAAAAGGAAACAAAAGAAAATACCTCGGGAATAGTCTTATAAATATAGCTTTATATTTGGAATTAATGGCCAGTGCAGAGTCAGAAACAGCTGTTTATGAGATGCCATAATTTGATTTGTATGTCAGTATAAATGTAACACAGGTATCTTTCTTGTTCTGCTTGTATTCTGTTTCATGTTTTTGAAGTTTCATCACATACCTGCACATGCTGAAATATTCCTAGGTAGATTTTTAGAGATCAGTGCCTTGAAATCACTCCTCCCTTTACATCAACATTTTTATTTTGTTTTTGCTTTGCATCATGACAGTATGGTCCTCATGGTAGGAATTATGTGCAGACCACTGTGGAACTGTATTTCAAAACTGAGAAATACTCAATTGCAAGTATTAGCACTTGAAAGCTTTTATATGAAAAATCACCTGAGAATGGTCAAAGAGTTGCACAGATGTTGCCACCCTTGTACAGGCATTTTCCCACAACATTTAAGGCTGTGTTTTCATTTAGGGACTGACATTAGTTCTACCTTCATGTTAACTTACAGTCTGCGAATCTGTGGCAGACTCGAATGCTTTATCCAGGACTCCTTTACTGAGATACCGATATTGGCATTTAAACCTTGCCTGCTGATACATGTACTTGCTGTTGAGCAAAGTGGCATGTCCCTCTAATCACAGACTAAAAGAACACTCGGTGTTTCATGCTTTGCAGAAAAAGTCCTTTAGTGAACATTTAGGTCAGCCAAACTGGCAGAAAATCCTTTTTTCGAAGTGTTTTGAGCAAAATCAAGCTCTAAGAAGAGAATCCATTTGGATTATGTACAGTAGATAAACTGGATAAACTCTTTAGAACAGGGTTAAGGCTGACCCCTCCATAGATCTCTCATCCTCCCCTTAAATGAACAGAAAGCAAGTTAAATTTCTTTTTTTTCATGAAGTAGAGATTCATTACCAGAAGATTCAGCTTTCTGGTCAGTGCTGCGTAGACTCCCTGTAACTACTGTAAATCTGCAAGCAACTTTTGATACCTGATTACTTACTTGTAAGTTTTTTCCCTTGTCATCCAAACACAATATGAACTATACTAATTCCCAATTATCATTATATGTCTTAGCTTGCATCTATTTACTAGTGGTGTGTTTTCATGTCATTTAACATCAGGTCTTTATCCTAGTTTCTAGTGTTAAAAGTTTTATTCCACAGAAAAGTCAGCAGGGAGCTTCACTTAATGATACACTGCACTACAGAATTATTAGTTTTATTTGCTAAGTTAAAAGGTAAATTTTATGAGATGTTTAGACTATTCTAGCCTGTAAAAATCATATCCTATAAACTTGTGGCTATCAATTTCTACTATTGCCATCTTCTAGTTTGGTACTCACAAACAGATTCGTCATTTGGAATTAATATACGTCAGTTGTTGAACTGTTTTTGATGGATGTACAGTTAAAAAGTAGCCCTTTAGTTTTTAACATTTGATTTTGTTTGTATTTTCTGTAGTCTGTGTCATTATATACATAAATATATATATAAATTCGGACTGAAATAGAAATCTATGGCATAGTATGAGGACATTGGAAATAGGATTACTTCAAGTAATAACTCAATAAAATTTAAATTGAAATGAAAAAGAGATAGTAGGCTATTTTGAAATGTGATAATAAATGCAGGGTGGTAAAAGGCAGTCCTTAATAAAAACAAGTACAGCCTAGAATCAAAGAATAGTTTGGGTTGAAAGGGATCTTAAAGATCATCTTGTTCCAACCCCCTGCCATGGACAGGGTCGCCTTCCACTAGACCAGGTTGATCCAAGCCCAGTCCAAGCGTATCTCAAGTCCAGCCTGGCTCTGAACACTTCAGGGATGAAGCATCCCCAACTTCTCTGGGCAACCTGTTCTTCCAGTGCCTCACCACTCTGACAGTGAAGATTTTCATCTTAATATCTAATCTAAACCTGCCCTCTTTAAGTATAAAGCCATTCCCCCTTGTCGTGTCACTCCATGCCCTTGTTCAGAGTCCCTCTCCAGCTCCCTTGTAGCCTCTTTAGGTACTGGAAAGTGCCCTAAAGTGTCCCCACAACCTTCTCTTCTCGAGGCTGAACAAGCCCAACTCAGCCTGTTGGCGTAGGAGAGGTACTCCAGCCCTCTGAGCATCTTTGTGGCCTCCTCTGGACCCGCTCCAACAGGTCTGTGTCCTTATCACTTGGAGAAAGAAGAATCAACACATTCCAGAAACAATCTGGATTGGTTATGCCCTGCTGTGCTGTTCCCCCAACAGATACTGGTGTGGTTGAAGTCCCCCAGGAGGACCAGGGCTTGTGCATGTGTGGACACTCCTGTCTGTCTGTCCAGGGCCTCAACCACTCTGTCTGCCTGGTTGGGTGGCCTATGGCAGACCCCTCTATAGTGTCACCTGTCCCTGCCCTCTCTTTAATCCTGATCCATGAGCTCTGGGTCGGCTCCTCATCCTCTGCCAGGTAGAGCTCTCTGCATTCCAGCTGGTCCCTGACATAGAGGGTGATCCCCCTTCTGTTCTCCCCTGCCTGTGACCATAAACATTGTGAAGTACATACTAATTTGTGCTTGTGCTCAAGAAAAATTAACCCAGTGCAGTGTTTTGGGGATTCACATGATGTGCACTTCCTGTTACAGATAAACAGCATCTGAGATATTGACAGAGTGAAAAGTTCATGTCAAGGATTTCCAACAGGGCTCTATTTTGGTAAATACTTAGCATTAGAGGAAAAAAAAGTATTTTTCAAACATCTAGTAAAGTTTCGTGAAGATGCCAGGGTTTTTTTTTCAGTTTAGAAATGCTAACGGTAATTTAAACAGTAACTTTAAAATCCAATTTATATCATGTTTTCTTGGCAGGCATGTGAATTAGAGTACAGAGAGCAGAACTGGTGTTCCTTTCTTCTCTGATAGCCTTTCTGTACACAGCTGATGTGTTGTTTCATTGATTTTTATTAAAGCAGTTAAAAAAAAAATCTGTCTTGGGTAAGACAATTTTGGGGACGTAGCAGTTTGTGTGAGCTTGATTACTGGTTGGCAAACTGGCAGGATATAAGGGGTCACAGTAAGGAGAAACACTCGGGAAGGGTTAGAAGGGAAATCCGTTCAGAATCATAATTAGCATTAGGACGAGGGTGTGCTGAGTCAAAATAGGTGATAGAAAACTGCTTGCTGAGGGTAGGCAGTCAGCAAGGTTATGGAGAAAAGGGGACAATTGGCATATGAAGAGCCCCAGTATTTGATGCTGTCAAGTTAGAGGTAGTGTTTTGAGGGCACAGAACATATTTGTGGAGTTGAATAGAGCATACACAACATGTGCTTACTTTGAAGATAAAAACTCAGTGTGTGGCAGGAGCAAGAGCTAACAAGTTCCCATGATGTGTAAACAGAGGGATTAGGGATAAATCAAGAGAGATAATGTTACTCTGCTGCAAAGCTCTGGTAAGACTGCTAGTGGAATATTGTGTCCCATGCTGGACGTGTAGAATTAAAAAAAAAAAAAAACAAACAGGCTATTTTGATCCCTGGAAGGTAGGAAGAGGGCAAAAAGCTTATTTAGGGATTAGAAGGTTTGTTTTATGAGGGAGGATTTGAACAACTCAGCATGCTTAGCCTTATAAGACACCAAGTACAGGAAGAGTTGATTATGGTGAGTGGGTGTTTATGGGGGCCCTGCTGTGACCTGGGAGGGAGACACGTGCAAAATGCAGCAGTGCCATGGAATGAGCAGCTGTGGTGGCCTTTTGTCTATTGTAAATTTATGATGTGCATTAAAAAGGAGTTTCTCTTCAATACAGCAGGGATACACCTTGTTAATAGCAGTGGCTAAAAGTGGCTGCAGCATGCAGTGCTGACATTTAAAGGCAAAAGTTTCTAATTGCTGTTGATTCCAGTAAGCTTTCAGCTGAGCTTCTAATTGAGAAATTAGAATAAAGACCAATAATGAAACTATGATTGACTTTATTCCCTGTGAAGGGTCCTGTTTTCATCCAAAATAGATTTCAGGATATGACCTTTGCAAAGCACGTTCCTTTGTTAAAAAAGTGCTGGTAACACATTGGGTTGACACAAAGATAACGAGATTGCTGCTTGACTGCTGTCATTCTGGATACTCTTTTTCTACAGGTCTGTTGTCAGAGCACTGTTTAATATTAGGAAGGACAAATCTGACTAACAAAAAGTTTCTCTGGTAGAGAAGGTGGATGCCTGACACATTGGGAGGACAAGCTCACAGAATGGAGAAATTCCATAAGTAATTTAGTAATTTATGGTAACCTGCCCAATAATTAAAAATTTAAAAAAAAAATAATTAAAAAACCCTGCCTGGGTGTAGGAGTGGTTGGTTATGTAGGAAGTTCATAGGTGCAAATTTTTGCAAGGGCACAGGCAACACATAGCACAGCTTTTGGAAGCTGCTGTTTAGATAGGCCAAAGCAGCCAGGGGAAGTGCATAGCTGCTGTCAGGAATTATTCATGGAAACTTTGTGGTTTTGTGCTTTGACAGTGCAACTTTTTGCTTTAATTGTACCTCTGATTTCACGTTAGTGTAGCAGTTCACTATTGAACCTCTGCTACTTACTTATTTGGGTGACAGCACAAGGAAAGTGGAATTTAACAGAGCTTTTTTTTCTGAAGCATAGAGATGATTTTAGATGCAGGCAATTTATTTTTTATTTTGAAAGTCAATGTTGGCTAATGTTCAGAAGCACAGTATTTCTGGGTTCTGTCATGTTTGGGAAAAACACAGGGCTGTCAGCCAAATGTTATATTGTTCTTGTCAGTAGAAAGCAAGCACAGGCTATAAAATGTGCACATAGAATTAATTTTTTTCATTGTAATTTGTGGAATAGGTGACACTGGTTCCAAATTTACTTACAAGAGTTTTTTGACTTAGTTTCTGTCAGTATAAGGTGATCAATATGGCCAACATCCTTTGGCTATCAGGAAATTTTTGTTTTGGTTTGTAATCAGACTTTTCTTGCAGCATGGGGCTGTGGTAAGAAAGAGCTTTGCCACTACAATCCCGGTATAATAAATAGCCAAACACTACATGCTGTGGTAGTCCTGCCCAATAAGCTTTACTGAAGAAAAATGTTAATTTTTCTTGTGAAAAAAATAAAGAGCAAGGTGTTTTTATCAATTTCGACAGGGCCTCTTGTTCTGTAATTCCAGTGTTTTGCAAACAACACTGAGTGCAGCATTTTTGATAGCTATCTAAAATGATCTTGTTATGTTTACTTTAGATGAACTCACAAATTCATCAGAAACCAGACTATCCTTGGAAGATCTCTTCAGAAAAGACTTCATAGTTCATAATCCAGAAGCCAAATGGATTAATGGTAAGTGTATAAGCTCTCATGTAATTTGAAAGGAGGTAATAATTTCAAGGATGGAATGTTATTGTTATCCAGACACTGAGAAAGAATGAGTTAAAATTTCAAACTCTCTTATAGTCGGTCAGTGTCCCAGTTTTCCTCTTAGTTCTGAATCATGTCTGTTTCATTAATTTTTGAAGTGGCTTTCTAATTTTAAAGCTCCATCTAGTAGAAGTCCACTAAAATTATCTGTTTATGCTCCTGACTCAGTCGGAAGCAGCAATGAAGAATTGTTTTTAAGAGCTTGATCTTGTTTATGTATTCACAAGAAGATCAATTCTATTACTGTCTGAACTTCGGGATTTGAGAACTGGTTCTCTACACATCTGGAACAGATTGTTGAATATTTCAATATACTTGTGCAGCTCATAGTAATTTTCTGATGTCTGAGAATTGTATTTAGTGTTCTAATTTATTAAATTATTTATATGCAAATTTCCCCCAAATTAAGCAGTTTTAATGTAAAAAAGAAATATTCAGACTCTTTTTTTTCGACTCATCGACCTGCTTTTCTCTTGATCGTGTGGGTTATTAACATTCTTTCTGTTTGTAAGGAATTTACAGGTGACACAATAAGAACTATCTGGTTTGTGTCCTTACAGTGGGGCGGGGGAGCCTTTGTGTTACTCCAGGTGTTATAATCAAAGGAATGACAGTAGGCTTTGCGCAGAATAGTGTTGTTAAGGCCTGTTCTGTGAAAGGCAGGCGTTTGGAAATCTGGTGACTGTGTCTGTAACTTTAGAATACCTTTGCATGGGAAATAATGCTTCAATTGTATTAATCAACTTTGGCATTCAACTGTAGCTAGAACTGGGTTTTTTATAGTCAGTCTTTTTTTTTTTCCAGGGCCTCGCCTGGTGTTATTTGTTATCCACTGGTTTAGGGGTGAGACAGGGGATGTTCAGTTTAGTTTCCTGCCACTCTCTTCTCCCAGCTGCTCCAGTAAAAATACAGTTGGAAGAAGATCCTTATGCCAGTTCTATGTATTACTCTTGTTACTCAAAAGTGCCATGAGGTTATTATCCTAAGAACACTATTATTTGTTCATAACATGTGCATAAAACTCTTATGCATGTAGTACTAATTTCAAATTCCAGGACAATAAAACTAAAAGGTTATGGATAGAGTCATATTAAATATTGGTGATGCTATAAAACATCCAGTATATTATATTTTTTTAACTCTGTTTTACAGCCTATGGTAAGATAAAAGCTTCTTTTATGAGTTTTCTGGATGTGATAAAAAGAAATGTAAAATTTGATGCTTAACCCTTCATTGGGTACTGGTTTCTTTTCTGATCTTCAAAATCCATCTTAATAAACTCATATAGTGGAATATAATTTTATTAGTATCATGCAGAAAAATGGAGATCATAAGCAATCTAGTCTAAAAGCTATGAGATCGTGCCATTATGAACTTCTCCATCACTTCAAAATAATATTAGAAATACTATTTAATAAAGAAAGGCCTTGTGTTTTATTATATGTTTCTACAATAATTGTTTTCTGGGTCAATATGACAACTTCTAAGCTTGCAGTTAGATATTTTCCTGGGTTTATTTCCCAAAGAAGCAAGAAAGTCCTAAAATGCAAAAAAGGGAAAGAACAGAAATTTGGCTTATTACAGGATGTGTGTGCATGAGAATTAAAGGAAAAGTGGAGGTAATTAAGGATTTATTAATTATTTAGTATTTCTGATAAACATAGAAAAAGTAAGAGTACTTTTTTTTTGCATTTTCTTTGAAAGTACCCAGTATAGTTAATGAAATCAGTATCTTGGATAATAAACAAAACAAGAAGCAGTCTTGCAAAGCAGCATTTCTGCTGGGTTGTTGTTTTTTTTTTTTTTTTTTTTTTTTT
>VWZG01001087.1:0-255570 GCA_013396735.1 Grallaria varia | reverse complement strand
GACTTTTTTGTTGGTTGTTTTTTTTTTTTTTTTTTTTTTTTTTTTAATAAGACTTAAGATAAGATTCTATTTTCTTTCCTGCCATGATGGCCTTGCAGTGATGGCATTATATGCATGGAAAATGAAATATATAACTTAATATTCAGATTCATTACTGTGGAGCTGAAGAGGAGCATTTGGCACTTTCTTTGGATATTGACAGAGTAAGTGAACTCTGCACAGGAGTAAATACAGAAAATAAATAGCTGCTTACTTCTACTACTTTTTACTACTCTTGAAATAAAATAATTTCTATCTATCTGAAATTTTTATCATTTTCACCTCCTGGGAAGGGATAGGTATAGAGATTGGAAAAGCAGTTCCTGTTTTAAGCACGTTCTTCAGGGTCTAGAGCATGTTTTGTGGAAAAATGAAAGATCGAAGGATTTCAAGTGCTGGATGAATCACTGTGTTCTTAGGTAAGGTCTGGTATTTAACTGCTGCTCTTTGATGAAACTTTATAAAACGATCTTTGAATTTCTCTGGCTTTATCTTCCAAGCACATTATTTCTTCCTTGTTTCTAAGCTCCTCTACTACAAAATCCATCGCCATGTGTTTATTCCTAGACTACTCTTTAAAAAGAAAATCTCTTACATGCAGAAGTTTTTACAGTCCATTTCATTTTCTGCTTGAAACTGAGTCCACAATTTTATGTGCTTCCCACCGAAGTTAATAATTACGCAAATGTTTAAAGCTGAGAGGAAATGTTGGTCTTTATCTGAGATAATCAGCTGTTGCCAAAGAAAATAAAAGAAACATTATGAGCTAGTTTTAAAAGTGACAAAATATATTCACATTCTATATAATATGAAGACGTACATGTGCAGATAAAATTCAGATTTCTTCCTCATTTTTTTCCTCTCTTTTTTCTCCTTTTTATTTTATTTTTTTTTTCCTGGTTTATTTCAAAGGCTCTTTTTATTTTTTTCAGACCTCACTTGGATTTTTGTCTTTCTTTGTAAGAGTCTAGAAAAGAAAGAGATAATGTGGATGATGGCTGTTATTTTTTTTGAAGATAATTGAGTAGTTTACTAAGATTTTTCAATTATATATTTGATCAACTGTATTTAAAAGGATGTGGTGGGGAGTATACACAGCCGTGAATCAGTCCTATCTGTGTCAGCTGGAAGAGTGTTTGATTTCAGAAAGCTTTCCAGTTGCTTGATATGGTTTGGAAGATGTTAGATGAGAGTACATCTTCCTTTAGTTAGCATTGATGATCTTTGGGTTTTCTGATAGGAAGTGAAAATTTAAGATGCTGCCAGTGAGTAATGAAAGTGCTTGAACTTGCAGCTCATTGCTGCATATAAAAGCTCCACATTAGGTGGCAAAGAGGCTTGGTTTACTGGAGTCTGAGCACAAAACTACAACATAGTTTTAGGCAGTAGGTGTATGGGTTAGTTTTAACTTAGCCTCACATATTAACTTGATTTATTTTCTTGCTTTCTTTTTTTTTTTTTTTTTTAAATATTGTTTTCAGATTTCCTGTATTAACCTCAGCAGAAGCTTTCATTTGCTGAGTAATATATATTTGTTCTGATGTGGGCATAATTAATTACTTTCATGCATTGATTTTATCAGTGGTTTGTTTCCCTTTTGAACATCAGAGAAACTGTGGGACTGGTTTAGGAAGGAAATTGCTCTCCCCCCTTCCCATTTATTTTGCAAACATTTACTGTGTTTAGTAGAGTGTCTCTTTATTGGAAAAAAAAAAAAAAGGAGGAAAAATTGTAATATTAAACCACTTTCACTTTGTTTACCAGTCACCTCACTGTAATATTTTTTAGTCTGTGTATTTCTGTTAGCATGGAAAGATATTAGCTGGCTGAAGAAGTATTGTTGCTTCTCATAATATAGTTTCCTTAAAGAGCAGTTGAGAGAGTGGCTTCCCATAGGTTTTTTTGTGGTTGTCCCTGGCACCTTTCTCATGCTGTACACTGCTTTTATCACCTGGTGAGTGAAATGTGTAGACAGTGGCCTTTGCTTGAGCTCGTGCTTTCCTTGAGTCTCTGTTGTCTCTTGTCTGTCCTGAAAAATTAAGTCAAAAATGGATTTGGAAAACCGGGCATGGAGATGGTTGAAATTGCCTTAAAAGTGTGGATGATAGAAATGGAAGTGGCTTGGGAACCACAGCACACAGGTTATTCCACAGGACCACATGTACCAACTGCATGCAGGAAACTACAGTTTAAAACATTTGACAACTTTCTAAAGGAAGATTTCTCTGTACATGAGACAAATGTGGAGTTTGTTTCCCAGAGCTGGACACATTGGGATATTTTCCAGTGGATATGGGTCAAGTGCAAGAAATCAGTCCATCACTGAACAATAAAAGAAGACAGGTTCTGCTCCAGAAATTTGTTTCTGAGTTGGAATCAATAAACAGATAAATACCTCTACTAGAATCACATATCTATATATGTTGGTATGACTTTTGTAATTCATGATGGATATTAAGAGTGAAGTTCTGTATTTTTTTTCCCCCTGCCCCTTAAATGAGATGAGATTCTGAAGTGACCAGGCTGGAATGCAGTGATTGTGTTCAAGTGCATTTTTGGTGTAGCCACTCAGGTACTTGGTGTGATATGATGCATCAGTGCTCTGTCAGGGCCTTGGGCAGAAGTGAAGAGAGGTGTGTGCAGGGGGGCTCTCGCCAGCTCTGCATGTGGCTTTCATTATTTATCTGAGCCTGTCTGTGCAGAGCCTGAAGCTGCAAGCCAGGCCAGGGAGTTGTGCTGCCTGTGGTTCCATGTGAAGAGTTTATTTCTGAAAGGCAGTAGGGAGTGGTTGGATTTTGATTCCCTGCGCATGGAAAAGCAGCATGTGGAAGTGCAAGTGAAAAAATCCTAGGTAGCTTTCCAGTCTTTGGAGGCTTTCAACTAAAACTCTTCTTTCCCAAAACTCCAGAAGGTGTTGTGAAATACACGCCCGATTTTTGCCAAGCCTGAAGACAGAGTTTTGGGAAAGTCCCAGAAAACTGGGAAAGATACATAGGTCATCTCCAGACTGGCTGATTATTTTCTCAGAGACTGCTAAAAAGAGGAATAAAGGTTGCGATTGATTTAGTTCCACTGATTTATTAAATTATAATTATTAAAATAACTTAAACAAAAGAGTATAAATGTTGTTGTGAAATGGATTGAATGATTCAATTCCCTTATAAAGGAATTGAATGGAGGAGGTTGGGGCTGTATTTGTGCTGATGCTGGAGACTTCCCTTTGAGCCAGCTATAGATGGGTTGTTGGTTATTCAGGCCAAGGTTGTGGAGGTGCCACCCCTGTACCAGGTACATTGTGGAGGTGCCACCCCTATACCAGGTACAAAGTGCCTTGTGGTGTCCCTTGGTGCAGAAATTGTGGCTTCTCAAGCAATGGCCAATCTTGCTTTAGGAAGAATTTTGATTTTCTTGTTTATTTGAGTTTTGGGGGGTGGTTGGTTTTGACTGTGGGTTTTTTTTTTAATTTATTTTAAGTTCAGATGCAGTAGTTCCTTGATCTGATTTTCTCTGCATTTCTCTTTAGGAAATAAATTTATTGTTAACTGTTGATGAAAAATGCTTGTGAAGCAGAAAATAAATAAGGAGAGGTACATAAAGCTACAAAAGTGTTAATGTGAACAGGAAATAGAAACTGAAACAAATTATTTTATGCAGTACTTTATGTAGGCTTGCGAATGAGAAAGAATGAAATAATTTGCGTTGCAATTGTGTATGAATGTGACATACACCCTTAAAAAGCAAGATGGGGAAAATCCTATGCTTTCACCTGTATGAAAGTGGAGATTTCATGTCATTTCTGTAGGGATTTGTCAGAAAAAAATATGGCCTTTTTATCAATAGTCATTCACACAAAGTAAATATTAATTTTCTTCCACAAAGCAGAAGTGCTTTTGCGCTTCAGATTCGAAGTGTTGCCCTTGTGAGGGGATCTCACCTGTTTGGATGTTGTGGCTCTGCAGCTTCGGGACACTCACTGGGGTGGCAGCTGAGCTCTGCCAGATCGCTGTGATTCTCTGCCCTAAGGATGAGCAGCTCTACAGTCTATTGATCAGGAAAGTGTCTTGTCCTGCTGATTACAATTCTTTCTTCCTCTGATTGTACCACAATAGAGTTTTCTCCTCAGTAGTTTTTTTCCCTGAGTATCTTTGCAGTCTGGTCTTTAAATAATGTGACTTAGTGGCTGTTTCAGCTGCTCTTCCCTGCCTGACCACCCTCTCAGCATGTGCTGTGTGCACCATCCTTCTTTCTGCTCTCATATTATTGATGTCTCTGAGGTGCTCACCTTTCTTGCTTGCTTAGAAGTAGTTCTTGGGTAATTTCTGCTCAGATCAACTATGTTAATCCCTGTTGCTGCATTGATACTGGTGCCAGTGTTAATGATCGTTAACAAGCATTAAATAGTGCTGTGTATTCAGGGCCATTAACTTGTGTCACCACTGTATTTTGTAAGTGACTTCTTAGTGCACCTCTTTGGAAATTTCCTTTCACCAATATTCTTTCTACACTAATACAATGTTGTGTATTAGTCGTGGCCTCTGCAGTGTCTTGTACCTGTCCTCTTTGTTTGAGCATTACCATTATTGATTGCAAAAAATTTCTTTTCCTGGCTGTTTTTTTCCTGATCTTTTATTTTTGTTTCTGGGTTTGGTTTTTTGGGGCATGTTGTACTTCTTCCACAGAGTACCTGAAATTTATTTTCCCAAAGGGTCATTACTTCTTGTAACAACTTATTTCCAGTTGTATTCATTGAGAGGAAGCCTGAAGCCATGCTAGTTGAAATCTTTGTGTATGGGACAAAATCCAAAGATTGAGATGTAAGTCAGGAAAAAAATGAAATCAGGTATTCCAAGTAATGGGAATTTTTTTGCTATCATTACCCAAAAATCATTGTGAGTCTTAAAATTTATGTCCCTATTGATTCTCAACTTATTCCAAAACCCAAAACATTAAGAATTTAACAAATACATCAATATGATTAGAAAACATTTACACAGGCAGAGTGTACCTGTTGTATAAGGTGTGTTTTGAATGAGGTTAGCAGAATAGTTTATGTTTTCTAAGCTGTATTTTTAGATGGTAACCTAATGTTGAAGGGTTAAGTACAGTTATTCTGTCTGTGAACCCTGGAAAAGTGGACCAGACACTTAATAAATCTTAGTTCTCCCTGTTTGTTGAAGCAAAAGTCCTGAGTGTAATGCATGGAATAAGCTTAACTATTCCCATTACCATAGTGATGTTCATGGAAAAGGGAGACCTTTTCTCAGCGATACACTTTTGACTAAGACAACAGTCCTTAATATGATGAACAAGTCTAAACTGAATGTGCTACATTATTACTCTTGGGATCCAACCCTCTAGGATAAATATTTTTGCTACATGAGCAAACCTGAACATTGGATAAAGTGTTTTGGAATGGTAACAGATGGTGGGTGCTACACAGCAGATTTGTGAGTTCTCTCCAGACTGCCACTGTTTTCTGTTATACACAAAGACTTGTGTTCATGCGCCAGCAGGTTTATGTACACATGAAAAGTATTATTTTCGTCCTGTGCCTCCTTGTTCTGTTTTCCCCAGATACCATCACTGCTCCTCAGCAGTGAGCGCGCCCCTTGCCCAGCTGGAGCTGTAGTCCTTTCCCCGTGGGATGGATTTGTAGTGACCTGTTAACTTTTCCTTTGGAAGCTGCTGTTTAGACCTGCAGCTGGTTTTATGGTCCTTCTTACAGACTCATTTAAGTCTGCTCTAATTGGTTCATCAGCAATTGGATTTTCTTCAAAGGAGTGCTGTGCAGGAGGGGATAAACCTGGAGTTGTAGCTGTGCACAGCAACAGCACAGTTGGCTGATTCTGCCTTCCTTCCATTTGTCTAAACCAAATCCTTTAATTTTCTTCAGGTTTCTTATTTGTCTAAATGAGCAGTTCTTTAGCAAACACTCAGTTGTGTTTTGTGGCAGATTAGTAAGCTGTACAGTGCTTAAATCAGTTATCCTTAAAAGCCAAAGTTTTACATTTCTAGTCCTTATATTTTGTTCTCTGTTCATTTTTTCTTGAATGAAGATGCAGTAAAACCAGTGTTTTCTGTACCATTCTGCATAGCTCAAATGTTTACATAATTGTTCCATAAATTGCATTTTTAAACATATATGTATATATGGACATATATATGAGTTGATTTAACTTTCAGTCCTATGTTAGTTTGCTCTCTTTGGTTAATTCCGTTGTGTATTCTCTGACTTCCCCTTTCCTGTTCAAATGGCAGGTTTCAGAGGCACTGACTCTCATTCATCCATTTCCTGGGTCTGTTTTGCTTTCTGTGCCTTACATTCTTTTTCTGAAATACATGAAGTGACCCTCTGCCCCCGGTGTGGCAAGGCAGTTCAGGCAGTGTGGAACAGGTACCAGGTTACTCCTCTTAAGAAAATGTGGTTGGTACTCGAGCAATTTTGCTTGTTGCCTCTTTCAGTGCGATGCAAAAAGGGCTTTTGGTTTTAGTATGTTTGGGAAAGTGAATATATCTGCCTATATATACTGAAGTTGTGTATTTGGGATTCTTTTAAGGGTCTACTCAGTGCATCAGTTCTGTTAAATTCTCCCAGTAATTGTGTTGAGCAGGAGCAGATGGCACCGGTTTTGATCCAAAGTGCATCCTGTTGCAGCTTGGATCGATTCATTTTAGGTGCATCAGGACTATGGGGGAAAGGTGCTGGAAGAGAAATCTACAGAGGGAAAACATGAAACAAGTAACATCAAAACCATAAAGAGCTTAAAGGAAAACATCTGGGTCCAGGGAAAGCAGAGGAAGGAGAAGGAAACAGAGGGACAGTCCAATAGAAAGCACAAAGCCCTCAGTTAGAGAATCATCAGTGCCACAGGACATGTGTGTTTTCCATTAAGGACATGACTTTATTCTGTAAATCCAAAGGTCTTCAGGGGTGACACATACGGGCACTGAGAACTTCTACTTAGTTGTAGTATTTCTGACTTTGAGAGAGGAGAGCTGGCCCTAGCGATGAGCAGGAGATGTGTGGCTGGTACTCAAGGCTTTCATTTGATGTGTCACTCATGGCCAGCCCCAAAACTGGACCAAAGCCATAGTAGAGCTCTGATCCTGCTGATAAACTGCCCAAGAGAATCCGATTGCCTGACCTGCCTGCAGTTTCAGCTGGCCAAAAGACATACTTTACAATTGTTGCTGTGTCATCATTTGGGGATGTCTGAAGTTTAGTGAGAACAACAGTCTTATAAACTTTGAAAAAGTTTTAAAAATCTGACTTGCCTAAACTTGTAATTTACTGTTGCAGGAATCAAATGTGGCCCCAATACTGCCTGCGTGACACTGTAGGTTGGAGATGAACCAGAGGCAACTCGATGTTTGCTGTGTTCTCCAGTGTGCAAAGTTTCTGGGCAATTTGAGCGAGATACTGTAACTAGTACTAGGGTAGCCGGGCATTGTTTTTCCCAATCTGTAAACACAGATTGACTTTGACCTGTTAGTACTGCTGTACAAACCCATAGCCTTTCTAAAGACATAAATAAGGCTCTGGGCACTTTGTAAAGATGTATTTACTAGGACATGGGACAGGGAGGAAACAATCAGGTTTTTGACAGAATTTGGATATTAGCCTGTGAGTGATTCAACTTTAACCCAGTTTTTGCCAGTGTTTTCCACAATACTTTCTCCTCAGGGAAAAATCAGATATTTGGTTTTGAGAAAGCTTTTATCCATAGCTGAGAACTTGGTTGATGAATGCAGACCATCTAATTTTACAGGTGCCTTAAAAGGAAATGCAGGGTGTGCTTTCTGTACTTGCAGTCCACTTTAGGCGTATGACTGACAACATTTTTTCTGCATGTAGAATATGGATTTTTAAGTTCAGCCAGAGCTACTTGGAAGCCTAAGGTTTGCTGTGAATTGCAATTTGAAAGCAAAAAATTAGAGGTACTTTAAACTTTAAAAACGTGGCCATGAAAACACAGGACTTTTGAGTCCTCATTTTAAGTTACAGAAAAATAAACATCAAGCAGGTAAGGTAATCTGTTTTATTGCAGGACAGGCACTACATGAGAATGAGATTTACTAGTTTCAAAACTAGTTTCAAAAGTTGCAGTTATTGACCCCATCCTAGAGCAACCGTTTCTAGGATGAGAAGGCAGCTTTGTTTCTTCTTAGGCCTGGAGTTCCATCCTAACTCTTGCCTGCCAGACTGGGTCTGTTAATTCTGTAAGGATGATTCAGATAATTATATACTTGTTATCAGGATCTCAGCTGAGACAGCTCATCTGGGAAGGTCACTAAGCAGCTGTCAGGTGATGATAACTTTTCAGGTACTACTGGGATGAGTTAGATTCAAAGTGGCAGTTATACTTTGCTGAAGATACTTTCGTCAGAAAAGTTTTTGGATGATTTCTCTTAGTCTGTTTTTAGTCTTCTCTTGCAAATTTTATATGAAGGAAAACTTTTTTGTATCAGCTTTGTGAAACAGGTTTAAGTAGTTCACTTTAGCTTTCTCACATTTTGGGTAATGTGACTTTTTATTTTTTTTAAATGCATAAATCTTACCTGTAGTGTAATAATTTCATTTTGACATTTCTTTGTTATTTTAATGTATTTTACATTACTTAGACACGCTATTTTATTCATGCAAAAATGCTGTATTGTGTTATCAGAGTGAACAGTTCAATATTTAAAAACAAGTATGTCAATATATTCTATTTGAAATGCTGAGGAATCTTTTAATTAAAAAAATAATGAGTTATAAGGTTTTCAGTTTATTCTAATTTGGAATAAAAATACTTGCACTCTCCAATATTTTGTCATCTCTCTGGGCAATTTAGAGAAGGAGGCTCTAAGCTATACCATCAATGGCTGCTCCAAACCACATTATTAATTTCCCAAACTATGTTGTCATGTTCCATTCATGGCAATCTGTTGCAGAGATAATATTATATAATCTGCAGCATTTGCATTGATTCCTGGAGGATGTACAGAGATATGGAAATGGGATGGGCTCCTCTTATGAGATGCTTCAAAGGTGGATGCTAATTCTTTGCTTTCTGGGTAACTGCACATGTAATGAAATTTATGGAAGTTATGAATTTCTGTCTTTTTTCCGCTTTCGTACCCAGTGTTGTACCTTGTTCTCCTGGAGGCAAGAACTCACTGTTCCAGCAAGTTAGTCCTTTCTTTTTTTAGCAATTTAAAATGATCACATAAAGTGTTACATAAATGTTCCGCTCTGCTTAAACATTTTGCTCTCTTTTCCAGCTATTTCCTGAGCTCCTATTTTGATAAATTGTTAGTTGAAAACAATTTGGTCTCAAAACTCATATTTTTGAAGACCTTGATTAGATAATGCATGTTACTATAATGGAAATAATAACAACAATTCTACTGTATTATTCCAGGGGAAGTTATAATGTTAAATTTTATTTTTAACTACTTTGCTAAACTCAGGGCAAAGAGTATTGAAAAAGAGCAGAAAATGAAGATAAACAAATCTGTTACGTCAGGTACTGTCACTGCCACTATCATCAGATGATGTGTAGTATATGGAAATAGAGGCAGACAATAAGTCTTTTAGGACTAAATGCTTTCTATCTCACTCCTGTCTTCAGAGTGATCTTCTACTAATTTTAAACAAACATTTTTGTAGTATAGGATGTGTCTTTCCTGTGTCCTGCAGCACACAGCCATTGGTTGCCTCACCACTAGATCTACTCTGAGTTAACAGTATCTTTTATTTTGTTGTTCATTATGAAAGTGAATAAGTCTGAGTATTCAACAAATTGCATTAATTTTTCTGGTGTTGTATTCGGCAAGGCAAAACTCTCAGGAAATACATTTGAAACGAAGAAATAGAGGTTTTTGGTTATTTTTTAAATCAGTGAGTATGACATTGTGAAGATGAGAGCAAGAAACAGTAGTATGAGTAGCCTGACTCCAGGCTGGTTTATGGGAGTTCCTGAACTCCATGTTGAAGACAGTCCAGCCCCTTTATTGAAAACCATGAAATTTCCTATTCTCTGCAATGTGTTGGATGAAAGTTATTTTAGTTCTTAGTAAGAGTAATTGTGGAGATTGACTTAATATCAACTTTATTCTCTGCTTCCTCTTGTTTAATAACCACAGAAAACCTCAGAGCAAAACTTCTCAAACAGCTTTATTCAGTAACTTAAACTGAGTACATTGATACACCTGTAGCTTCTCATTGAATGCCTGTTCTTTTAGTACCTCATGCTTAACTTCAGTACAGTATCATAATGAAATATATTTTAAAACTATTGCAGAGATTTGAAAAAGAATATATGCGCTTAAATGAAGTCAGAATATATAGATGTTAATTTTGAATTAAAATTTTAAAAAACTTTTGGGAGTTTTTGTTATTTCGAGTAATTGTGATGCCTCTGCTTAATAACAGTTTATAGTATTTTATTTTTGGAACAAAGAAATACTTGCATAAAATTTGATTTTTCAGAAGGACTTGATTTTTCAGTCACCCACAACTCACTATGATGCTCTTGTATACACTAATTTAAACATAAGATTTTTCAAAATAGCATTTTTTCTTAGATGTAAAGGAATTTAGTGAGTTCCTTGTTCGGGAGTTGTTTAGTTATGTGTTAGTCAATGTTTAGACAAGTGTGAAGAGCTCAGCACTCAGGAAAAGCATTTGGTTTTCCATGAAACAGGGAAGCTGATCTGGAACAGCTGTTAACAGCCCTGATTGACAGTGCTGAGCAGGGGGCAACTGGGTAATGGGGCAGGAAAACATGGTTTGTTACTTGCCTTTTCAGGAAGGATTTTTGTTTTGTTTAGTTGTTCAGTTTGGGGTTTTTTTGTTTGTTTGTTTTGTGTTTTCTTCTTTTTTCTTTTTTTCCTTTAACAGGCTTGAAGCTTGTGCTGGAATCAGAACTGAGCTCTGACCTTTTTGGATGTGGTTAGTCTTAATGAACAAATAGTGTCAGAAAAGAGAGATTTCTTGTGCTTTCCTTTTGAGCTGACCATGGACTTCCTCTTCCCCACTCCTCAGGAAGGGATAAAGCTTAATGCTTTGTCAGGGAATTTACTGAATAAATGGAAAAAAGTAAATATTAACTTTTATTTTAAAATGCAATCAGTTCACCATCTTTATTACAACGCAATCAATGGCATGTTCATAGAATCATAGAATAGTTTGGGTTGGTGGAGACCTTTAAAATTCATCTGGACCAGCCCCACCTGCAATGAGCAGGGACATCTTCAGTGAGATCAGGTTGCTCAGATTCCCATCCAACCTGACCCTGGATGTTTCCAGGGATGGATCAGCCACCACCTCTTTAGGCAACCTGTTCTGGTGTTTTGCAGCCTTTGCTGTAAATAAATTCTTCCTGACTTCTAATCTAAATGGACCGTCTCTTAGTTTCAGACCTATTGCAACAAACTCTCCTAGATAATCTGTCCCCAAATAAATAATCAAGATATACCAAGACAGTTTGCTGGTGGACAAAATGGTAACAATTCCTTGGGAGAGAATTAAAGTAAGGACCATAGAGAAGAATCACCTGATTGCATCTTTAGCAGAACAGTAGTGAAAAGTTCTTTCAGGAATGGAACTTTTTAAAGCATTTTACAATAACAACCTTTAATTGTAAGGGTAATTATTACATTTTGTGATGTAATTTTTTTTACATAATAACAAACTGATTTCCTGCATCCATTTCTTTCTGTGAAGGCAAAATATTTTTAAGTGCTTAATCTGAATTTAAATTAATGCAAACCTTTGTATTCAGCTTGCATAGCACGCAAGTGATAACAAGAAAAATACAGCTTTGTGACACACTGATTACTTTTGTAAAGATAGAAGTATATTCTCCCTTTGATGAGTGTGTCTGACTTAGATTAGTGCTAATGGGAGTTATGCATTTATGCTTTGAAGAGTCTACACTCCAATTAATTATAACACTTTAAAGAAAATGTGAGATGTTGTCGAAAGCAGAGATTCTTTGGTGTTGAAATGCTTTTTCTGAGTTTCTATCCTGTGCCCTCTCGTTCTGAGAATGTTTTGACATTGACTGACACGTTGTCATGGAATGTTGTAAATACTCATATCATGTATGGTTGAAATGACACTGTGACATATCAATAGTTAACATCATCTCACATCAAGTTCTTAGATATCTAGTCTCCCTCCTGGCAGTCTTTTTTTTTTCCCTGTTTACCTTTAGCTGACAGCTGAATAACTGTTCCATTAAGTTATCAGTTCCAAGGTTAACCTCACATCAAGTCTAACCTGACTGAAGTTGAGATAGACTAGGGAGTTTTGTTCTTTGTGCCTTTCCTTAATCTTCTTGTTGTGAGCAGGAAACAATGAGCATCAAAACCCAGAAAATTGTCCCTGGATCCTGTGCTTCAGATCTGGTTGCAAACAGGAAACAACACTTGAGAAAAGTGTGAATGGCTTTGAGGAAAACAAGGATGGGGGTTGCTGGTAGTAGTCACCGGTATTGAAGGTGAGGCAGATGCAATAGTTTCCTTTGGGAGCTAAAAGCAGTTTAGCAGTTTACCTCTTTAAAGAGACAGGTAGATGTAGATGATCACACAGGGAAAGAAGATGAATCAGTTTGACCAAAGCGATCTAATTACTTTTTTATTTCATGGATCTCAGATCTGAGCAAGATCAGTCAGGGTATAATGATACTTTTCATATTTGTTCTTGTTCACACTCAGTGTAAAATTTGCAGAAATCTAACTGTTGAGTCCAGAATATAGAAATTGAGAGAGGATGTACAGAGAGATGCAGACAAAAGAGTAGAATTTTCCGCAAGTGTGGCAGAAAGAGACAAAAGGCTTTGCTGGTTAAGCCACAGCAACTTCAAATCTAATTATATGAAAACCACAGTTCTAAAATATGCAAGAGAGTGGAAGGGCAAAAACTAAAACCCCACATATTTCTCCTCAGAATTTCATTTGGAGGAAAATACCCAAGGATTATGTTTTAGTATTGGATATTTTGTCTTTTCCTGACACATTCAACTCAATTTATAGATGTTTCTTTTTGTCTTCAGTTTAATATTATCCAGTATGTGTTTTTTTTTTTCATTCTACATTTAGAAAGATGCCTTTTATTTTTATATTTGAGTATTGAGTTTCATGAGAGAAGTTTTCTCTTGCTGACTGAAGTCAGGCTCTTCCTTGACAAGAGAATTGATGATGAAAATGCTGACATCCTTCACCACAGCAGTGTGAATGTGCTGATACGATAGTTTAGTCTGAAAACATGTAATTATGATAATGGCAAAAGAGCAAGTCTCTATGGGGACTTGGATTTCCTTCCATAATGCAAACAAAAGACACTCTCAGACTGTAAGTTCTGTTGTTTCATCTATTATAATGGGCAATTAATCAAGACACCAGGAGAAAACTATGCTGATAATGGTAAGAGCTGGCACAGAGCCTTCTAATTTGTATAGCAACAAATTGAGAGATGTAATCGTAACAGAGGAGGATGTTTAAATAAAATTAGAACTGTGATATGAAATGACAAAGGGAACTAACTGAGGGTTAAGGATGACATTTTACCTTATTTTAAAGCAGCTGTGGAATGAAAAAAAAACAAAAAACAAACCATCTCCGTGGCATTCCTTGTGTGGACACACATGAGCTGTTAGCCCTAACTATACATTTCTGGCTTGGTATTTGGTGATGATATATCAATTGTGCTAACAGGATATCGTTTGGCCTGTGATTTTCTTGCTTTTATTGTGCTTCAGCACAACTGGTGAATGGATTAAAATGCTCCTATTTAAAGTGGGAACAAGCTGGATTGAGACTGATCTATGAATATACCTATAATATATGAATTACTTTCATCTGTACCTGTCTCTGCCTACAGATACTGTGTTTGGTAAGCTTAAATGATTTTTTTTTTCTTGTATTGGACACCAAGGTTGGTTATAGGTACATAAAAACTGTAAAAAAAATAGGAATAACTTTTTTCTTCTCTAAAATTGACTCATACCTGAGTTTGGGGATAAGCCAGTCTTTTTTTTTCCTGTGCATGAGAACTAAAAGTTTCTATTAAACCAAGAGTGGAGCATGATCTAAATCTCTGTTTGGTTATTCATTGGGTGCCATATGCTCCTATAATTCCTAGTCTTTAAAGAGCACTTGGGTGTTACAATGCATATTTTCATAAAAAAGAATTCTGTGACACAGTTTATGTGAAGTAGGCAGTCATTACCTAGCAGTAGGCTGCAGTTCTTCCCTCTGCACCAGTGCAAAAAGAGCTGCTGCTTAGAGCAGGAGTCTCTTATTTTTGGAAATAATGACCTCAGTGAAGTTCTGCATCATCTCCAAAACACATTTGCTTTATCAATGTGCTTTATCAGTGGAAAGCACAATCACTATCCCTGGTCTGATGTGAGGAAATTAAGGCATAGCACTGAAGAAATGAAAAGAGCAAGTGAAAAGGAGAATATTAGAAACTCCTTATTTCCAGGATGGAGATGGTGAGAGATTATTTTGTTTCACCGTGCAGTTTGTCTGATCCAAGATTCTTCTGTGATGTGAAACAAAGCATGGCTAAAAGGAGAGAAATCAGATGATGAGAGAAGCATCTGCCAGGAGTGGTTTAGCTATAGCAGGGTATGGCGAGTTCTAGGAGGGAGAGATCAGGGAAAGATGAAATTTGTGGGAGGGGAATAAATGCTTGCTTTATGTCTTTTCTAGTCTGTCTTCTCTAATTTTTAAGTTTAGAGGCTTCTTACAACATCATGGGAAGGGAGTGTTCCTGTGAAGTGAACTGAGCTTTCTTTGGTCCCTTTCCTGTGCTTTCATTATTGCAGAACTTTCCTCCCCGTCAGGAATATTGATTAGCCTAGAAAATCCATCATAGACATTGTTATGGTGATTTATCTCTATACCTCTTGCTTATTATGGTGATGACTACCTCAAGGTACCAAACCCTGGGAGAAATACATTCCAGGATTGAAAAACATTTCTGCAATACAATAGAATGACTTTGCCCAAAACTCCTGGGCAGCAATTAAGAGTGAAGTTTAATTAAAAAAAATCTGCTGATGCAATTTGCATAACATGTATATTAAATCCTGAAAGATATGCCTACATTGCTGATTTGTTTTAATTGGGCTTAATTGATTACCAAGAGTAATCAAAAAATGTTTGTCGTATGTCGAGACTAACATTTACAACTGAGTGCTAACCTCAGTGTAATGGCTATTTAATTTATTTGAATTAAAAGGAGAACTTTTGCTGAATGGTCCTTTGCCATTTCATCTCATGGTGGCTCAGAGGTGCCGAGGTGTTTAATCTGAAGCCATGAGTCAGTCACACAGTCAGTCAGAGGGAGTGACTTCCATTGGTGCAGCATAACTTCTCTGATAAAACCCAAATATTCTCAATTACAGAAGGTATCACAGAGCTTATTTTTGTGCCATTTTTTTCAAGATGCAAAGCAAAGAAGAGGGGTTCTCAATGGCCTAATGGCAATTGTATGTTAGATTTTGGGTTTTTAGGTACTGAGCTTTTTTTTAATGCATGTACCCAACACTGCATGAAACTGATTTTTATTTAATAATGTTACTTTATGCTAACATTTAAGAAGAAAGTTGGTTTTTAAAGTACATAGTCATTGATGGACCATTTTAACTTGCGTTTCTTGAAAAGTGATGATTATTATGATGGTTTTACAAAGAATGTACTCACACATTCATGTTTCTATTGAATGATGCTCTATAAAGATTAAATACATGTTACTGGAAGGGACCCACCTCTTGCCTAGTCTCAATACAAAGTGGTTTCTTCATTGCATGGCATTTTCAAATAAGCAGTTCCCCAAAAAACTAAAAGCAAAAAATTACAAGTCAATATAAAAAATGAATTAATGGCATCTTTACATAATAATAGCTTACAGCACTATCTAGACCTGCAGTTCTATTTTGCTGTCAAAATATCTTTCCAGTGACCTTTTTTTCATATATACCTGTCAGTGTCTAAATGCCAGTATTTAACTCTTAATGCTAAAAAGAAGTGATTGTGCTCTAACCAATGACACAAATGCAATTCAAGTTGCTTGAAGGGAGTTGCTGTAAAATGTTAATTCCAGGAGCTTTCTTATTGAGCCTCCATATTTTCCCCTTCCCCAGCGTGCTGCCTTGTAAGTGAATGGGGAATTTGTGACAAATTATAAAGAAATGTGCTGAAGCTGGAGAAATCAATAAAACCCACAGACAGGAGTCTGGAATCTCTGTGTGTTATTCAAAAAACGGTGTTTTTTCCTGAAAAACTAAATGTCCCCCTGCACATCAGCACCCACTGAGGCAGAGCTGTTAAAACAAACCAAAGAATAAGTAGAACTGTGTGGGAATGCTCACTGCCTGTGCCCTGCTCCTGCTGTACCTGCCAAGGTAAGCACTCTTCCCTGGAAATGTAGTAAATCTTTAAATGATTCTGCGAAATAATTTCACGAGATTTGCTCTCCAGAAAATGCCACTTGCCCACAGGCAGATAACAGGAGGCAAACCACTTACTCTGTAGTTGATGAGGGATCACAAATTTGGGGCAGTCTCATTTTAGATGACAGTGTATCCACACAGAAAACAGTGCAAATTTGAAACCCAAGGATAAAATATTTGAAACTAAGGTTTCTCTTATTTTACAACTGTTAAGCAACTCTGTTAATAGATTCAGGGGTATGTATTTTTTGCTTTACTCACCTTGGTTTCATAACAACACATCTTCAGGACTTTTAAATATTATTTTTTTTCTAGCAATAAAGTTAGACTGAAATCTTCTTCCTCTTGAGGCTCAACATTGCCTAACCCTGAGCCTACCCAAGTCAGACTCATTTTTTAATTACAAAGCTGGGTGAAGGAGTGAAACATTCGAGGAAAAGTCCTGTATTCCACCATGCAATTGAAACACTAAGTGTGCAGGGATTGCTTTTTTCCAGCAGCATAAGAGTTAATAATTCAGGTTCTTTATATAGAAACTGGGATGTCACCTTGTGAATTGGGAAGAAAAGCACACTTTCATGAATGCTGACTTCTCCAAGCAGGCTGCATTTATGGAAATGACCAAAAGCCTGTGTTTCTGCAAGCAAATATAGTCCTGTTTCTCTCCTTCCTGGAAGCTTGTGTCACATCTTGCTCTAAGTGGAACATAGATTTGCTTCCCTAACTTTGCCTTTTATTAGGTTTTCTCTATGGAAAAGTCAGTTCCAGTCTGTGCAGATGTACCCAAAATGCAGCAGGTGGAGATCCTTGTTAGTTGTCCAGAGCTGCAGGGTAAGGACTGTGTTGGTGCCCGCAGACCAAAGGATTGGGACAGGTCACCCCTTAGAGCTCGTGTGGCTCCGGTGAGAAGCTCCAGTGTGTTCCTCGAGGCACAGTCAGACATGTTACACACTTGCCTGTTCAAAACCACTGCACTGACAGTCTCTTTCCTTCATATTTAATGTATCAGGGCTAAGTGTGGCAAACCCCTAGGGGAGTATCCTGTTCGGGGACGGCACTGGTGATGTGTTTCATGGGAGGGAATTCTCCCAGAGTTATTTGTTTTTCAGTTTTAGTCTTTAAAATGGGAATCTTTAAGTATTATTTTGCTGGGGAGATAATAGTGTTTTCTGACAGAAGGAAACAAGTTGATTAAGTGGCTAAAGTAAAAATGTTAGTGCTGGGGTAAATTTTTAATTCAGGAACTAATGCTTGCTGCATGTGGCCCTGCACTGTAGAGGTTTTGAATTTTCTATGCTCAGATCAGCCATCCCATGTATGTGTTGGTGTTGTAGAATTTTGTCCATAGCTGGAAAAGAAATGACTGTAAATAAGATAACCAAAAAATTATTCGTATTGATTATCTTACTTTTCCAAATCACACAAAACAGGAGGAGGTAGAAGTAATCTTTATTTCCTAATGATCTGAGAACAAAGAAGGAGCACATTCTTGTTAGCCTGGAAAATGAATGGTCTGAATGCACATGTGGTGCTGATAGCACCAGGTACATGGTTGAATCCAAAGCAGTGGGCGCCTGAACAATCAGGTGTTTCCAAACAAAGACAATATGTTTTTTCTTTTCTTCCTGCAAGATAATGTTAGGGAAAATACATAACACAAAGAAGCATTGAGAGCGGAAGAAGATTCAGTTATTAACTAACACACGTACTTTTAGAGGATGTGGAATTGGCAGCACCTTGTAGGGACACCTGCAAAAACAGGTTTTCATAAAAGCCTTGCAGCCTAAATTTAGGTGAGGACCAGAAGTCAGGAGCACTAAGAAAGACACATGGTTGTTTAGGCAGTTGGGGTTAGAAGGGAGAATACCAGGCTCTGCAATGAAAAATACCAGCAAGTAATTCTAAATTTGTGAATTACATCAGTCTGAGCACAGTCAGAAGTGTGACAGGTTGTACAACTTGGTTTTGTGAATGTACTACTCAGTCTTCTGTAGAGGTGCCTCTTCCCTGATTAAGAAAAGGCCCTCTGTGATCAGAGGTGTAACACGTGCCTGCTGGTGTTACTTTGCAGTTTCTTAAATTAGTATTTCAGTCTCTTTGTGGACAGATTGTTGAAGGACCTCTGGGCAAGCATTTGCCTCTGAATCTCTGATGATTATCTAATGAGGTGTTAGAAGCTACTTATAAGTCAGAGTACTACAAAAGTGTTTGTAGCTTTTGTAAGGATACCTCAGACTTGAAAGTTGAGGATTTTAGTCCAAACTAGGACCTTTAGCGAAACCTAACCAGAGCTTTGTTCTAAACGTGCAAAGCACAGTGGTTGTCTTGCATGAACAGTTAATGGTATAGAAGACATTGTTAAAAAAGCATTTTATTGTATTATAAACCTGACAGTTTTAACAGGGGAAGGCAGTGGACTCTGTCCTTGTCCCCCTTGTCCCCGTTGCTGTATTTGTTCCCAGTGAGGTGGAGGATGATGACAGTGACGTGGGTCTCCTGCCTCACTTCACAGCACAGATGGGTCAGAAGAATAAGCTCTTCCAGAGAGGGATAGCATGTTATCTAGAATTTTAGCCTTTGCATAATATAAATTTTTAAAAGGTGTGGGCAAAGTGCTCTCCAACTTTAAAAAAAAGAAAAAAAAATTACAGAGAATATGAAGGTAGGCGTGTTTCCCTGTTTCAGGGAAATAGTTTCATTGTGATCCTGAGGGTGTTGGACTTTTATGATTAAAATCAGTGGTATTTCTGCCGTGTTACTCGAGGTTATGCTTTCACCATAAATGCCCTGTCAAAGCTTGGCTGAGCCTAATTACTGCTTGCCTCAAGATGTCCAGTGACAGCAAGATCAAAAGGTTCATTATATGTTCAGAGAAAAATCTTTATCCATATTATGTCTTCATTTTAATATAATCAAGGAAACACTTTTCTTATAGAGAAGGAAAACAGTACATATATGGCTGCTTACTATACTTGAGGCATTATTTTACCATGTTTTTCCCTTTGAATTGAGTGTATAATCTGTACTTTTTTTAATAAGTGGAAAATTCTGTTTCTAACTGTATTCTTTTGCTTTTCATAGATATATTTTCTCACAGGTATAGGAAGTGAATTGAAGATGTACATCTATGAAATGGCTTTTTTTAACAAGTCTCTTTAAGCACATCCCTTTCCCTTATGAAGTTTGCTTTTCACAGTCAGATCCTGCATGGCATCAAAACCATAATATATTTAGTTTTCCTCTGTTTCTTTTTTTTCCCCCTGAGAAATTGCAATTAATTCAGAACTCACTCTCATAACCTTCTCTAAAAGGTTCTTCCCAGTGCATGTCTGCTTATGCCTGTCTCTGCCGATAGCATTTTGTTGCTGGTTTTGAGGGGTATTGCACTTCACTGGAAAACAGAAGAGAGAATTGTGAAATGCCCTGTGAATGTTGTAATATAATATATCATCTGGACAGGACTGTCAGGTGGTTGGGTTATAACTTTGGTCTTCAAGGCACAAGCATGGACTCAAATTTGTGTTTCTGCCTGAAGCCCAGCCCCGAGCTCAGTCCCATATGCAGATGTTGCTTGACACCAACATAAAGCTTCAAGAATGTTCCCCATGTTTGAAATAGAAAGAGGCTGTGATTTTTGCAAAGCTGCTGCATGAACTGTGGGCAGCAGCAGCAGTTGGGAACTGGAACTGACTCTCATTGTACTTTACCTGCTTCTTTTGCCACCCATTCCCTTTGGTGATGGACTAGTTCTGAAACTCTTTCAGAGACACCAAGACCTCTTCGTTTGTCTCTACTTTCTTCACTTTGTTGTCTGTGCTATTGAACTGTTCCTCCAGTCACCTTGGGGGAAGAGACTGGCTCTAATGTGGTCAATGAAATGAGAATCTATTATTGTGCTAAATGCTCTTCTGATTCTCATGGTGTTTCCCTGGTTGCCCCCCTTGCTGCCCTTGGGGGGAGGAGTGAACTGACACTGTGTCTTTGATTCTGCTGCCTCTGATTCATCTGGCAAAAGCACATTTCTTAATGGTACACATAAACACTAGTGGTGGCATCACAGGGGCTTATCATCCCCAAAACATATGCTGTGGATTGTGTGAGAAGGAATCACACTTATGATGGAGTTTTACGAGCGAGTTTGGGGAGCTGTCTCTTCTGTGCATAGAGAAGGGCAGAAGAAATTGTTGAGAAATGGGATTGAGATAAGGATAGTGAGTGGAGGAGAGTCTTGATGTGGTCAACTGTGGGGAACCCCTCCCCTGTCCATAACACTTACGTGCTCTGACACTTTTGCAGCATAAATATTTTCCTTTATTCTTAAAAAATCCCAACTAAATCCAGTCTGCCTTGTGGGAACTGCGGAATGTCTGACTCCCAGGTGAACAAAGACAGGGAATTCTGAAAGCCTGCTAGGGTTTTCTCTATGTCAAACTAATTCGGATTGATATTGAATATTGCAGTGATGAGCAGAGACACAAAATTCCTAAGCAGCTGAGTCAAGTATTAAAAAAAAAAATCACAAATTATATCTCTAGGTTTAAAAATGAGATTCTGGGGTAAAAGTGAGATTCAGGAAATCTAGGATCTGCTCTTGATCTTGATTTTATTTATATAATTACTAAAATAATCACTATCACAAAAGACCACGTGCTGTAATTCTGATGGACTATCACCTTGGTTCATCCATCATTAGTCCTTGGATTTTGACTTTTAAAAGTGAGATGTTGACAGTGGTTAAGTCTGAATAAATATGGTTTGCTAAAGGTTGTGGTCCTAAAAGATCTGAATTAACAAATATAGGAAGGTCACTTCCCTGTTTGTGAAGGTCAGTCTCATCTTTTTAATGATATTAACTTTTATATCTTCCTATCTACTGCCATATCTGCTTCATTATTTTATTTTGGCAATGTTGGATATATAACTCTTCACATAAACTTCGGATAAATAATTATGTTGCATAATACAAGAAAAGATCAGACAGGCCTGAATATTTGAACACCCTCTGACCAAGATGATGCAAATAATTTCCCTTCATTGTCATTAACATTAAAATTCTGAATTTCTTCCAAGGTGTCTCAGCCCTCACTCCAGCCATTTGTCAGAAGGAAATAGCAGGAGCTTTTGATTAACATTCAGATGACTTTACTTTTGTTTTATTGATGGTTTCTATGGGCCTTCAAGCTCATCACCTTTGCATAGGTCCAATCCCTTGCCCTTCTTTGGAAACTGCAAAATAATTTGGTTCAAGGATGTGTCTAGTGTTCTACAGTCCAGAGGTGGAACACCTGGGGTGTAACATGCAATGAACATTTAATCCTCTGCAGTTTTATACGGAGTGTGTTTTTTTGGTTTGTTTTTTTTTTCCCCCTTATTTTTTTTTTTTTCAGACTCCGATTTGACTGTGTTGGCACAAAGGTTGTAGGGCATGTGCTTCCAGATAGCCAAGAAACCTCTCCTTTGAAACTGACTCGTGTTTCCCAGGCAATTCCACTCTCTGGTATGTTCTGGAGCAGGGATTGTTTCAGTTCTTTGTGCTGCAGTGGTGTCATTTTGGATGGAACGATTAAATATTCACTGCTCTGAGTGTTGCACAGACTGTCACAGGCAGTACTTGACTGCAAGTGGGGTATTTGACTCCCAAACCGGATGTCAGAAGGTTGCGTGTTTTATGCAACCTACTGCTGCACAGATTACAACTATGCAGTTGTATAATTTAGGCAGGAATCCTTGTGCCAGTTATTTGATCATCTGAAGTAACAATTCAATAAGCGTGGATATGAAAGGGTCTTTGAGAGTTTTTAAACAGTGAAGGTGAGCTCAAGGGCCTGTAAGTTTCTGCATTTCAGACAAGTGACAAAACAAAATGCAGCTGGGCTGAAAGAGGAACAAGATAAAAAACAATTCATAAAAATTATTGAAAGAAGAAAATACTATGGCTCTGAAAGGTGCTCTGTTCTCTTGTCTAGTTTCTGTAAATTCTGGTTAACTAAGTGCCTGCATGCTGGACTAGAAAGTGGTTAGTAAAAAGCTTTTATGTGATTTAAAAAATACAGCAGTATAGTGATGAAGTAGAAAAAGCATCCAAGGTTTCTTTTTGCTGGAATGTTTGATGACAGCAGTACTGCACAGTTTTATCATACTATAATTACAGGTATGTGAAATACCCTGTGCCTGTCAACACAGTCCTTTCATAGAATTTGATTTCTGTTCTTAAAAGGTTTCTGATTTTTAAAACTCTGAAATACCTGTTCTGTTTTCAGGCTAAAAGTTTCAAAGGTGATCTGTTTGACTTATGGCCTGGTTCCCACTAAATTTAGTTGTTTGTGAGATGAATGGTGACATCGAGTCATAAGCACTTAAAATTTATTTTTAATGGTACTGATAGATGAATGCTGAGTAGCTGTGGTTGTTAGTTCCATTCCAATAGCAGTTTCTATAATTTTTGGGGATGTGTATTCTGTAAATTGATGATGAATGTGTCATTAAAAAGTTTCTTCACCGAGGCAAGTTTGTGCCAGATGACTCCAAAATAGTCTTGTGGGGTTTTTTGTTTGGTTTTGCTCTGAGCTGGCTGACAAGGGGGCTTATTCCTTTGGATTTCATTTCAGATGATGTCTCAAGATATAAAAACCTCATATACTAAAAATATGTTTTTAGCCTCCTCAATCCTTTGGTGTGTCTGTGGTTCATAATCACAAATTTTAAGCTTTTAGCTTTTCCAATTGGATCTCGGAAAAGTAGACATTGCAAATCTGATTTGGGGTGCTTCAGAGAGAGGCTTTGTGCCTGACTTGGATAGAGTATGACTAGAGATCAGAGAACCTGTGAGAGAGAAGGTAAAGACAAAAATCTACTTTCTACTGTTCTGCACAGCACTTACAGCAACATTAATGTACCAGAACCCCAAGACTAAGCTGTGAGAGCAACTTGCAACACCAATGAATAATGTCTGATAGCCTTTGGCAGATCTTCACAGCTGCAGGGTTTCTAATGGCAGGAAAAGCTGTGCACCCTGATGGCCCTGCAGTACTTTTCCTGAGGCATCTATGTATTTGCAAGTGCTGAGTGTTTGTATGCATTTTTTTGTATTAAATTTGATATCTTTATTGTAATATTTTTTTCAGTTTCTATTAATGGGTGCGTTTAAGCCCATATAAGCAAAAGTAAAATATTTAAAGCTGTTAGGGGAGAAAATATTCTAATTACTCAAACACCACTAAAACAGCTTAGGGAATATGCTCCTCAGTGTCTGCTGTACTGCCTGAATCCTGAAGGATCTAACGCAGTCAAATGGTACCAAACTGCGCATTGTGGTGTACAGACATTTTATGGCTTTAGTTCAGCAGAACTTTTCTTTAAGCCTGCATGGAAGTGTCTTAATTTCTGTAAGAAGTTACTGTAACATGTGAGATCTCCTGGAACAAAAGTGATGGTCCTAGTTCAGCATCGATTCAGGATTTACTAGGAGTTTGGTATTAAAATATTTATTTGGCTCTAAATTAAAGACTTGATTACATTCTGTTGTAAGCTTTTAGTTGTGGCTTGTAATTCAGCTGACAGGAGCTTTCTTAGAGCTATCTTAGGATTTAAATGGATTTGTTATCTTTGTATTAATTCAACAATTTAACTAATTAGGTTATTTGATTCAAATACAGTATTGAAGTCAGGTTTGTGTTTTGACCCTGATTTGATTGCTATGCTTCTTTATTGCTGATTTAATTTACAGTTATTGACATTAGTTCTTGGAGGTTTGGTTTGGTTTTTCCACTCCCTCTATTGATTTTTTAAAAAGAATTGCATTTATAGTATCAGGTTATATTTCTCCAAGAAAAGTGGAATTTCTCATGACTTGGTTAAAACCCTGAACCAGTTTGTTTTCCTCAGACATCTGCTTGCTCATAGTAACAAAACTCTGGGACAAATTGAGCAGCAATCTTGGACACAATTCCACTGAGTAGCAGATATTTCACAGCTTGTAAGTAGAGAGGAATTTACGTCACCTACTGTTTATTGAGCCTGCAGCCATTAAAATTTTTCCTATTGATTTCATTTTAGTACAAGCTTCATCTACTCATAACTCAATCCATTTCAGTTTAAGTGGTTATTTCCTCATAATTTTTTTTCATGTTCTTTTTTTATTTAATAGGAAATTTCTGTCATGGAGAAAATGGGTAATATTCATGTATTTATATATAATAATGGTTAGGATAGATGTATACAGAAATTTAATGTCAAAGATTAAGAAAAAACTTTACCCATAGCAAAGAATTTGTATTACAATATAAACTAATTTTTAATGCAAAAAAAGAAAGTTCCATCTGTCCTTCTGGAAAAAAAAAAATGGAAGAAGCCATGGAGTGGTTTTACTTACCTTTTGGATCACAAGTCATGCAACTTGTGATAAATAAATAAAGAAATGCAAAGTAGATTTGGGTCTGTTGTCCCAACAGTGTTTGGGAAGTGATTGGATATCTGAATTCCAAATAATGTTTTCAGTCATCCTTGGGACTCTTGTTGCTGCACTCTGTTTATTCCATGAGAGCAGGATTTTGTTCAAGAAATGTGATGGTGATGCAATCCTACTCATAAAGTGGGAAAGGAATCTAATAGCCGAGAGTTCTATTTCTTATATCATGCTGTTAGCTCTTCTGAGTTTTTTAGTATCCACTATAACATTGAAAATGGGTAAAGGATATTCAGGTTCAGAGGAGAAATTTTATAACCGACTCTGTTCATAAATCTGGAAGAATCTGGCAAAAAACCCCATTTGCTGAACAGTTTTCTGCATTGAGTATTCTCTAATATAAAGAATTCCCCACAGAGGAAGGTTTAGAGGAGTGTGAGCTTTGCTGAAGGGACATTATGTCAATGTGACTTCCTTTGTGTTGAATGTACAGTGGCTCTTAGATGAAGTGCTGCACTGCCCTTGCCAGAATGGTCAAGAATATATAACCACTTCACTGAAAAAAGAACATTTTCCACAGTTGAATATGTGAGTGTATAATGCTAACATCTCCTCACTGTCTCTTCTTTCAGAGGCAATATTTGGTTGCTACTGCTAATGGCAGTGAGTTATAAATGCTGGATGCTCAATAGATATTGCCAACTCAATCATAGGATGGGGGATGGAGGGGGAGGAGTTTTTGATGGTTTGAGAGTTTCTCAACTGTTAGTTTGAAGGTCACGTGTCCAAAAAGCAGTGAGAAAACAGACTGTGAGGACATATGGGCGGAGGGAATCTCAGAAGGCTCTGGTGGAATGTTTTGTTCGTCACCTATTAGTAACTATTTTCTGAATGCAATAAGCGATTATTATTCGGTAGCATTTTATGCTACTGTATTTTACTATGTGGCTTCATGGCAAGTAAGGCAGCTGAAAATCAAACTTTTGTTAAATTAAAGCAGAAAGAAACATCACAAGGGCAGTGAAGATTTTTGTTCTCTTAAAGCTTGTGTTTATTTTTGACTCCAGCCACAATGGATGTCTAAAGATAGTCTTTATTGGTGTAGAAATTGTTTCTTTTATACATCTTCATTATTGTGTCTACAGCTGTACGACTGACTTCAACACAAGAATTAAAATTCTTGAAGAAAGCAAAGTGGACCTTCTTTTGCATGGCTAGAATACTTTTAAGTGCTAGTCAGTGAAATGCTAACACATGTTTAATGCAAAAACCTGAAAAGATGCATCTAGAGATAGAAAGAGGTCCTTCAGCTGCAGTTTTGGAATTAGTTCCATTGATGTCAGTTGTACTGCACTGATTTATTCAGACAGGGTTCTTTCTTGCATTCAGCACTCAGTGTCTAAAACATTAACTGTATCTAAGTGTCAGCTGCAGTAAGGTCTATTCAATAATTGAATAATATGGCACCTAGTTTAAAATGGGTAGGACTGCACAAAATGTCCATGGTGGTTGAAGAAGAGAATAGAAAAATATTTTTATAAAGAAAAATATTTGTATTTACCTCTTGTAAAGTAGTTACTTCTGTGAGTCACTGAATTTTATAATTGGCTTTATTATCTTTTCTTAGCAGGGAAACTATGCTTTGCAATTGCTAACCAGTAGCTAAGTAAAATAATTGTTTCAAAATTTTTTCTAATTAAAGATGATAATCTTTTCTTACCATATTACGAATGTCATATAATACAATGACTCGTAATTTAGTGCTTTAGGCAATTGGAAATGTATTTTCCTTCAATATTAATTTCATATGTTTTATAGGGAAGAAACTGGAAAAAACAGGATCTGATGTCAGTGAACTGCCTTGGCAGAGTTTACTGCAGGCAGAAAGAAACTCTGTTTGGCATCTGACGATATGGAATTTTTCAGTATTGTAGCCAGTTGAAGGAGAATTTCACCTCTGTGTTTGCTGACAGAACCTGTTGGTTGCACATCCAGTCAGTTTAGCAAGTAGCATTCACTGTGACTGAGTTAGTTTAGTGCTTTTAGGGGTGTCCGGGCAGACAGAGGGGATTACAAAGTTCATGAGACCCATCTCGAGGCGATGAGTGCAATGAATATCATGGATATAGCAGGGATTTGCATTCAGGCATCAGGGCCACACTCGCTGGTCTGGTTTTAGTGCTCTGACCTGACCACAGGTAGAACTGTAGCAGAGGTTTCCTCAGGAGTCCTGGGTGTTCACCCTGCCTGGAGAGAGGCTGCTCTGCTGCTCTCTGGAGCTGTGCCTGTTTGGAACAATATAATAATACATTGCCAGGAGAAGTAAACGAAAAAAAAATTAATTAAAAACCATGCTTGGAGCGCATCACTAACAAGAAATACAAAACCTGTACAAAACAGCTATGTAGTTTATATTTCAGAACGTTTTCTCTTCCTGTAGTTTAAAGTGCAAGAGTGTTGAGGAGGGAGAACAGCTTTTGAACAACTCAGTGAATGAGTTCTATATTACAGCAGTGAATTTTACATCATTTAGTGAAATGCTGTGATAAACCTACATTATTAAATATCGTGCTGCATAAATGCAATGAAAAACTATTCATGTGATTAGCGTTTTCTTACTGCACTCAGAGCACTACTTTATTAGAAAAATCTCTACTATTACAGAACAATTTTCATTTCGTAAGAATACATCCATCAGAAGAAAAATGCTATAAAGGTTAGATATGACTAAATGGCTTGAAATTTAGAAGCTCTTTGTGTGCAGAAGAAAGGACAGTGGGAGATAAAGAACAGTAAAGGGCAAAGTGAGCTGTATACACAAAGGCCTAAACTAAGTGCTTCTAGAGCTGGTCAGAATGTGAAATATTTAAAAGTCAACACACTTGCTTTTTCCTTCTAGCCATTTTAAATTTGATGAATTGAGTAGATTTGTTGAAAGGATTTCATGAATAAAATGCTTCCTTTATTTTTTTCTCAGTTAATTTTATGGAACTATGGATATTAAAATATTTTATGTGAGATTGTTTTAATGCTTTTAGGTGCATCGTCCGACTGTTAATGCTGTGTTACATCAGCACTTAATGCCACATTGAAAACATGGGCTTAGAGGTTTCTGGGGACAAAAAACCCCAGTAGCCAAGTGCCATTATTAAAATTGATGAATGAATGTGCCAGTCAGCTTCTGATAATTTCATATCAGGGCAGTCCTGCCCAGTTCAGCAAAAATATGCACTTCTGGGGATATGTTCAGGGAATGACTCTTCTAGAAATTCTAGACTCAGAAGGTAAGGAAAATACTGTAATCAAATGCCAGTGTAATTACAGCTGAGTTTTTGTGGGAGTTTTTTTGAGTTTTTTTCTGAGTAGATGAAGAATAAGGATTGATTTTCCCGTTGCATGAATTCTGCATCTGCTAAGCCAGTGCAGCGAATCCTTGTGGAAGTGAATTCTCGTAGGCACGGAGAGAAATTGCAGTAGAGGACATTGGAGCTATAGACTGGCTGAGGGGTTTTTCCACTCTAAGAGGTTGGGTTGCCAGAGGCAGTCCCTCATCTCTTCTTCTCCTCCCTCCCATCCCACCAGGGCTTGGGAAATGCCACAGAACCCGTGGGTGAGGTGTTTGCATCACAGAAGTTGCTGTGCTTGCAGCTGCTGACAGTGGTCCTGGTGGCATCTTTGGGCTGTACCTGCTTTGTCCTGTGCTTCTCACTGGCTCCCCTTTGGCCAAGGCACCTCAGCAGGCTGTGTACCTTTTGTCAATGGAACCAGTGGCATAACCAGCTCCTGAAAATTCCCCTAGCCCAAATGGTGTCCTGTGTTTATAACTATACATATTTGTCTTTTCTCTGCATAAAAGTCAGCTAGGATTGAGGATCCCGAAATGTGCAAAACTAGATTTAACCTAGATAGATTAAGAGGAATCAGAACTGGGGATACTGCTCTTTATTTTTTATTGAGAAAGTCTTCCAAAAGTCTTCTTTCAGATTCAGTTTTCTGAAAGCAGTGGTGGAACAGCTCCAGTACAGCGGTCCCAGCTGTACACCGAGAGGGCATGGAGTGAGCATTCACTCTTAGGTTATTGGAGTAATCTCCTGTAGGAAGGAATTTGGAATGACTGCAGTCTGTCTGCCTGTCTGTTTTAATTTAAGTATCATTATTTAGTGTAAGCTGCTTGAAATCATTGCATGCGTGGTAAGCTGCTTAGTAAAAAATCCTTATAAAAGATAGATGCTGTGAATTTCTGGTAGGCACGCAGAAATGCTCACATTTTTCACTTATTTAAACTCGTTTGATAGAAATAACTGGCTTACTAATTCAAGGATGGTAGCGGGCAAGTTTCAGTGACAGTGATGACTTTTAGACCCTTACAACCAGGTTAAATTATAAAAATATTGTTCCTGGATATTTGGGGTGATCCGGTCCCATAACCAGCTGTTTTGTTGTCACATCTGTGCAGTCGAGGGACAGGCTGGAGACCAGCTTCACTGTGTAATTAGCTTTGTGTTTTCATGTAAGCTCCTTTGTCATATTACCGGATTGCCTTACAGATGTGGGTAGATTTACCTACGGAGGAACTAAAATGCCTTTTTACCCTTTTAATAGCTGAGGAAGTAAATCAGAATAGCAGTGATGAATCTGGCATCAAGTGAGACCTCTACATTAGTATAAAAAATGGAACCATGTTTTTTAAAACCCCAGGCTTGTGTCTTTGCCCAGGGGTAATGCACCCCTTGAATTGAGTTACTCTCCTAAAAGATGAAAAGAAAAAATTAGCACGTGACTTAATGCACCCCCTGTGCTAAGGAACAAATACTGGAAATGCCATGTAGGCTGTATTGCTTTTCTGTCCCATGTGCCTATAGGAAGAAAACGTCCAGCCAGGATAATGTTCCTGGTTTGCATGCACAGACAGCATAGCTGTCTGTTTTTCTTCCTGGTCTTGTCCCAGTGACACATTGCAGCAATGATAAGGCTGCAGAGAACTGAGACCTGAGAAATATTACTTGGCTTTTTAGGAGGATTGCATTTATTGCAAAGCTGCTTCTGGAAAAGCATTCTATATATTATATTATATATAGTACTAGTGGTACAGAAGTTAACACAGAGAACTTTGTCACAGATTTCAAAGGCTCAGAAAAAGAAAAGGGAGGAGGATGTAGTTAATCAAATATCAGTTCCCAGAGCTATTAGCCTTGGCTCTGACCACAGAGGTCATCACACTGTCAGTTTTCTTTCATCATCATCTCTCAATCAGGTCTCTACTCACCTTTACAAGACGAGAGGATCGTGTAAACCACACTGTAAGATAAGTATGAAGTCTGGAAGCCTTTTAATTTAATGTCAGCTTTTTTGCCTTCAAGTGACAAGGTTAGAGGGCAGTCTCAAAACTCCGATGATTTACTTTTCTTTCCTTCCTGTTAACTGAAAGGCCATTATTTAAGAACCAGGTTACTGACCTACATAACAAAGCTTATTTGTAACATCTCTATGAACAGGACTGTGTAATACAGCAATAATTAAAACATTTTTTCTAGGTAGCAGAAATTAATTCGATATTAATTATGTGATTCCAAGGTCATAGTAAAATCTTTTGCTTGTGTATATTTAGTATTTCTGCCTACCATGGGACAAGAAAAAAAGAGCAGAGCAAGTTTTCTCCAGCTTGATTTGTATTCACGCCTACCAGCTTTAGCCCTGCCTTTGATTTTAGTAGTTAGTCTGATGAATAATAGTGTATATTATACATTGTCAAGCACCTGTGAAAAAACTTGTGACATTTTTAATCCAGCACTTTGCAAACATCTGGACTAAAGGCTCAGGCTTGCAAACTCTTAAGCAGAAGCATAACTTTGTGTGTGAATCACCATATTGATACTTGTGAGCCAATTCAGCTGAAACATTTCAGCCCTTACACAACACTCAAGATCATAATACAAGTGGTGTTGGAAAGGACCTTTTTGTTACATCAGAAGTTGCCAGATACACCCCCAGTGAAGATCACTTTTCAGATATTCCTGGGGGAGATGGACCACTATGACCTAAGTTACCTCACTCTCTGTAGGTCTGGGTACAGTTCTGGGCTTCTCAGTTACATCTGTGGGGATTTTCTCGAGATGTTCTTTTCTCTTCTGGATGTCTCTACATCCAGCAGTGTGAGTTACTTCACTGCCCAAACTATTGTACTTCAGTTTGCAGGGTGGGCTGTTTGCAGAGCACATGAAATAGATTCCTTTTGGGTGAAACTTTCTTAGTCAGTGGGATCCAGGAGTATTCCCCATGGACTTCAGTCCCTTGGGGAAGTTCCATCCATAGAGTGGGTCTGAAGTAAAAGCCTTCAGATCCAGTTAATATGGATGGATGTCAGATCTTCAGCACTTTTTCTGTCTACAGATCACTTCTGCTGAGCTGCAGAACTTCTTAATATACATACAGCTTTCCTTTTTTTTCCTCAAAGGAGTAACAAGCTACTAAGAAAGAGACATTTGCATTTTTTTCCTTTAGAGAAGCATGATATGAGACTTTGTGACATGTTCAGGCATAGCTTGAAAGATCTTACACCATGGAAATCATAATTTACACTGACTTTCCTGTGCTGATTTTGTGTTACAGCAACTGAGCAGTATTCAAAGGATTACACCTTAATTCTGAGTAACCATTACATGAAAGGTCATTGCAAAGAAACATTGGATTCAGTGGTATTACTTGCATGAGGAGGAATTCTTACAGTCAAAACCTTACTTGCTGATTATTGTGTTCCTCTGTTTGAGATTCTTGGGATACGTGGGGAGCAAACTGATCCAAGCTCCCCAGAGATTTACTTTGAATTCCTTTGAATATAGTGCTGTTTGCTTTGGATCAGGACTCTTGTCAGGATTAACAGCAGGTCATGTGTAAAGAGCAAGCAAACAAAGTGAGAAATGTGGATTTCTAAAAGGGTGAGGGCGTTTTATATATTTTTGGCTTTTCTGGGATTCTGGGAATTTAACTGGAAGACCTCCCTTTCTTCCTCGGTGTCTTTTCTGTTTGTTTTGTGATCATGAGGTTGGTTTTTTTCATTCTGCCTTTGTAGAAATTACGAAGACCCTGGGCCATGAGATGATGGTCCATTTAATGTTTTCTTGACACATGAACATGGTTTCTGTAGCTCACCAGCCCTTTTATTAACTGTCCATTTGACTCAGCTTATGTCGCTTGAAGAGTTCTGCTCTTACACAACATTTCAAATCTATATTTGAAGTAAAACTTTCCTGTAAGTCACTACACTAGATCTGATTATATATATTCTGGAGGGGGACATGCGGAGCAAATTTGTCCAGGGAATTAATTGAAACAGCTGACTGCTTTGTTTTTATCATTGTCATCTAATATTTGCAAATAGTGTTGGATTAAAAACAATACAGAAAATAAACTCCTCTGCTTTGTTGCCTCAAAAAGCTACACAAACCCAAATTACGTTTGTTTTTTGATGAAAGACTGTTATTGGCCAAAATTGATCCATTTACCTTGAAAAAAAAGTATTTTGATCCTTGTTGGATGAAAAATGTATTAAAGATTTTGAAAATCAGAGTCTCTTGTTCTGTCATGGGTATGTGTTGATCAGTGCCATACTTACCCCAGAACAGAACACAGTGAACGTTAGGCTGTTGGAATTGTAAAAAAGCTTGTTATATGATATTGGCTCTTTTAAATTTTATTGTAGTGTATTCGTTATGCCAATAAAGCTATTCTAGCACAGAGCATATCAACCAGATGCTAATACTGAATTCAATGGCAACTGTTAAAATATAATCTCTAACTCGTAAAATACTGAATGGTTCTTTGGTTGCTTGGTTGTTTTGATTTTTTGTTTTTGTGTTTTTGTTTGGAGGGTGGTTTTGTTGTTTGTTTGTTTGGAATTTTTTTGCTTTGAAAGATTCACTAGTTTGGTACAGAAGGTTGGATATATTTGGAAGAACAAAATGTGCAGACAGGTGTGCACTTGCTTCATTGAAATTTAAATTAGTCATGAATTCTCAGGAACAAAATCAGCTCTTTCTGTCAGGAGCGCCTTGTGGAATTTCACACAGAAGTGCAGTTGCAATTGCCTTTAGTTAAGTGAGTGTTTGTTTTTTAAAAGAACTGAAATCAAATCTTAATGCAGTCAGAAGGTTTGCTATAATGTATATTTAATTGCAGTCGGGGAGGCCAATTTTCTTTTTCTGTATTTGGAGGCATATTTTATGGTTAATTTGTTTTTTAAATGTCCAGAAGTTCCAGGCTTTGCTTTCCCAGTTCCCATATAAAATCCTCGATGAGAGAGATGGAGTGCAGGGAGCTCCTCAGAGGTCAGGGGACAGTCAGTCTATGGGCTGAGTTTCTGAGTGCTCAGTATTTCATGTTCAGGGCTATTGAAGCCTCTGGGAGCCCAGTTTCTTCCCAGTCTCTCTGTCAAGGATTTCTAATTCTGGGCAGCCATTCAGCCCCATACTGTTATTTTTCATTTCAAAGTGCTTTTCCAACCATCCTCTCTGCTCTGTTTCACACATTTCTGTAGCCTGTACTTGAAATGGAAGGTTTTGACTATAGTTCTTAGGCTGTAGTTCTGAGAGACTAAAACACAGGCTTTGATTAGCATTAAAGGTTTGTTGTCTTTAAGACCTGTTTTTAAAAACTTAAATTCCGCCTAATTTCTGGATGCTGATCTGTTGTGTAGCAGAAAAGGTAGTTGCAAATGGGAGACTTGAGCCCATGGCTACTTTTTAGTAAAATATTGTCATTTAGAATTGTGCAAATATTTTACCTATCCCATTAAACAGAATGGCTGTAGAGAATAGCAGTAAGAGTGCATTTTAAAAGGATTAAGAATGGGCTGATTGACAGGTCTTAAAATGCATCTGTCAGTGGGAAATTACAACATCATGAGAATGCTTTGAATGGGGCTCCCCATCACTGAACTGTGGGTCTCACACTACCCACTTTGTTCATTGGTGAGCTCAAAATAGATCACCGATGCAAAAACCTCCTGTAAATGATGTAAAGATCCTCATGTGAGTAAAAATAATGTGTGTCTGTGTCATATACAGCAACAACATTTGCACTCAAGATTATTTTGTATTAAAATGTTAAAATAAATTATAACAAATGAGCAAAAAAGCCAACACCTGAAGCCCTGGGAAGGGAATGATTGTGGCACTGTAATACTGCTGCTGTGATACAATTGTATTTTAGAAAGCAGTGACCCTGAGAAAGGTTTAGCTGTCATGATAAGCAAGGGCATGGGGGTTTCCAGTGTGATGTTCTGACATAAAAACCAGCTCAGGGAAGTGATACCATCACACAGCTCCTGCAACTGTTAAAGCAGGAGCAGAGAGATGACTTTTGGCTCAGGACGTGGAATTGTCAGGTTCAATATGGGAAACAACCATTTCCATTTCAGAGTCCCTAGCTGTGAAAGCAAATTGTGAGATTTTAGATGATAAAGGGAAAAGTCACACTTAGATTTGAAAGACTTGAGAAAATGCCTTTAGCTATGTTTCCTTTGGACAGCTTTTGGGTAAAAACCATAAATGGAATCTTGCATTCCTGGATGAGTGTCTGAACCACTAAGCTGCAGAACTGTGCCCCCATTAGTCCTGCTCATTTGTGTAATGAGTCATCATTTATTGTATATGATTTCAGTAATGAAGGAGGAATGTACTCCCTAAACAAAAATAATCTAAACCCTGATACATTGGCAGCATTTTTGGGGGGAGATAGGTGATGGAATGTACAATCTTTCAGGAAAAATGGGTTAAAAAAGGTTTTCTCTGTATCCTGGCTGACTATTATTCAGTTACTAGATAAAAAGATTTTCTACCAAACTGCGTGTGAACAGAAGCTTCTACTCAGTTTGGAAGGATCCCTGTCCAGTTTCTGTCTGTCTTCAAATGCCTGCATTGAATCACACAAAACACTTCAGCAGTGGGACGGATGATGTGTTGATCTGGGCTGGGGCTGGAACGCAGGCAGACATCAGTATATTCAGCTGTGCTCGTGTAATGAATGCACACTGAACATGTGATCAAGCACCTGGATAAAGGTGACATTAAAAAGCAAATTCCTTTGCCATTTAGGTGTTTAGGAAGTAATTGGGGGCTTTCGGGATCACAATTTTTGCATCGGGTCCTAAGGAATTGCACACATTTATTTGGAAGACTGAAGGTTCAGTTTTTCATTCTGATGGCCCAAAACAAGTTGATTATGCTCTCCTGAAAATTCATCCATATGCACCACCTTTTTTATTTCAAGTAAAGCATTTTTTATTGCATTATTGTGTCACATTTTGACAACTAAATAATTCTGAACACTCTTCTTCCAGAGAAGTATTAAAGAAAATGTCTCAGAATGATTGGCACCTCACTATCTACTAAGTGCACAGCACATTAAAATGATAGATGACTTTTCCACAGGTTGCTGAAAGTGGAAGGTTCATTCAGGAAATGTGGCCAATAGCTCAATGTGGTGAAAGGTGAGCTTTACAGCTGGTCAAGCTGTTCAGGAGTATAGCCAAGCCCGTGTGATCTGCCACAGGCCTGGTGTTCTTCAGGAAAGAAAANAAAAAAAAAAAAAAAAGGCGCCAAGCACCTGTGCATTGTTTTTTCCTTGTTACTGATATAATTCACATGCTGATTGTGTCTTTAAATTCTGTCAAGCAGTCTTACTTTAACTCCTTCTGGATGAATGAAGGAGGAGGAGAAACCTGTAAGTTGCTTTTATTCAGGTTCTTCCTATCTGTGAAAGTCTGTTCTAAGACAAGGAACAATTGAATTGTTTCTAGTTTCCCTAAAGCTTGGCTACTCTTAGCAAAGCTCACAGAAAACTGCAACTTGGTTTTTTTTGTTACTGAAAGATCTGGGCTGTTGAATAGCTGTCAGACTTTTATCCTATTGCATGTTCTCAGGGAGTTGAAAGTGCAGTTTGACATCTGGGAGGAAAAAAACTTAAACCCTCACTCTCAAATGTTTCTTCCTGTCTTTCATGTTCCCAGAATGACTTCAGTTTTTTCCTTTCTTCATAAATCGTAACAGCTGTGTAGAATGCTTCTTTTTAGGCCAATGTGTGTATTTATGTGCTACGGTATTGCAGTGCTAGTCTTAGGGTGCCTGTGGACATCAGTCAAACAGCAAACAAAAGTGTGGTCACATGTCAAGGAACGCACTGGAACTCTATGAAAGATCATGGCATTGCTCCTACTGCTGCTGGGGAAAAGCATCTTTTTCATCTTGCATTTTTGCAGATATTATGTTGTTGCTCGTGAGTCTCTGGGTTTTGTCATTTAACCATGACACCTGGTGCACTAAGAACAGTGCAGTGTGGGTTGGTCATCCTCTAGTGAAGTCTGCAGGTTTCTACAGAAATTAGGAAAAAACCCCAGACACCTCATGTGATGTTGTACTGGCATGGGAAAATCTTTCTTCAAACTAACCTTAGTGTGGGAATTTAATACTGAGAGTGGACATCTTAGAGACTGAGAATTCCCACAGTTGATACAATCAGTTATTTAAAATTGGAATTCAGTTCTAGTATCAGTCTGCAATGTATAGACATGGGGCTGAAATCAGATTATTGGAAACTTCCAAGTTGCAAACTTCCTCCTCTGTGGCACTGCATACTGAAGAGACAGGATTATATAGGTTGGCCTCTTGGAAGGAACTAACAGGTGTCAAAGACAAGAAGTACTTATAGATACGTCTAAGCTGAGACCTGAACATGAGAAATCAGCACCATTGCTTAGAAAATGTTCTGCTCTAAAGAGTGAAATTCACTTTTAGGCAGACAACAGAAGAGCTGCTTAAAATAGATTTATAAATATGCTTATAAATTCTGCATAGCATTTCTGCCAGCACCTACCACACAGGTAAACATCACCTGTATTTCAAAAGAAAACACTGGAAGTTTTTCACCAGGTTCTTTTTTTAAAGTACATCTTGTAGGTTTAATGGACTGATTAAACCCACTCAAGCTGCAAGATTTGTTCTGATGTGGTTACTGTTTGTGTCTTTAAAAATAAAAAGCCTATAAATAAAAGGCTTACCCAGAACTAATGCAAATTTGCATAATGTCAATTAACTTAATGATAGCATTATAGAGAATTATATTACTGATCTAATTGTGTTATTTATTTTTATCTTTGCACCTTTATTTTTAAGTTTGCAGCTTGATATTTTTTTTTAACTGATTGGAAAAGTTCTTAAATGTCAGCGGAACTAACAACATGAGATCATCATCTTAGATATTATAGACTTTAAAATATGACAAAATCTAAACCTGTTAACATTCCAGTTGCAGAAATATCTGGAAGCTAAGATATTGACAGTTTTTTAAATATCTGAAGTCAAATCAATAACTGTATAGAACTCCAACTTGAATCCATCTTTTTTGATTAACTGAAATTGCCATCACATTGAAAACAGTTCCAAGTGCTGAAAACTCTGTTTTCTCCTTCTCTTGGTTGCTGTTTTAAATCTGTCTCAATGGCTTCTGTCAGAATGGACGAGTGTCACCACTAGTGATGATAAAGAAGACTTCACTGCTAGTGAGGGGCTAAGTGAGTGATATTTAGTAGTGAAGCGTGCATTGACAACTCATGCGTTTTCCCTTTTCAAGCTTGGAATACATCATTTGAGGGGAACCTGAAATAGAATGAGGCAGAAATTTGTGGGAAAGATACATATTGGGATGAAAGGAAGTTGCTGTAATTTTTTTTTGTTTTTTGAATCTCTGGAGCTGATACAGGACATTATTTATTATTGGTAACAATTTTACAATCAAAGCTGATAGAAGTAAAATATGTGATTAATAGACTGTTTTTTAAGGAACATGAATAAACAGATAGCGCATAGGTAGTATTCGCATCTGCACATAGGTATTAAATACTACTGAAAATTATATTTTTCTTTGTCAGTGCTTTGATTGCACATCAGATAGTAAAATCAAGCCCTCCTTGAGCTCCCACCTCAAGTTTTTCTATCACTGCAATACCAGTGTCATTGCTTGATACTGAGCTTTATGTAATTGATCTTAGCCTGCTTACTCCTGTTGATCAGAGTGAACAAGATTTCAGTTGTATTCAGAATAGTTGTATTCCCTCCCCGTCTGGGATTTCATGCACGTTTCAGTGGCATAATAGCTGCTTTATCCAAGCATGCTGTAGTTCAGCAGGCATTGTCATGGATGGATAATACGGGTTTGTGTCTTAGTTCTGTGACAGAAAGCTCGTAGGGAGAAGCATAACAAGAGCAGTCACTGCGAGCAACCGCTGTGCTCTTCTGGAGACAAATAGCAAGGAACACCACGGTTCCTTGCTCTTCCAGGCTGCGGCACTGGTGTAAATCATGACTGTGATTGGGATAATCGCTGGTGTGCATGATGGCCCACGTTGTGAGACCCTGAAGTTTCAAGTCTTCCTCCGTTTTTTGGAAGGTAAAGATAATTCTGCAGATAACTCGGAAAAGGTATTCTTCCCTGCTTGTTCTGGTAGCTGAACATGAATATACTTATGAATCCGTGCATAAAGCTATGTCACCTTTTTAATGCCCTAAAATTGCCTGTTTTAATAGCTATACGCTCATAACTGATTTTTTTTACAGCTCTATGACAGCTAGTATGCTGTAGGATACAGAAGTACTATGCTATCTTATATAGGAAGATCTTTTTCAGTATGAAAGTAAAAACCTACTAAATAATAGTCTTTGTAACATAATTGCCTTCCCCCTAGAAAGTCAGAAAGTGGCATATATGAAGACAATATTTTGAGAGAAAGAGCATCAGTACTTGCAAACTTTATCCTTGCAAAGTGTAAGAGTTAACTGTGTATTAGGAGAACATTCTTAACACAAAAGTCCTTTCAGATCTTTCTGTGCTCTTCCACATTGTAATAGGACTGTCCTTGGAAATATGGAGTGCTCAGTTCTCACTGTCTGTCTGCACTCAGAAATACTCCATCATTTGTGGTGATTGTGTATCTAACGTGCAGATACCAACTCTACCTTTCCGTGTTCATGGCCGTTTTCATATATCATAGCTAAGGCTATGCCTGAAATCCTAGTCATTATTCATTCTTCTTTATTCTTACTCTAAAAAAGGTGATGATCACTTCTGGTAGTGAAATTAAGTGATGTCCTTTCAAGACAGTGCAGGCTGAAAGTCCATGCAAAGAGCAGAGCACACTGTGCAGACAGCATTTTTGAGACTGCGTTATTGCTAGAAACAAAAGTAGCATGAATTATTTACCTAGAAATATTAAACTGGCTTGAGATCTCTGCTGGAAATAGAGGGAATTCTGGGCCTTGTGAATCATTCATGAAGCTTTATTTAGCAGGCTTCTTTTTGTCTTTGCAGATCAGTGAATCTTATTTTATAACTTGTAGGATGTTTCTGTGGGTTTCATTCTAGTTATGGTAGGTGGGGGTTTTCAATACTTTCTAGGGAAGCACTGATCAATAAAGTTACATTTGTATATTTGCTTGTTTCACAAGTAAGGAGGTATGAGAAGAGGCAAAGTGGTGTGGTGAAGGAAGTTATAGTTTCTCTTTGATCATATGCTTTGTCCCACATTTGTGGGTACTGGAAGCTGTGGCACCCCAGTAGCTGAACCCATGTACACAATGGTCTTTAGCTGCTCCTTGAAATTTGCTCAGTACCTCTTACAAGTAGGCCATTGTCTTCTCTGCTGTCATAATTCTAAAATAAAGTTGCTATTATTATATAAGGATTTTGTTAAGCAGCCCTTTAAGACGTATCTCATTTCCTTCAGTGATAGTGAAAAGCTTTTTGTGTCAACAGTCTTTGCTTTATCAGACCATCCCAGAGGTTATCCCAAACAGGGGTGAGGACTATTGCACACTCAGGAATTAAAATTTAGCACTAGTGAGACTCATTTTTTTCTTGCGAATGGCGTGTCCTGGGCTGCGTAAATGCTTTCTTTGTACACGTGGTGTTATATTTTAGTGATGAGGCTTGACCCATGTCCCCAAATGAGAACAAGAAGAGTGTTTCCATTCATTTACATGCAATCCAGATTTAATTTTTAGGGCCATGTTCACTCTCAAACTGTTATATATACACCTAGACATTACAACTACTGACATGAAAAATGTTGCAGGCAGCCCTCAGTCATTATTACAAGAAAACTGCAAAGCAAACACCATAAAGTGGACTAATGTTTACTTATTTGTCAGGAGATTTTATTAAAAGTACTGCTTAATAGGACCAGAAATCTGGCTTTTTTAATATCTGTTTACACTGTTAACTGCTGCTGATTTGGTAAAGTTCAAATGTGAGCTTTTAATAATATTCTTGGCACTTTTAAATCTTGAATGGTTTCAAAGTTTGAAAGTAATGCTACTGTAGGAATAAAAGGAAAAAGCAGGAGTTGCTTTGGAACCCCAATGCAAAGACTTGGTGCTCGATGTGACATCACTGGGGGCAGTGGGGCTTTTCCTCGTGGGTCCATGTCCCTTCAGGAATGTTGTTTGGTCAGGGAGATGCCAGCAGGCAGCAAGGCTTCGGCTTTCCTCACTAAGTGAGAGCCCCGTGGAACTGAATCAGAGCTCAGTGAGGTCTCTGAAGTACTTCTGGACGCTGAGCTGTGGCCCCATGTCTGCCAGAGTTCCCCTCAATCCCTGTTTTTATCTATGTGAGCCTGTGAGGCCGAAGGCTGAACTGATACCCTGTCTAGTGATGTTTGTTCAGCTGCATAATGAGTCAAAATAAGATCCTGTTTTATTTACGTGAGTAGTGTCCCTTTTGTCATACTCTTCTAAAGGAAATGTCATAAGAAAAAAAAAAAAAGGAATCATAGCTGGATTTGAAGAAGATAAATACTAGAAATATCAAAACCTCTCAATTTAGAGTAGACATCCTCCTCTTCTCCTTGATCAAAGTATTATGAATGCTACTTACCATGAGAGGCAAAGGCAATATAGATCACAATAACATCCTAAATCTTGCTTGTGGACCTGTGGTATGTATGAAAATGGAGCACAGTGATATAACACTTGAATCTACTTACAGTCTAATTTCAGAACAGCTCATCCTGTGAAAAGTACACAGCCAAGCAGGTACGATTACACAAGATTTCTTTACATTGCAGTTTTTTATAAAAGCTCTGGTGATAAGATAGATTGCTCTTTTAATATACGAATAATAACATTTTAACATTAAACATACGTTTAATGAAAAGTAACAACCAACGTCAACTGGTGACTGTCAGATGATTTACCTGTTTGCAGCACAGGTCGGATAGCATTTGATCTGACTTCTTGGTGCTGGAAATCACACCATTTTAAGGAAAATTTTAACTAATGAATAAGATGGATTTTTCTGCTGGGTAAACATTCTCTACTTTGTGGCCAAGGTTTCTCTATCCCATATCAAGACAAATCAATCAATTTGATTTATCTTTATAGGAAGAGGAGAGTAGAAGTGACCTGTAGTCTCCTGCATACAAGGAACAAATCTAAACAGTAATTAATTTCTACTGATAGCCTTAATTTTGTCTTCTCCCATGAGAACCTTCAACAGTAGTGAGGGAAGGTTTGCTCTTTGTTCTCTGTTGCTTATGCAGTTGTTCTTACTTAGGCCTGTTAGGCAAATATCACTGAAGCAAGAGGCTTTTAATCACCAAATTGGCAAAGGAATATATTCATCTATATTCACCGCCCTCTAAAAGAATTTTTTTCATTTCAAGTGTATATACAATACTACATGTGCCTCTGGAAATGCACTGGTTTTATCCTAAAGCTAGTATTAGACTTCATTATAGGGTTTGTTTTAGGGCATCTCCAGAGAAGCATATAAATTGTATTTCTGCATTCACTGTATGTATGGTGTTGCCGTCTCTTTGAGTTATTTTTTCATTTTGAATAAAATGAGAACATTAGAGTGAAAAATATGATTGCTCCAGCACCTGTGTGACTGGGGCCTCTCTGGAAGCCCTTTGTGCCTTTCCTTGCACTGGACTGATTGACTCAAGGCATAATAGCCATTCTCAGTTCTTTTTCAAGAGGTGCATGCAGTTAAAGCAAGGTTTGGCTAATGTGGGTGCTGGAGTGACTGTGTTCTGTCTTTTTGGATATCGGTATGAATGTCGCTTATTTTCTGCCGGAAAACTGACTGTTTTGCTACAGCAGTTGAACTGAGGAAAGAGAGAGGGGGGTGTGTGTATGTAAAATGCTGATTGTGGGTCACCTCAAAGATCAAGATGGTTAAGGGTTTTCATCAAAGAAGAAACCTTATTTGAGATAAATTAGGCTTTTAGTTTTCTTGAACAAATGTAAAGGGCTGACTCAAAAAGGGTTTTAGGAGCAGTGCATGAAACAGAAAGGGAGACAGTTCTTTTCTATCTTGTAGTGCTTCTGACATTTGTTGGAGATGTGGGAAACCTCTTAAATCTTTTCAGATCAATCCATCTGAAAAGTTAGGACCAACCCACTCAAAGGTTAAGACGGGGCAGGTTATCTGTGAGGTCAGTCATATCCTCCTTCTACAACTTGGCTAAAAGCTGTTGCAGTTGACAGTGAGATTATTTGAACCTCAATTTTGTGCTTACCTGGGTGACAGTGCCGTTATTTCAGAAAGCATAGTAGTAAAACATTTTCAGCTGAAGCACGCAGCTTGAACTCTTATTCTCAAAAGCTGAAAGTGATGCTATTTTCCTCTTTCCTTTCTCCAAGATATTTACTCTTCTAATGGTTAAACTCTTAGTACGGTTTGTCTAGTTCCAAGGTGCCTCTAGCTTCTGCTATTGAGATAACTTCTCTTTTAGAACTACAAAGTAATCCTCTGGAGGACTTAAAAAAATTCTAACTGTAAATTTATAAAATTTATTATACACCACTTGTTTTTTTTTCCTTTCCACCTTGCAGTCAGTTACCACTGCACCATTTGCCCAGCTTTTTCACACTTGTGTCTAGGACCTCTCAGTCAATGCTGATAGAAGTTAAAGGTGCAGGAATCTTCAGCCAACACAACATGTCTAGGGCAAAGTCAGGTGACTCCTCTCTCTGTTAAAAAAAATATTTAAAAATAGGGCATATTGAAATGAAGGCGGGAGTTCAATGTACTTTATAATGGCTCTACTTCTGTTACATACTCGGTGCTGAGATCACTGTTTTTCAGACTTGGAGAAGAAGTGCTAATGGTATATCTGCTATATATGCCATAATATATATACTCTCCTATTAAAAGAAATGCCACAGGCTATCATGTGACTGGTAGGCAATATCAATATACAGTCTACAGAGAGTAGAACTCAATTCTCTGTGTCACTGGAAGGATTCAGGTATTTCAGAATTCCAAAGCTGAATTTTAAGCTGTAAGCACCCGTTTTCTCTCTTGGCCTGTCACTGTTACCTGCAGGTGTTGTTGATGTGGGTACTTAGTTAAGCTGGATGTAGTATTTTGTCTCAAAGTAAGTTTAATCTCAATGCACTGTGTCTCTTACTCAAATAATTATAGCCTGTGCTACTACCTTACATCAATACTGGGGTAATCTGTGCTGAGAAATACTATGCACAGTTAAGAACTAGACACCAAGTGATAAAGATGTGCATTAAACCCCTCCAAATGGCCTTATTTAGTGGGAAGCCTACCTGGTGATATCATGCACCATATTAGGTTGATTAGTATGTAGCTTTAAAAGGCAAAAATACAATGGAGGTATTACCTGTAGCACTAGATAAAGTGCTGCACATAGAATATAATGAGGTTAAAGTCCTTGCAAGATTACAGAAAGCCAGTGATGAAAGTCACGCCACTGATGTGCTGTTGCTTCTGCAGGAAATTCGCACTTTCATTTTGTAGCACAGAAAGTCACCATCCATCCCTTCCTGTCACTTGCCCCCGTAATTCCAGCAAAGTGCCTGTTACATGATCCAGGGGAAACCATCACCGCTCCCCCTCCTTTATTTATGCTCCATGTGCAAGTGCTGTCCTTGTGCAGCCACCCACTGTGATGGGCTTACGAGCAGGTCCTTGGTTTTGCGTGCAGACTCCAATGCCCTCGTCTTCGTTGAAGGTTTGCTGAGGTCTGTTCCAGGATCACTCCTGACGAATGTCTGGGGGAGCCACTCAGATATCTTTTCCATCTATTGAAAAATAGCCGTATGAAGAAGGAAAAGTTTGTCAGCTCATTTTGCCTCCAGTAGATTTTCAGAGACTGTGAAATGTTTGCCTGTAAGTATTTGTTTGCTTTGGAAATAGACTGAACGGACTTTTTACTTCAGCGCCATTTATTTGCTGTCCATGAATTTCCTGTAACACTCAAACATTACCTGCATGGATCCTTCATGAATAGCAATAACTCTTAATATTGACTGAATGCAAAATATATGTTACATTTTATGCAAATATTTTGGATTTGTATGTCTGTCTGTGTTGCAGGAAACACTAATTGGTGAACTGTCTTCCATAATGACTGGAATAGTCTTTCTTAATGTTAGTAATTTCCTGTGAGGGGCAAAGATTTATTTAAGCAATTCACTGGTGAACTTTACAACCAAATAAATGCAAGAATTTTGCCATATTGTGTGTATCAGCAAGCAAATACCATTTTTTTTAATTTTTTTGATCTTGAACTTAATTGATCATTCTGCTTCTGTCACAAGCAATGCTAATTATCTTTTGCAGCACAGTCCCCACATCTTTTCTAGTCTGCATATAAATAAGAGAGTATAGACTCATGTATACTTTTTATCACTGTTAAACATGTTTCTCTAAGCTAAGCTTTCTTTTGAATATATATGTCTTCTTGCTTTTTGCTCCCTTTTTAGATGAATTTCTGACCTTTTGATAGTTTAGTTTATCAATATGATGTGGAAGATGTGAGGCTTGGTGACTTTAACACTCCCTTTTGTCTTCAGCATCATTGTTTCTGGTCTCTGACTCTATGACTCAGGTAACTGACTCTGTAAAATGTTGTTACCCCTTTAGTTTCCAGCCTTCAGCTTAGCTGGAAATAGTTGGATGTACATAGAATCAAACCTGATGAGAAAAGAACAAAAAAAAAAAAAAAAAAAAAAGAAGTGATCTGAGGGTTAGATGCAGCCTGGGGCTATTTGAAAGGGCATCTCTTACAGCAAAACTGTCTGCAGGAGAAAACCGAGAAAAATGTTTTCCTATACATTCTTCTAGACCTGACAGCATTTTCTCCCATGAAATGCAATGCAGGATCCCTCTTCTAGTTCCCCTTTCCTCGGCAGGAATGTCTCCCCCAGCTGTTTATCTGAGCCAGCTATCAAGTATTGCATACATCAGTTCAATCTTTATTACAATATTTTACCAATTTAAGAATGCAGAGGCATAAATAAGCCTATCATAATAAATGAACTAGAAATGCTGTCCATCTCATTTGCTGTCCTGAAGAAAAATATGACTTTTTTTTTTTTTCCCCTCCTGGCCACTACAATTTTTACTGCCATCTAATGAGGACACCAGAGTGCACTTCCATCATCGCCAGTGGCAGCACGAGCAACCCTGGAATAAAGTACTGTGTACTGTTTCTGTACTCAAGCTGCCCACATTTTTTTTCTCACTCAAGGATGCAAAGCTAAGTGGGATGCTTTTGTAGCTGAGGTTGCTCTGGGTGACAGGCAAAATCCTGGGGATGTGACGCAGTGTAAGTGAGGTAGAAAGCACTGCCCTTGTCAGTGTTGGGGTTTGCTCTCAGAGTTTTGCTTCCAGGACTTATCATCACTTCAGCATTTTACTATGTCAAGATGTGCTAGCATTGTACTGTTTGCCCCCCTCAGGTGTATGTACAACCGACCATCTATTTTACAAGTGAAAAATAAATGCAAGAGAATTTCAGATACTAATTAGAAGTAGCACTTAGAAACACAGTACTTGGAAATAACTTCCTGCTGAAAGACTTCAAAGGCTTTGTGTCTTAAAAATCTACCATGGTAGGAAAAAAATTGAAAGCAAGTTGTTTATTACATTGTGTTTTTTTCCCATTGCCTTGTGGTGTTTCACACGGAGAGTGTTTAATTGGCTAGAAGACCTCAGAGTGATAGCTTTTTGCCTTTTCATAGCTAAAAATAAAATGAAGTTTCATAGGTGCTCCTGTAGTTATTGCTTATTTAATGAAAATAATGAATGTATTTTTCTTTGCAATATTTGTTGTGTACTCCCAGTAGTTCTTCTAGAGATAAGAAGAACAGTGATTTAAGTCCTGCAGGAAGCGCCAGATCCAAGCTGTGCCAAACTTTGTCCGTGATGAGTTTCAAATATTTTGAAAGTTGCAGTTTCCTCCCAGCTGCTTCCCTTGCTGTAGGGAATAAGTAACCTGCTCCTGCCAAGAGCTAGCTACATTTTTTTTCCTTTTTTCCCCCTTTTTTTCCTCTTTTCTCATTTCCCAAAACCAAATATGCCAAGCGTGTCCTCGTCACTGAGCACGTAGTGCTGATATCTCACTCCAGGGAGCTTGGAAACTTTTTTCCCTCTGCCCTGCTGCTGAGTAAGAAATGTGAAAAGTCTTTCTTAGTCATTGGGATCAGGCCAAGGGTTCTTGGCCCAAACTAGGCAGTTGCTTGAAACAAGACATCCAGCCTCAAATGTAGTAGCTATTTTCTTTCTAGGAAGTAGTTTCCTTCCTAGGAAACTCCATTTATGGGTTCTTTTCTTGGAGAAAAAAGATGGAACACCTCTGTTTCCAATTCAGGGTTGTGCCTCTAAAGCTGATCCAATGCTTTGTTTTGGTTTAAATTGAAAATAAGTGTTACAGTAATGCTGTCGCTGCTTTTTGGTTTTCGTATTTAGGGAGAATGCTTGGGTAGAAAAAGGAATGCTTGTGCTCTGTGCAGGTGGAATATATGTGAGTTTGGATGTGGTATAGAAATTTATATGCCTATCTTAAATAAATTATATAATAGAAAATGAGTAGTTGATCATCAGGTACGTCACTGCATCACGTAACCTGCGACTTCCAGTGGCCCAAGTACAAAATGTTTTTTCAGAGTCAAAATGAACCATCTCTAAGTATTCAGAAGAGGTTTAACCCTGAAAACTTTAATGTCACTAAATGGATCCTTTCTAACAGGTACTGCTCCTGAAGATGTGAGGGGCTGAAAGAGGCTGTTGAGAAATTGGATGAGAATTTAATGTTATCATTTTTTTATTTCTCTACATAAAAAAAATTTTAAAAATTCCAGTAGTTACGGAAACCTGTTTTTTGTATTGTGCACATCTGTGCATTTGGCACAGGCCCGTTTAAAAAGTAAAATGTGATTTAGTATAGAATGCAAAGTATTCTTGAAGCCTGACCAGCGGTGGTTGAAGAAGCTTCTGCAGTGTTCCTGTAGGCAGTTTTGATGGGAGAAATGAGGTAATAAGGAAGTGTTGGGCATTTTTTATTTTTAAAATTCCTCCCATTCGTAGGCAATAATGTTTTCATGCCATCCCTTGCAGCCTCCTGGCCCTGTGCTGCTGGCAGTGAGTGCTGTGCCGCTGTGCGACACAGCCTGTCTATACAGGGGGGCACAGCCCTGTTGGCTGGATCGCCCTCCACTGGCATTTGGGAACCCCAAACCATCCCTTGGCTCTGAGCTGGGCAGCACCGGCTGCACATGTCTCTGTTCTCATTGCTGGGAAGGGGTTTTTAAAGAAAACATGATTCCGTAGAGTTTTAAACTGTGTTTCTGCAAACTCCTTGCTGTTTTGGACAGCACAGATCTGTGCTTATTCATATGTGTGATTTATAACAGAAACAGGTTTCCTCTGTGCAAAGCTGTAACGATAGAAGGGCAGCATTTGAGGCTGTTTCCTACACTGTGTGAGGTGAAGCAGTTGAAGAGTTGTGCCGTGACCTTCAGTGACAAAGAGCTGAAGGAACAGTCCCCGCAGGTGTGTTTGCTGTGTGCTGCACACGTGTGGGTAGAAGGGGGTATTTTTCCCCTATCAGTGAATTGTTCCAGTGACACAAACTGGAGTCAGACAGCTGAAGGAGGGAACTCCACGGGACAGCAGAATAAGCGCCAGTTTCTGGCATTTTCTTAGTGTGTTTCGTATTGTACTGTAAAATAAAATGAATTTCTCTTATTGCTAATTCCCCCCAAGCATTATTAGCGTGAAAGGTCTTTCTTTAGGTAATGATATCATGGTAGGATTTGTTTTTGTCCTTTGTCAGCTCATATTGTTATGTGAAGAGATAGAGTGGATTCTGCACTAAAGTGTTTGAAGCAAGCCTGCATCCCCTTTATAAAGCAAAACTCAACAGGAAGTTACCAGGCTGGTGCCAGAATTCCAGGTCAGAGTCCTGTAATCTGGGCTCTGAAAGAATTCAGGATAGAAGGCCATAATGGACTCTTTTGGCTTGAAATCTCTGAATCTACTGCGCATAATGAATGCAGTTTATTCTGTTTGCTCCAGTTCTGACTGTCCAGCCTTTATAGAGTTAGAACATATAATTTGGAAGACAAAAATCACCTCCATATGAGTATGTGGGACTGCTGAATGCAGTTTATTCTGTTTGCTCCAGTTCTGACTGTCCAGCCTTTATAGAGTTAGAACATATAATTTGGAAGACAAAAATCACCTCCATATGAGTATGTGGGACTGCTGAATGCAGTTTATTCTGTTTGCTCCAGTTCTGACTGTCCAGCCTTTATAGAGTTAGAACATATAATTTGGAAGACAAAAATCACCTCCATATGAGTATGTGGGACTGCTGAGTGGCTTCCCTGTAGTGACTTCAATTTCAGCCTGTTAACTAGAATAAGTTTGTGTTTAGAACTACTAAAACTGATCTACATTTGGAAAGTATGGGAACATTTCTGTCTGTGTTTCAATTTGGTGCATGAAAGTTTTTGGTTTTTTTCTAATTGCATAGAAAATGAAAACAGCAAAACTAAATCTGTTCGACAAATTCACCATCAGGAAAAGGTTTAATAAAGATGATAAAAATTAGTAAGTGTAAACAAATTTAAGATCTCTCATTTAGCAAGGTATTTAATGTTCTTCCAAAGCAAATGTTTAGGCTTGAAAATACGGATATTCTGCCGAGGTACAGTTACACCAAAACAAATTTAGTTTCTGCTAATATTTGTAGGTCAGCCCTTTCTGAATGCCCTGTAATACATCCTTGGTAATGGAGTAGAGGAGAAAAAGCAATGATGTTTCTATATAGGGTTTCCTCATGGCAAAATGGTGCTTATTCTAGATCAATTTATTTTAATAATTACATATTATGAGCACTGCGAATGTATTTTTCATCTTTGGCACTTTAGTTCATTCAGACCTTCCAGTAATTTTCCTCTTTTTTTTTTTGGGCAAAAATAAAAAAAAAATCTGAACAGGTGTGTTAAACTTTTAATAGAGTATTTTAAATGTGTCTAAAGCAGTTATTGAGCAAGTGTGCATTTACTAATGAAGTTAACATTTCAGTGAAAAAAATGACATTTTTATTTAGGGAAAACGAGAAATAATCTGAAAGGGGAGCACAATTCAAGTGGAAAATAAAAGCTGAATTGCTTGAATTATCTGGTCAGAAGCAGAAAAGAGATGTAATCCACTGGAATAATCATTAGGATAAATGTGGAAACATGATTTAAATACTTAATCTCTGAAACTACTGTATGACTAAAGTATGGAGAAAAGTTCTATTGTTTCGCTTGCACATCACACCTGGAACAGGTCTGGGCTTCTCCTTTTGTTGGTAATGCTGTCAAATTACCACTAAATGTTCATGCTGTTAAAGAACAGTTGTTGGCTTGCCAAGAATGCCATTGTTCAACCTTTCCTTAATACACTTCATGCTGTAATATTCCCATTCAGCTGTGTTTTATCGTAAATTAATTGTAGAGATAAGCTGCACAAAATGTTCCTAACTAATATGTCACCCTTGTAATTTTGAAAGAGGTAAAGTAAAGCCCATGATGGTAATGTTAAGATAGAAAGTTAATTGCTTGTGTCTCTTTTCCTTTGGAACTAAGACTTCATATTTGAGCCAGATAAAGGACATTGGCCAATGCTCCCAAATACAGTCAGAACCCTTCCCAGGCCAGTACGATGGGCTTTGGCTGATCTGTTTCAGTCAGAAGGCTGGTTTTAGGAGTTTGAGCTTACACCTGAGTTTTCTGTTTGCATCTTGAGGATAAGACTCTTTCCTGGATCACTTCATCCTCCAGACCTGCTTCCTGCTTGTATAGTTGTGTTGTGAAGGGCAGGACCTGCTGGGTCAGGATGGGCACCATCCTGGTGGTCCCGCACAGTTCCTGGCTCTGCCTGTCCAATCCCCCACGCTTCAGCAGGCCAGCGCAACTGCATGTGCAGACCAAACAGTGATACCCGAGCCAAGTGAATGCCAAAGGAATGTCTGCCAGTGTTTTCAAATGGCAGTGCCAAGCCTGTGTTTCTGTAACAATGCTGATTAGATACCTACAAACTCACCATTTAATTTTCAAATTATCTAGCCATGGGTATTTCCCAAGAACTCCATTAGTATGGTAGATAATGAACACATACGGAAACAAGTCCTCTTCAGTGCGTTCATTTCATAAGCTGAATTTAGATAATGCAGGATTTAATACTTCTGGGCAAAGATTCTAAATGGCACATGTGATTTTTGAATGTATAATTTCTATTCAAAGTGCAGATGACCTATCAGTAGAAATAATTTAATTTAGACTGGGAGTTAAAGTTCATAAAAATACATATAAAATCACAAAACAATGCCTTGCTGTGGTTTATATGTTTCTGGTTACATGATAATTCTCATCAGCTAACGATCTTCATTTAATCAACATGTTTTTCTCATACATTAAAATGACACTTGCTATTTTGGAAAAAAGCAGGTTAAATAATTGTGAACAGAGAAATTCCTCCATTTTTATTTTTATAACAACAAATTATTTTTTTTTCTCCTTTGGTAGTATAAAGTAAAATAAAAACAAAATTTCCTGTTGATTATGTAGTTCTGTGGCATTTACCTGCACCTGCTGGTTTATGGGCCCACTGCACTGTGAAGCAAAACTACTGTTAACTCCAGTAAAATCAGGATTTTAACAAAGATGACTAAATTCTAGCTAAGTTGCTGGATTCAGTGCAATGGAATTGAAGCACATGAAGCCCCTGAAAAGGGCTGAGAGTAAATGCACTAGTAGCTTACTGAATTTATTGTACTGACTGCTTTAAGGATGAATACATAGTAAAATGAGAAGCCTTTCTATTGCACAAAGATAATTTAGTTTATTATTCAGCCTCATATTTTGAAATTTAATTTCACTTTCAGTGGCAGCAAATTCATAACTGTGAAATATGTCTTACTGTTTTCTGTAAGTCAGAATTTCAGTGTCAATTTAAACTACATATCTAAGATCACAAACTTTTACCTTTTGCCACTCAATATTTAGCAGATACTCTCAGACCTACAAAGTAGGGAAAAAGTAAAGGGGGATTGTTTTTCATGGGTAATTAGCAATCCTGTCTGGTGCATGTTCCCGATGTGCAGTGCCGTTCGTTATCACCATCCAGCTGATGATGACATAACTGTTTCTAGAGGTAGAGGCTCGGACTTTGGGCTGTGGAGGTACCTTGTTCACTCCTAGCCAAAACAGCAGCTTCCCTGGCAAGTGTTTACACCAAGTGGCAATATATTTGTGGCACTGGAAGAGACTTGCATCCACTTGTGCTGAGCCTCAGGGAGGAGGCTGTGCATACATAAAGGAACCATCTCAATTTTGATTAGTGATATTTTTTCATATTATTAAATAATTTTTTTTTTTGCCTTTGAATAATTTTCTGGTTTTGATGAGGACTGAGGATTCATTACCATTTGTGAATGGGGATGCAATCTCTGGTGTATGAGTCACGGAAAAGACAGTAGACAGAATGAAATACTCTCCTGGTTGTTGAATAATGTAACACCTTCCCAATAATCAACATTAGTTTAATTCTTGGGTTATTCTTGGCCTGTTCTGACAGAGGGTGTCAAGGTTCAAGACAGTCAAACTGTTCATTACAAAGGAGTTTGCTTTTGGAATTGCGAAAATAAGTAGTTTGGGGGGAGGGTGGGATGCAATCTTATTATAGCAATGCCAGGCATGGTAAATTCGGTAATTGCAGATTTCAGTGCAGTAGAAAGTGTATAGTCGTGAGAAGTTAAGGAAAATGGAACACTGAATGGGAATGTTATTTGCCACCATCAAACTCTGAAACTCTGAAAATTGCTATTTAATGTGATCAATATAGATATTTTCTTTTGGGGCTTAATATATCGTTCTCTGATTTCATTGACTGAAGTGAGAGTTATGATACATTGGCAGATGTTACCACCATCCTGCATGAAACATATGGTAAGAACTGGATAAAACTAATTTGATAGTATGCATGTATTTGTTTTACCTTTCAAGTGCCAGTAGCAAGTAATCTGACTCTAGACTATCCTTGCTCTCTCTTATGGTTTAATCAGGTGCTCTGTATACTCTGCTTTGATTTTAATTTCTTCAAGATGCAGTTTGCTGGAGCCTGTGCTGAATTTAGCACAGTTTCCCTGGACTAGAGAAATTACCTGGAAAGAAGTAAGTGATAAGCGCCAGCATTGTCAGTGTACACCTGGAAATCCTACTCCGTGGCCTTGTTTGCCTTGGACATGCTCTGCTGGGAGTGCCAGGCTCTCAAGAGCTGCATTAGGCAGCTTGTTAAAGGCAGCCTTGAGGCCACTTGAATGTCACCCTTATGATGTTTTCACTGCAAGCCCACAGCCTGAGTGTGATGGTGCCATCGGCTCTGGCTGAGTCGGCTTGCTCAGATGCCTTCATGTGGACAAAAGGGGCTGAGAAAACTGCAGCCAGAGCCTGGTCTTTTACTGCAATATGCACACTGAATTTTAACTTTCTCACTTGTTGTCTGTTGCATCTACAGCGCTGCAGAAGTAGGAACAGTGGTGAGCTCTAGGGAGGGTTTGAAAGACACAGGAAACTCACGTTCCTATCACAAGTAGAAACACTCAGTTTTATTTGAGAATTGTAGTTATAGAGGGGTAGAGAAGCATATAAATCTTTCTCCATTGAAATCACCATATTCTCTGAAGTGTAGCCTTGCCAGTTTAGTCTGTGTGAAATCCAGCCTGGGCCACCAGACAGAGCTGTCTATGTTCCATCTGGCTTGTCTCAGCATAAGGTCAACTCCCAGGACTGCCAGAGAAGTGCTGCTCTATTGAGGTACTTTATTATCCCTCCAGGGAAGAGGCTCTAATAGCATTTGTGACTGAGGCTGAGAATTTGTTCCCTAATTTTCCTCAATAGTCCATGGGCACGTATGTTATTTGAGCAACATCTGTCTGAGTCCATTGCCAAGCTGGCTCAGTGATGGTCCTTGGTGCAACACAAGAGAGGAAAAAGTGTTTCTGTGCAGTAGGAAAAGCTGAGGAATTTTGTCAGAATTTTGGAAATGGTGGAATGTTCTGAGCTGGCAAAATGACACTGTCTGATGTTTCACCATGACTGTGCAGTGTGGGTTGAGAAAACCAAAATGTTGGCGTGGTGTGAATTTTACTACTCCTTGTCTTTAAATTTTTTAGCACTTTATAAATATTTTCCAATTTGTTGCCCCTCTCTCTTTCTGTCTCTCTTTTCTTAGTTGTTTTTATTTTACAGATTGAATAGCTAAATAAAAATGCAGGTACCTGAGGGTATCCAGGAATAATAACCTGATGGACCTTACTAGAGTTGTGTGGCACATAAGCAGTGATACTTTGGTATCTCTGTTTGCCACAGCCCTTTCCCCTCTCTTTCTTTTGGGGCTGATTTACTGTTAATTGCATTTCAATCAAGTTGGAATGGACTAACAGACTGAAGCCTATTATCCTAGCCTTTTCATTTCAAATACAGAGGGCTTGGTTTGACTGCACTATATATTTCATTGTTGCTAGTTGGTTTTTGTTTGCTCCTTTTTTTTTTTTTTTTTTTTTTTTTTTTTTTTTTTTTTTTTTTTTTTTTTTTTGTAAATCAATCCCCCGGTGGATTTGTTAATATTCAAGAGCTGTCTGCTTCCTCTGTCCTGTCTGAAGTGCTGGCATGGGGATAGTGTACTATTGAGGTAAGATCCTGTGCCATTGCATGACAAGGAAGAAATTAATTTCGTAAATGAATAGTGGCTGTGGAGAAGAGTTTAAAGTTTTCATACATTGATATACTGAAGTAATAGGGACCACTGTAAATTAGCATGAGGTGAGCATGACTTGGTATGAAATGCAGTGACCAGATTAGGAAAAGAGGAAGATGCTTTGAGTATGGATGTAGATTTGAATTTTCCAGGTCAATCCATGCCTGGTCCCTTCATTCTGGAGTTGAAGAAGGTGGGAAGAGCAGAGCTAATTTGCTTATGCTGGTGGGATGTTCCTGTGACTCTGCGGCTTCCATTTCTATAGGTACTGCACCATAAGGTCTCTGTCTGGTTTTTGGTTAACATTTGTTGGGTATTGATGGAAAAAGGAAGTAGAAGACCTGTAGAAATCAGAAAGTTCAGGGATTACCTGTGTGTACAGCTTTGCAAGCCATTTTGAATAGGGAGTCTTCTATGTAAAGAAAGATAGTCTGGAATAGTACAATATATATGCATTACATAGAAAACTAGTGCAGAATAAATGTTTTCTTGAAAACACTACTAACAAGAGCCTAAAATTTAGAAAAGGAGTGGAAATCTTACTCAGCTGACAGGTGACTTGTCTGGCATATTGAAATTTGGTCTGTATCTCTAATATCTTTCTAAATGACTATTTTATTTAATTAGTAAATACTTAATTAGACAAAGATTTGTCTAGCACCTCCTGTTTATTAAATCATAAAGCATTCTTTATTTTAATTAGCATGACATTTTCTGTAATCAATTTGATGAAATGCCATCTGCAGTTTTAATAATACTGTGTACAGCAAAGGCTGATTGACATATGTGTTGACAGCAAGGTATCAACCTTCTCGTATGTTTGTATTTAAAAAAAATGTAAAATATAAGGAAGAGGAGGTCTCTGACTTGCTAATGCTGCTGTTTGTGCTGCAAAGCAGAATTTTATTTAAACAAACCACAACTTAGTAAATATTTTCAGTGGGAAAACAAGCATTAACAATCTTCAGGTTAACACTGTCAGCAATTTCAGAAAACTACCCTGAGGCCTCCTTATTCTAGGTATTATGGAACAGATTTTCAGCATTGCCTGAATGTATTTCCTTCTCTTTGCTTCAATTTTTAGATGCTACTTATGCTCTCAAGGCTGTTTGATAAATTGCCTCAATATCCGATGGTTTCTATGCACGAAACTGCCTGAGTACTGGGGCTCCCTTGGGCAGCTGGCTTAGGCGAAGATTTACGGTGCCATGTACAAATGAGCCAGCAATTAGCTGTCTGTGCTCTCAGTACCTTCTTTATAAATCAGGGTTTTTTTTCAAATTATTCACTATCAATTTTAGCAAATCCTAAACCACTGCTGAGCCTGGTCCGAGAAAGTTGGACTTGGCGTCTCCATTGAAATTGATAGATCTACGCAAGTTTATCTCAGGAGAAGTTACTGTGAAATAAACCTTATTATCAACAAATAATAAAAATCTTGTAAATATTCTACCAAAGTGCTTTTGTTTGGCAAGCAAAATTTACATTAACAGTACTGTGAATTTAGTAAGAATTAGGGTTTTTTTATACCCAAAGGCGTGCTATTGATTCTGTTGCTCCTTGTCAGTAGCAGCAGCTGCAGTGATTATTCATGTTAATCTCAGTGAACATGGTGGCAATATAGATTTACAGGCTAGGCAGCATTTACTTTTATGATAAGCGTGGATTGTTATATGATTACTATTAGAGGCTAAAATAAAAACACACTGTGTATTCACAGGTCAAAAATCACAGCTTAAAACCTCTGTGAATAGAAGAGAATAATATTCAATAAAATAAACCCACTGGTAGAAACACAACTCTTGCATGGCTAAAGATGGAGATGCCACCAATGAAAGAAGAAAACTTCCAACTAATAAAAGTTGGATCAATATTGATGGGAAAGTGAATAGAACACTAGACTAAAAATCAAGAGACTTGAAAGTATGTGGTAGCTTGTCCATTCAACCCAGTCTGTGTAATTTAACAGGCTGAGTTGCTTAATTGTGACATATGAAATCAGAGTTTATACTCATCAAATTAACCACTGCCATTCAGTGTCCTGCTTTCAGAAAGCCAAATAATTAAAGGCCATGCAGACTCTGAGCCAAATTCTTACCCTAGAACAATTCAAGACTTGATTTGCAGTAAGGGTGATGTATTTAAGGATGGAAGTTAGTCCAGTTTCCTCTAAAAGAATATATGGATTTTCTTGAGAATTTTAAAGGGCCTGGGTAATTTTTGGGTAATGTGAACACATATGATGTGGAACTGTGAGGACTGCAAAGGAATTCTGTAGCATTTAGGACATGGTAGGGTGTTGTCAATTCAGTAAATGAGGGTAAATTCAATACGTGACGATGGAGAAAATATTGTGAAATTTATAGCAGTCAAGCTGCTTTTCAAGTATGAAGAGTTTTGTGTTGATTTCTTTGCATTTTATGATCGTTTTTTGTACTTTGGCATTCCTTGGAACAAATTGTATTAGGCCAGGCACAGTGTAGAGCTGCCTTTTCTGCCAACACATATCCTGATCTTGAGCAGAACCTTTACCAGTGTTGAACCTAAACCAGGAACAATACTATTAGTGAAGCTATTTATAGGAAATGCTGCTTTCATTTTAAAAACAGTTGAGATTATGATAATGCCTTATTTATATAATAGTTGCATCACTGAGGGCTGTATTTACGTTATTCATATATACATCCAAACTGTGATTTAAATTAATGGATGAATCATTTCAGCAGAACATGTATCGCATATTCTTTGCCTAGAGACAGAACGCATGATGAAAATCCTTTAAAAAACATAAAATAGAATGAGAATTTGGACATTTAGCCTCACCATGATAAAATAAATTGTTGTTGGTTCTGCAGTTAATATAATTCTGTAAGAGGAAGTAATGGTTAGATTTTGTTTTCATGTAATGTTTTATTTCATGTTGCATTCTTTTTGAAAGTCAAATAACTTGTAGAGAACCTGTGGAGCATCATGTTGAACTGCAGAGCTCTATGTCCACTAGGCAACCTCTTTCACAGTCTGCAGTGGTAGTCCATTTTGCCTGCCTGGGAAAAGTTTCTTATCTGAGATTTGTGGAATTTGCATGCTCTATCTTTGAGCATTATAACACCTACACAGATTATCTGAAAGAGGCTGCAGCACTAGCCAGACTCAATATCCCCCATGCAGCTGAGATCAATGTTAGATAGTTTATAGGAAAGTGGAGTAGGAGGCAAATTATGTATCAGAAGGAAAAACAAACATCCCTTAATCCCACAGACAGCTAAAAAAGACCCAAGCTTTGAGATTTTTTTATTAAAATTACCTTAGCCCAGAACCACAAACATGAGTTATACTGTGCAAACAATCCTGTATTCCCAAAGATTCATTGCAGAAGGGGATGAGAAAACCAATAGACTGAGTTAAATCTGCGTATTCCAGGCTAGAAGAAATTGCAACCCCCCTTCAGACTCAAACCTTTATGCTTTTGCCATATTCACACTAAACTAATTCTTGACATAAAGATCTAAAGCATATCTTAAAGGGAAAATGTCCCAGAGCTGATTCTGTCACTTCCTTTGCTGAGGCCTTACGCACATCACAACCTCCATACCTGTTGTCAGCTTTTCCTTAACTATATATTTTTATTTTTATATATATAACCTAGATGTCTTTGAACTTTCTCTTTGTTGACCAGAATAATTTTAGCCATTCCAACCTTGCCTTTCTGTATTTGACTTCTGATCCAGAGTTTCACTGACAATTCCTTAGCTTTCCCCTTCACTCACTGCCCATTCCTGCAGGGTGTGTTCAGGAACTGGACATTTTATGGCAGTGCCAGTCTCACCAGTGGTATGGGCAGAGGCAGCATCCCCCCAGCACCTGTGATCCACTTATGCTGGAGAATTGTGTCAACTTTTTGCCATGATACTTCATTGACAATGTGTAGAATAGTATTTACCTGTGTGAGCCCATAGGCTTTTTATTCTATGATGGCTCCTCAATTCCAGTCTTACATCTACAATAATTAATGGTGAGACAGATCATTGGGTAGGAGTATGCTATCTTCCTCTTTTTTTTTTCTTTTTTTTTTAGTGATTCTGGTTTTAATCCTCTTAATGTGTTTCCCATTAATTGTGTTTAATATAAACTTTAGATGTCATAAATCAAATACCTTGGAAAAAACCCCAATGTATAGTTTCAGCATAGCTGCCTCTATTGAATATAGCATTGTCAAAATTTTTTAACAAGATCTATGTTCCGTAAAGTGCTATTGGGTATTCATGATTTTGCTAGCCCCTTTTTTTTTTTTTTTTTGTAGGAAGAATCCTGGATTTATTGTGCCATTTTTTAATTTGGGATGATGTCAGGATAACTAATATACAAACCCTTGGTTGCCTGTCTTCACCTTTAGTAAAACAGAATAAATATATCAGTCATCCAGTGCTCTGGAGTTTCCAAACTTCAGAAATTTGAGAACTATTACAATTAGGAAATCAACAATGAGCTGTTTTAATGACTCTTTTTGTGTACATCACTGAGGGCTGGTGACTTGATAACACATCATTTTTACAGAGGCTTCCTCAGATTCTCCTTGCTCAAGGTGGAATGCATTCTATTCTAATGTTGTCCTTAGATCAATAATGTGACTTTTCAGTGCTGCAAATTGTGCCCAGCCAAGAGGTTTTCACATGATGCTACTCTTTGTTTCAAATTAAATGAAAATTTCCATGAAGTAAGAGCTCTACTTCTCCGAATGCCTTTGTGGAGTGTCAGGGATCCCTTAACCTCTTTGTGGTGGAGACACCAAGATAATAAAGAAAACATTCGTCAGCTGTGCAAATGGATAATGTGAAGGACTAGGTATTGTTTTCTTTTGTAGACTTTTTAACTCTAGGAAACAAATATTTCAAAACAAATGTATATTCATAGCTCTTACTTACATTTGAACTATCAATGAAAAAGTCATCATTATGTTGTGTGACCATCAACTATCACATTCTCCAGCCTGACAAGCTATTGATTGGGATGAGAATTCCATATTAATTACTATGATTACTTTTGAAGATTGTCTTTATGCTCCATGCTTGCATGGCGCTTTGGTATAATCTTTTATTTCAGAACCTCCCTGCATTTGGCAAATGTTTATTTAATTTCTGTGCCTCAGGAGTTAACTACTGAATCCAAGAGAGATGACAGCCCAAGTTCGGAGAGAGGTATAATTACAGTCCAGTAGGGACTGCCTTTTCAAAAGGTCTGACTCTTGTTTTCTGTTCTGATTGTTTGAATAGATTTTCTTCTAACTTGAGAAGAATGACTTTGATTTTTGTCATTCACATTATTTGCTGTTCCAAATGCTGTTTTGCACCGTGTGCAGGGCTTGCAAGGACAGCCCTAGGAGTGTGTATTTTATTTGTGGTCCTGTTAGGAATTTTAAGGGAAAGTTCTTTATTTGAGTGAAATGGCTTTGATAGGATTAGTCACTGAGGTGTGATGCTATAAATCCTGCTGGCCAAACGGCACGTGGAAAAGCAGATAAATGCGAAGGAGTAACGTTGTGATACCCGGTTGGATTTGGGCAGCATGTTAGTGTCACCTGGGAGCAGAAACACATCGCTGGGAGCGCTGCTGGAACGCGGCTGTCCCAGCCACTGCCCCCTGTGCGGAGTCCCTGCGTTACACGTGCCATTTCTCACATCCTGGTTTCGTCACAACTGGGGGCAGCACTTGGCCAGACAGCTCTGGGTTTTTCTGTACCACTTCATAGCACCCTGGTGTGACATCATTGGAGACGTTCAGTGCCACGGATCCTAAAAGAACGCTGCAAAATGCCCTGGAAGAAGTTGCAAAAGCTATAATGTTCTGTAATTAGTAACCCGAAACTAAACAACTTTCCACGAAGTGCCATTTCTTTTTATTCAAAATGAATACTTGAAAACTTTCTTTTGAAGACATTATTGTTAATTCCACAGTTCACAGTCTAATTTGCCTTCCTAAATAACAGCTTTAATAATAGTGTCCTAAACTCCATCAATCCCACACCACTTCTCAGACATGGTCCTAAAATAGTTTAATAAGCTCTTTCAATGAGGCTTCATTAATTTTACAGAACATACCAGAGAACATTTGCTAGTGCTGTATATCTTGAGTTTCTGTGGAGTCAATTAAAGTACAGCTATATTTTTCTGAATAAGTAAAGCAAAGCATATTTTTATGATAGCTTAACCTTTTTTCTCCAGTCATGTTTACTTCCCACTTCATAAAATTCAGGGATCTGTAATGAATTTCTCAGACATTATTGAAGATTACTAAAGTTCTTTTGTGTTTCCTTTTGGCTTAATTTAGAGCTTTCCTCATGCTATCTACATTGTTATAATAAAACAATTTAATTTCATAAAATATAAATATTTTAAATGATTTTCAAATAACATAAAAGAATCGGCGCTTAATCTGTTCAATTTCTTGTTCAAAATAGTGCTAAATCTGGAATATTTTTTTGTAAATGGAAGCTCATATAGGAGTTGTGTATTTCTAGGTAATTTTGCAGGTATTGATACGAACAGATACACAGCCTTTTTCATAGGAGTAACAATTAATTTTGTGTTTCTTTTTTTTTTTTTCCCTTGAGGGGTATTAGGTGATATTTATCATGAGAAATTATAAATCAAGTGAATGATAGAAGGAAAAAATTGTGACAGTTCATCCCACAGTGTTTTAAAAGTTTTACAAATGTACCTGTTTAGCTTTAACCCTCTTTTGCCAATACTCAGTTTATGTGGCAATCTGGTATTCTGTGGCCCAGCACTAACCACACAGCATATGGACTGTCTTAAGATAGTCATAACATTTTCAATCCAGTCACCAGGAATACAGAAGAGTACAGAAGTTTTGTTAGAACATAATTTCTAAGGAGACATGTGAATATGATGTCCAGCAAGAGCTTTGTTTTCTTTGCAAAACCTTGGTATATGGCCCTTTTCATAGTGAATACACTCAGACCTTGGTGTCAGAGTGGCAGTGATAGGTAGGTGGGAGCAGGTTTATGTTCAAGATGTCACTTCATTCACAACAAGGCTATCCCATTGAACGTGTTTTTGCCACAGAAGAATTTCCATTTAAATGAAGTAATATTTGTAATGAGGTGAGCATGCTATAGGGCATGAATCGATATTTTTGAAGTCATAAAGCAAATTAACAAAACTTCTGTCTTGTTTGTGAATTGTAATAAAGATATTCTAAGTAATTTAACATGCTGGTTTTCTCTACAGATGCATTAAATACTCAATATGTTTGCTAACAGTTTATGTCTTTGTTGTTGCAGACACAGCAGTGGTTTATAAAACCAGGAATGGACATGTTGTTGAACTGAATGTAGAAACAAATACAACTACATTATTATTGGAAAATACAACTTTTGTAAGTAATATATATATATTACTTCTTTCTTAGTGGAAGTCTGCTAAGATTTTTTTCCTGTAACAGGAGGGAGAGAGTACAGTATATAGAAGTTACATAAGATATGTTTATAAGCCAGACTAGATTGTATATCAATGAAAAGTATAATCCATCCCCGTCTCAGTAAATGATTTCTGGGTGAAGTTATTTGTTGTTTTATTCCATCTACATATAAATAACCAAGATGTTTGAGGATTTGCTTTTGGTTTCAATCTGTGCTTTGTTCATGCCATTTGAGGAATCATGCTGGGCATATGTCCTGATGAATCTATCTGGGGTCTGTTAGAGTAAGAGATTCCATAAAATGGCAGAATGCTACTCCAAATATTGAGGATTTTTCACTGTTAGAAATGGGGAAAAATGTTCAAAATTCATAGGAATTTTTTCCTTAAAGCAATTAAATATGCAAAGAAAAATACATTTCCTAGTCATGTTAGTCTCTGCTTTAGTTGTTCCTCTGCGCATTAATGGCAAGCTAAATGATTGAGAATTATTCCTCTTGACCAGTAAATATATACATGAGTGGTTTGTCTGTGTTTCTGACTAGCCAGTAATTGCTAAAGAGTGCTTTAATACTTTACTCTTCGTTGTCTTTCTCTTTGCTTGGCACTGTTGTTCTCAGGGATACCACTTGTATTCTACCCTCTAATTCTCGTTTATCAGGGTTTTGCAGCATAAACGTGTAGCTTGTCAGTCTTTCCTCATAAATACTCCATACAGACCACTGACTGTTATTGTTAATCCCTGTATTTTTAATTTAGTAAAATCTTTGCACCTGCAGACCCCAAAGGAGAACTCATTTTCATCAGAGGTCTTTGGCAAAGGCTGATTTTATTCCTGGTCTGTTCCTGGCCTTTGCTGATAGAGATTCCTCTTTTCAAAGCATAAAGCCTCGGGTGACCTTTCCTTCTAACTCCTCAAACAAGAAAGAGGAGAGTAGAAGTTCAAGAGAAAGAACTTGATGCTGACTTCCTAGGTCAGTGTAAAGATGAAGGAGAAGGGAGGAGAGAATTATATTTTAGTGGTGTGTGTGGCTCCCTTTGTGTGAGCTGCACCATTCCATACGCTGGGATGTTCCTCAGGGTACCTCTTAGCCAGCTGTCAGACACAATTAAAAGTGGGTGAAAAGGTGAATTTCTGTGAAGTACAAACTACAAAGTATTGCAGGAGCACTTTCCCTCTTATCCAGGGATGCGAGTGTGTGTGTGAGTGCTTGCCTGGCTGGTTAGAGGATTAACTGTGTCAGCCTGTGCATTGCCTTTAGGGTATAACTTGAATTCAAGCAGCTGCTTGGGCACCCCTGGCTATAAAACAGGCCTTTAATGACAAGACTCGAGTTTCCTCACAGATGAATTCATACACTTTTGGCTGCAGGTGTCTGGTTCATGTGATGCAAAGTGTAATGCCAGCATGACAAGCTATTCAGGCCATTATGCTAAACCAGCCTTGCCAAGCAATGATGGATTGGTGTGGACACTCCGAGTGCTGCCTCTTGTTGCAAAGTTGCCCTTCTCTGGGCTCTTCATGGAACTGATTTATCCTGAAGTCACACAAATTGAGTGAGCTCTAGACACTGTAGATACTTACTGTTAATTAGAAATGTGGGAAACGGTTGCAAAATAGATGGTATTCAAGCAACCGTTAACAATTATGGGTGGAACAGAGATAAATAAAAACGTGAGTGTGCTTTTTTCCCGGCAAAGCTCTTCTCTTTAAACAGTCAAAAACTAAGAGTGTTAAAATTAAAAAGAGTGAATTCCAGCAATTATTAATAATAAGGAATTGTAATAAAAAGCTGAAAATGGGGCAGAAGACTCAGTGAGTTTGTTGGTGTATGTTTGGAAGAGAGCAGTGGGAAATGTTATGCCCTGAGTTGTCTGTTCACATGGTGGCCAGTGATCCTAACAGGAAATCATACCGTTACAGAGGCAGGCTGAAGTCAAAAGCTGTTCTTCTAAGCTTGCCTGCCCCCAAATTCACACTGCTAAATGTAATCTCCAAAGTTATACACCTGGATCATTAATCAAACATTCTCCTCGCTCCATGTCTCATCTGCTTAATCACTGGTGTATAACTAGAATGGTGCTGGTTTAATGACTCTGCAGAGATATCTTGTATTAATAAAAAGTACAGCAGATATCCAGCATAGGCAGTGGCACTGCACGTTCCCTCATTCTTCCCTATCAAAGGTTTTTAGTCATGGAAGAGTCACCTTTTGCTGGGAGTTATTAGTCTGATTTCAGTCTGGGTTTGCTCTCCTGTTTGTCTCTGCTCAAGCAGCCCACAGAAGTGGCAGAGTTTTCTTGGTAATGTTGATAATTGTCCGTGGAAAATTGAACTGCCATGATAAAATCATTGAGCAGAGGCGAAGGGCAAATAGTGACTATTTGTCACTCCTGATTGGGCTGTGTTTGAAACGGCAGCTCAGAAGAGATTTTGTTGGGTTTTTTCCCCTCATTGCTAAATTCCTGGAGCAGTCTTCCACTGGGTACAGATCACTGGCTCTTCTTTTGCCTCCCAGAGACTGCTGTTTTCCTGCAAAATACTTATCTTTTACTCTTATTTGTGTTGTTTATTGTCTAAAAGTCAGATATCCCAACCGAGGATCTGCTATGCTCACTGTGTAGGTGTATCATCAAAAAAACAGACTGCAGTATTTTAAAAAACATGTTACACATATAAAAGATTAAAAAATACCCTTTAGAATTACCTTTAATAATAGTCATGCACCTGGAAAGAGGAAAGACTAGTGTTCTGTCATTCTAAGATGCCCACTTTTCTTAAACCAGGGAAGTATCTATTCCAAGGTCCTGAATTAAAGTATTTTTTTCCGTTTTATCAGCTTTTATCCAGAAGCAGAATAAATTCCTGCACTTCATTTGCCCTTTTGAAATGGAATCCTTTTCTATAATCAATCTATTGGTTAAACAATCTGGCCTTTATATAATGAAGCCATCAGCAAAGCAATATTATGGATACCAAATACAGTACCATAAGTGAAAAGGGTAGCTTGGAAAGCACACAATATCTATGAACATCTCTAGTTGTTATTATTTAAAGATGTTTTCTGATGTATGTTTGTCCTCTGAGTGTATCTGTGTAGTGCCTCAGGTTGGAGCTGTCTCATAAACAGTTAATGTCCTGAGCCAGTGGCATAGAAATGCTAACAGCTGGAGGCCGGACAAGTCTTCTATTAAGAGAAGCCAAAAAAAGCGCTAGACATTAATCACTGTGTGGCATCCTGATGTTTGTGATGCTGCCTTGATACTTGATTACAGTGTGTTCTCTACCATCTCTCTGAGGTGCCTGTCACCGTGATCCTAAGTGACAAGCCTACCGCTTTTTCTGCATTTAGCAGTACTTTGTTGCACATTACACTTCCAAAATAGTAACATTATGCCACCTTTATCTCAGCAATTTCAGTACTTAACAAGCATTTTATTTATTCCTTTTGCTGTCGACAATTACATGAAGTCAGTAAGAATAGGTTTCCAGTTCAAACACAGCCCAGCCACAAGATGAGAGCCCTAAGCTGAGAGGAGAGCATGGAGGACGTTTTCTGGTGCTATGGGGAAATTGTCCATCCGGTCCCCTGTTACACTTCTAGGTCAGCTTCTCTCATCTGTTTTACAAACCTTAAACCCAAACCAAAATGAAACAAAAGCAAACACAGAGATGAGAGGGAATGTGCTTAGGGACTGTGTTGTTCTGGTATTGAGCTTTCTAGATATGTTGAATCCTCTGAAAGAAACCTGTAGAAATTTTGCCTTCATTTCTTCCTGTCAGAAAAATCTGCAATAATTATGAAAATGGTAAGACTTTTGTTCGCCCTCAGTTCCACTGCTTCTGTAGTGCATATGTGCAAAATTATTTGTGTACCATGCATGGACCCCAAGAAACACTCAGTCCTGGAATCTTGGTCGGAGAGAAGTCTAAATGTGACTCCTTAAGCCTTTAGAGTGCAGATGATGGCATGTATTTTGAATCATCAGATAAAGGGCTGTTGATTTGTTTTCAGTACCTGACAATACGAGTGTAACTGTTTTCAGTTTGTGAGCTCTAGAATGTGCTGTGGCTTTCCCTGTGCACTTTGGACTCTTTTGACACCCGGCGATCCCTGACTTGCTCTCCCCCCTGGATTTTGGTGTTGATTCATGAACAGCCCTTCTTGTTCTCTTCCTTTGGGAATTTTTTTGTTGTTTTGTGCTCCCCACCACCACACCCCCTTCCTCTTTTATTGAGAAACTCAGTGCAGCGTCATAATGCAATTATAATTCCTTTGTTGATTAATGTAGATTTAATTGCAAGAGTAGTTTACATGCTTATATTTTTAAGAGCCTTGCATAAGAGATTAATGAAAGGGTGAATAATAGTACGTACATTAAATAAAGTTATATAACTACATAAATATTAGTAATTCTTGCAACACTGGACATTTTAATGACCCACACATGTTCTAAGTAGGTGGTTATGAATATTGTAAAATTATCTCTACTCTCCCATGCTCCTTTAAATGTTAAATAACCCCCTCAGCAAATCCTTTTCAGCAGAGGGGTTTTTCTGAGGTAGGGTTTGTTGCTGCAGTGCACCACTGTGCCTCGAGGTGGGAAAGGCTGACAGGGGAATGGGTTTGCAGTCACCGTGGTTTGGTGGTGGCCGTCGGGTTTTGTCCAAGTGAAGGAGGTCCCAACAAAGAAAATGCAAAACTCTCAGGTTAGGGTAGCTGTGTGTGGGATTTCTCTAAATAATAGTCCCGATAAGATTGTTCCTTGATATAGCAAACACTTAAGGCTTAACTGTATCAATGGGGATTTGGTTAATGAGGAATGTGAGGGGAAATAAAATGTGGTGATGGACTCATTAGAGGTTGTTTTCCATCAGGGAGGCAATGGTGCAAGGCCCCTGTGAGCTGCCCAGGTCTGTTCATGTCTATTTTCATGTCCTAGAGTTTCAGGTGGGTTTGGGGAATTTGGTTCATGTTTTTATGAACCACCCTTCCAAAGCACAGAGGTCAGCTTTGATCATGTTTTAAGGATCTGGATGGGAAACCCAAGCTTTAACCGTCACAGCACTTAACAGTGCAGCATTTTTGGGTCTAGGTTAAATGCTCAGGTGACACAAGAAGTAGTGCATTAAGAAATGTAGCTTTGGAAACTCAAGTTTTTTTCAACGTTCCAATTATCTTACATTTTTCTAACTACAACCAGACTCTCTTTCTCAGAGGTCCTCTATTTTTACTGCTCCAAGCCTTACTCTTTTGCTGGGCTCCACTCTCAGCTGCGTTCTCATCAAGCCTCCCCCTGGTCCATCTCCTTTCAATCACAGCAGAGCTAATAAAGGAGAACCCCACTGACCCCTTGTTTGCTGGTACCACCCGAGGGCACTGCATGATCCAAATGCCTGCTGGTCTTGCGGCCACTGCAGTTCCATCTCATCTGACTCCTCCTGGGCATTGCCATTTGTTCAGTGCGTGTTTTATAAGTTGAGCTGAATACCTGTGAGTGCTGATGAGCTCCCAGACACTGACATTCCACTATACCATTAAGTTAAAATTCTGGTACAGATGTAGGTGTGTAATACAGAGATGTATCACATCTACTGAGCAAGCGGTATTGCCACCAAAGCTTTAAAGTGACATTCCAGAGGTCTTGAAATGTTTTATACTGGATGAATAGCAAAAAATTTTATAGCCTAAATGTGTGTAAAGGGAGCACTAAACAATAATTGGGGAAGGATAATAATGTGACTGTGGAAATTTGAAGTTTCTGGGGAAAATAGAAGTACATGAAACTGAAATAGGAGGAGGGATAAAACTAAAGGAGAAAATCCAAAACCAACAAGTAAGTAAACTCCACAGTGGTGGAAATTTCTTTTAATTGGTTTCAACTTTGATGTATTATTTCACTTAAAACCATCCAGTTGAAACTATGGAAAAAGAATATTATAAAGTGTTTGTCAAATTACAAATACATTCTTAAAACTCTGGCCTAGACTGTATTACAGGTGTCTTCCGTGTGTCTGCTCTGCAGCATGTTTTTGAAAGATTATGAGTAAGGCACTGATTTAAATGTTATAGTAGTTAAAATTCACAAAAGTAGTAAACCCAACATTTTATAGTATGTGAAAGACTAGAGGAATGATGAAGAGAGTAGCCAGTACATCAGGAACTCAGAACCAGGTTTTAAGAGAACAGAAGAAATAAAAGGGAGCTGATCCTTACTGAGGATGCAGAACCTAAACCAAGCCTAAAACTTCTCCTAAACACACTCATAACTGGTATTTCTGTCAACAGCAAAACACACATAAAATACTTAATGAAAAAAAAATCCATGCAAAACATTGACATTGGAAATGAAACTTGAGAATATATTGTTGATTGGAATTTTGTGTTCCATTCGAAGCATCCATATGGAAAGATGGAAGAAAAGCCAGTTCTTTACATGCAAAACTACATTTCAGCAATATTTGAATATGGATGAAAGAAGGAAGCTGGAAAGGTGAAGGGCAAAAGTCTATTTACAATGCTCTGTGTCCTTTTGTCTCCATTTGGCTTTTACCATTGCAGTCTATGGTGACAGTGAGACGAGCAGTCATTGCTTGTCTGTGGGATCGTCACATCATGCATCACTGTTACGAGAAGCATTAAAACTCTTATCACGTGAGGTATTTCAAAGGAACCTAGAAATGCAATGTTTCATATGGCTGGACGTAATTACACAGTCAATGGGGGTTTTCACTGGGTGAAGAATGAAAGATCATTCATAGGATAATTCATGTCTGAAACAGTGATGTCAACTGCAGCACTGTAAGAAAAACAGATGGCAGGTTTGTGAATTGAACAGTGAAGACAGTGTGCAAGTGTTTAAAAAACACTTTTTTGGCTCAGAATTTTGCGATAGTGGAAAATATAATTTAAGGATAGTCAGAAGGGGCAGCATTTAGGTCTGTCTTCCTGAACAAAAGCTCAGTAGCTCCTGACAAAGCAAGAAGCTTGAGAAATTTTGGATACACAGACACAGTAGCAGAACAACCATCCTCCAGATTTTTAATAACAAGACACCCCAGGCTTTTTAAATCCCAGTATGATAATTTCCCAACACTTTCTTTCAAACTCAAAAATATTTTCTCCTGAGAAGAGAACAAACCCTTGGGGTCAGTCTTCACAAACTTCTTTTTAATGAATAAATATATCTAATCCCAGTAGTGATATCCCAATAGTCAGTCTCCCAGGAGCCTGAGTGGAATATCTCTCACTTCGTACAGCAGGGACTGAAACTTTCTTTGAAGCCCCTCACCAGCTGATCTAATCTCCTCAGTCATGGAGTCAGGCATCTCTTGGTGGATGAAATACCTTAGACATGGTTGCGGGGGAAAAGTGAAATTTCTCTTTTTTTAGTGACTCACAGATCATGAGCTTACTTGCCATGATAGGCAGGTGATTTTTTTTTTTTTTTAATTTCCTGCTGTTAATCTAGAAGTGCATACAAGTAGGCAGTTTCTGAATTAATTGCCAAAATTGTGCTTGCCTTTACAAAAAAAAAAAAAAAAAAAAAAATTCCCCAAACCAGAATTCTAAGGAAATTTTATACTCTTTAAGTCACTTAAATCTCTCTGCAGTTCTATTAGAACTAAACATCTATTTCATCAAAGGCTTGATTGTAAATCCAACTTAAATGAGCTAATTATGTTTGCATAATAATTTAAGGAAATCAGCTTTGCTATCAGCTTTGGCAATGAGCACAAGATTTCTGCTGACCTAATTTTCAGTTTCTTACTTCTGAAGTGAAACATTAAAAAGTAGGGAGCAGCTTTATGCTCCTTTTACCATTATACCAACAAAATGAAAACTATTTTGCCAAAACCATTGCCTTCAATCAAAAAAATTGCAGCTTTTTGGCATTACATGTACACCACGTGTCAGGCATTTCTGGTGGCAAACACAGTTTTGCAGGTGAGTGCAAGATGAACGAACAAGGTCATCTTCAGTAGGAATTAGATGATTTTAAATCCCTAATCCACAACACTCTCTACTTGGATATGGAATATGCAAATTGTGCTTGCTGGTATTGCCTTGAACTGCCAGTAGGTTGCAGCTGAGCTACTCAGGTGCCTGCATGAGGTGCCTCATTACTTGGGAGGCGGCATAATGAGGGACTGAAGATTCTCCCTAAATGTATGAAATGGGAAGCCCTGCATGCCCTGAGAATGGATTTGGAAAGTTGCCTGGGTTATGTATTGCTGGAAACCGAGGGAGTGGGCAATAATTAATATGCTGCTAGAAACAAGAGAAATTTTATATCTAAAAATGTTTTCAGTGAAGTGCCAAGAAAAGGGAATGTTATTCATAGATTAATATTAACACAGCTTCTGCCTAAAGATGGTTAACTCATAAAAGCTAGTTTGGGCACAGTAGAAATCTGTTCTGAACGCTTTGTAGATACAGAAGGATGCTTTTAGGTGTTGTTTTTCTTTCTCTTCTTTCCTCGAGACTGCAGATTTATCTTCTGACTTTTGATACTGTCAGGCTGCTGCGTCAAACTAATAGAGTTTATCTTCAAAACTAATTTTTCCCCTTTGATTTCTTTGGATAGCTTGATTCTAATTATATTACCTAGGAGCCTGAGTTTAATCTGTGTATCAAAATGTAGCATCCTTTCACTGTATTAGAAGATGTTTTTTTTTTTTTGGTTGGGAATTACTCCTTAGCTACACTGAATGTATTAGGTTGTGACTTCTGGTTTGGGTGCCTTAAACTCCTGTTGAATTCATTAGTTTAGCAGTGGGATTAGGTTAAGCAGAACAGGATGCTTAAGAAATAAAATGAGTGAAAGCCTTCCTGTGAATAGTGGATGGAACTTGTTCTGTATAGCTACTTGTTTACTTATTTTTATCTTGCACCTCTGTGGTTCAGTTATTTTCTTCTGTCTTACTTTTTCTATTCTTATCTGGATTTTTCACTCCTCTCTTTTTCTTTCATTCTGCCCATAGATATCTTGAGATTAATTTAAAATTATTTCCTTCAGTGCCCTTTAAAGCACATTCTTATCTTTCTCATACATTAGGTGCATTAAATTATTTCTGACATCAGCATTATCCCTTGATTAAATTACAGCCTTGAATTCAATTGGGTGTCATGTAGTCTTGGGTAGATGTAAAGCATTATTAGTTTTATAATGCTACCTTATGTTTCATTTTGCTCTCTGCTAAGAGCTTTCTTTCTCATAAGAAAGACTTCTACTTTAGTGGAAGTTGTCTTACAAAGTGTTTCTGTATGTGGTGTTAAAAGTAAAGCAATGGGACAGAGTGCACTCCTTTTCTTTTCCTTGTGTGTTACCTTCAAGACTTTACCTGCTGATCTCCCTTATACTTATTCCTGAAGAACATACCAACCAAAGTGTCTTCCTTCATCCTCTGTAAAGGACTTGGTTATAGTTGTTATCCTCTAGTGGAGTGCTTGTAGTGATGATAAAAAACTCATCAGCTTCTTAATTAGTATTTAGTGTTGAAGCCAGATTCACCTGTTGCCACTCTGCTGATACCAGCTAATTAGGCTAAGAATTATTTGAGCCCTTTTGTGACAATTCCATCAGCGTTCTAAATCAAATCTGCCTTTTGAAGGGGAAATTCTTAAATCAGTTCTAAGAAAATTTGGAAAGAAAATATTTCTAATTGCAAACTCACCTGTATTGTTACTTCATTGTAGGTAACATTCAAAGCATCAAGATACTCCGTTTCACCAGACTTAAGATTTGTTCTTCTTGCGTATGATGTTAAACAGGTAAGCCAACTATTCATAATCGAAGAGCCTATAAATTAAAACTCTGAAACCCTTGTTGTCTTCTGTGTTTCATCTGTGATCCCAGATGATTTAGTAGGATTCGTATAGTAGATTTATCGTCCCAGAGCTTCTGAGGCAACGATGGGGCAGTTTGTAATTGAGTGTGGAAGTATTGCAAGGGTCTCAGAGGAGGTGAATGGCTGTGGCTCCTCTGAAGGGCCATGCTGGTGTTTGCAGCAGAGGTTTCATGACCCTTGAACTGCTCTGTTACTTGCTGTTTATGTGAAATCCCGTCTTTAGATGCTCCCTCTGTTTTAAACACCTGTACAGTTCGTTTATGGACTATTTTATTGTGGGCTGCAGTAGTCTGAAAGTCTACATAATGCAGTGTATTCTTTGTTTCTTACAGCACTCGGAGATTTTCTAGGCTATTATGTTGACAAAAAGAGTTTTGATCAATGATACCATGTAGAGTTCTCTTAAGTAAGTCTTTGAGTACACAAAAATTAATTTTATGAATTCCCTCTGTTCATATTGGTGTTTATATAAAAAGAGCTATTAAAATGGGAACTGTTGTTCATGAAAGAATGATTCTGGATTGATAGACTCAGTGGTTATTCAAACAAGTTTGGTTGTTTTGTTTGTTCTAAAGGTGTTGATTAAAAGTGATTTGTTAACTTTGTGTTAGATTGAAGTAGTACCCATTTTAGTGGATTCCAGATGAAGTTTTTTGACAATACACATGTATCAGTAGGAAAGAACTGCTCTTGTTCAGTGCACTGTTTTTGTGATGAAGGGCTCCAGTTTGATTCCTGTCTGAAAAATACTTACTCCTTGCTGTTTCCCTTCTTGATTGCTTCTTTTGTGAAAGAGTTTAATAATCCTTCATAATGACTTAAATTCCTCATTTGTTCCATTGAAAATTTCATTTTGGGTGGTTTTTTTTTTTGGTTTGAGACTTTCTTCGAAAGAACGTATATAGTTGGAATAGATAAGAAAAACACAAGAATATCCATCACACTTTATTACATCTAAATGTGTTGGCATCAGGGATGAATCCCTGCCCCACAATACAGTCCATTGACATGCAAATAGCTCTCAATGCATGATGTATCTATCACTTTGCACTTTGTGTATTTCATTCTAGGCTTTGTTGCAAAAAGAAACTTTTCCATCCTTTTGCAGTGAAGTTACATAGAGGAAAGAGGTTTGCAGCACTTACATTTTACATTTCCTTTGTTCAGGCATATTGACAAGAAGTAATCAAAATGGGAAGTGAACAGGCAAACAGGCAGTTTGTGGGGGTAGTTGTGGATGGCTTGTATGAGGCTTGACTTGCTTACTCTTGACTGCTCCAGTTTGGCTTATGGCTTTCAAACCAGACACATCCTGTGCTTGCTGTGTCTTCTAGAGGTGCCAAAATTTGTAATAGCTGGATATTGTCACTCGGGTGTAAATGATACCACTGAAGTCTCTTAGCTCTTGAGAGGAATGTGTTGCTTAAAGTGGAAGGGAAAATAGCCAGAAATTGTGTAGCCAATTCATTCAGAAGGTGCAAAATAGATTGTTGTGAATATATGGTAAAAAGTCCTTTATTTTCATGCAAATTTTCTGATTCTTGGGATGTTTGTAGGCTGGTAAGGCAATTCTATTTGCTCCAAATCTGTTGGAGAAAAGGTATGCAATGCTTTGGGAAGCCTCTGTGTTTCTTCATAACTAATGCTTCCAAATAACTGAAAGGGTTAAATTAGTGTTCATACTTCTTGGGCCTTGTCAATTTTATTATTTTTTTTTTTTCAGTCAGAGGCAGACTTACTGGGTATGCAGGAAAGGAAACCCACCTGTATACCTTACTTCTTTCCCCAGCTGTTAAGTATACTGCATTATTTATTTATTGTTACCTCTAATTCATTAATTATTAAATTAAATTTATTGACTATAAAAAAGACTAAACAGCATCACTTAATTGGAGATCTTCAAATTAGTTTCATTATGATCAAGCCAGATTCTTTCTTCATATCTCTTTTGAGTGTAACTTCTTCTGGAACTGGGGAGCTGCTTATTGTCCTGTGTTACAACGCATGGTTGACTCTGATAGTATCCAGTTCAAGGAACCACAAGTAACTTATTGTAAGCATTTAGTTGATCTTACAATCTGCTGTAAATTGCCACAGACCTCTGGACTTTACTACCTATGTTTGCCCCTTATTTTATCTTCATTGTTAATATTTAGGTGTATAATTGCCCTGTAATGTATTTGATGGGTTTCTGCTTTTGCAGACTGTCAAGAGTTTGGGATTTGAAAATTATAGTGGTTGTTGTTTACGTACATCATACTGTGTTCTTTGTAACTTACACTAATACAGCTGGAACAGATTTATTAATCAACAGTTTTATAAATAAGTGTGTTTCAGCTGAACAGATTGGAGGAAAATAGAGACAAATGCTTCTTCAAGACATTTTCTCATGAAATTGTAATTAGAAACAAGGGTATTTTGATGTTTGGATTAAAAATAAATGTTGAGTTAAATTAAATAGTTGAATATTTATTTTACTGTTGTCAGCATTTTCTTTAATCTATTTTATGCTTGGAATGGCAAACTTTAATTAAATTTGCAGTTGTTTCGGCACAATTAAGAATGTCCTTTATGCACAACGGAACATAAATCTGCATGAAAATAAGCCATCTTTGAATACAAAAGTAATAATTGAATGAATCACTTAAATGGTGCTCAGTAGAAGGAGGAAAAGCAGTTCATGTGCCTTAGCAGCTGTTTTGGTATAGCTCTAGAAAGATAATATGGAAGAGAATTCTTTCGTTCAGGGATTCGAGGTGGTGTAAATGGGTTTCTAGACGTCGGGTTCCCTCCGTCTCCATCGCAGCAGGTCAGAGAGCACCCGCTGGTGTTATTGGCACAATCCCTGTGCCTGGCTGGTGTTCTGTGTTCTAACACAAGGCAACTGCCGAAGTCCTGTCTGTGTGTTCTTTGCTGCACCACTCCGTAGTTCTCCACTCTTCTGAAACGCTTTCATCAGTTCTCCTAGTGTTTTGGCTCTGCCAAAACTTCCATGGATCAGAGTGTGTGGTGTGTATGGGCTTTCTTTGTGTCACTCGCTACAGCTTGGTGGATATCACTGAAATAGTCTCATTTTTTCAAGGCAGCAGATCAGTAAGTAGAAAATAATTTGGGAAATGAACACACATTCCTGCTGAATGTCGTGCCATCCTGATTCTTCTGGGACAGTGGGTGCACAGAGAAACTTCTATCCATGTTGTATGCAGAGAGGGGACAGGTTTGCATTGCTGCATCGTTTTTATTTTCCTTAAAACTGTCAAGGTTTGAGTAAAGAATGTGACACCCTGAGAGATGGAGTATCTAAGCCAGTTGAGATTTCAAGAGGAAAGGTTATGTCAGTATTGCTTTCAATAAGGACTGTGTTAAAATGGCATTTTAAGTTTTTCTCACTCCTCTGGTGGTGTTATTCACAACTACCAAAACCTGATTTATAGTTTTGATTAGAAAATGGAAATCAGACACTCTGCTCTTGCATTAATGGTAAAGGATGGGGCAGAAATTTGCAGAACAGTGAGCACTGAGGTCCTAAGCAGTTCTTTTACCACTGGGAAATTTCAGTGCCCTTTAGCAGAAGGTTTTACCTTGCAGTTTGTTCATGGACTCCACGTGAAATGAAAATAAGCTTTATTCCAGATATTAGTAAGTTTTTTGCTCAGACATCATGGTCATTTTCTCCCATGCTCCTGCTGGAGTAGCAAGTGCCACGGAAGAGCAAATGAAGTAGATGGGATCAGATCCTCTTTTTCCTCGCTTGATTCAATGGGCCATTCTTTGTGATTTTTATGGGGGTTTTACCCTACAAGCTGTAATTTCATTCTCCCTGCTCTCAAATCCTGCTTGAATACCAAGTTTCAGAATTTTTCCTTCTTTATTCCCTTTTCTATTAATAATGCATCATTTCTGTTTTCAAGTAAGGCAACAAGATTAATTATGTGGGAGTTCTTTTAGCTCTTGATTTAGAAATGTGCTTAAAAACAGATTAAAGTTCAGCCCTGGTTTAGGAGCATAAGCATTTATGTATTCTCTAAAAAAATGAGGTGTTTTTCTGAATTAGGACTTCAAACTGTAATCTCTTTTTTAGCTAGAGAATTTTAATAAAACAATGTATTTAGATTAAAGCACTGTGAAAATAGCTTCTAATAATTCTTACAGTAAGATCAGGATGAAGAAAAAACCCAATCCTCTTCAGAAAGGTAGGAGAAAAATAATTTTATATCTGGGTATCACTCATTCAATAGGAGTGAGAAGTATTTCAAAAGCATATATTAATATTTTTAGTTTAATGTACTGAAGTAAAGACAAGAGTCCAACGTGGTGGCTGAGGCAAAGAAACCCCAAGTTAATTGTCTGCTGTGTGCTGATCACTTTGCTGCTGTAATACCTATTTTTAGAGGGTAGTGATAGTGCTGAGCAGAGTCTGCAGCAAATGAAGGGCCAACAGCAATGAGGGATGTTCTCATCAAGCTTTTCGAGATTGCCTGGGATATTGGCTTACTTGAGTGCACTGAAAGGATCTTCAGGAGTTTGTCTGCAGATTAGAAGGATCCACGAGGGGGAAAATTCAATGGAAACTTAAATTATGATTATCTGTTCTGCATTAGAAGATTATCTCTCGGTACAACTCTTGGTCAATGAAATTAATGATTGGGTTTTTGTTCAGCTAAAGTTAAAGGATAGAGAAATTCCCTGGCATTATGTCTTATTCTTAGTCCTGGCTCTGGTTTTAAAGTGTGCAGGTGTTTTCAACAACATAGTTAATACAGGGCTTATGAAAGTCTGACTTTGAGGAGCATTATCTGGAGTATCAGCTAGGGGCTGAAGACTTACATGACAAAGATGAAATGAAATCTGTCATCTAACACATGGAAACAATATTTTCTCAACAAGATTATTTCATGCAAGAGAATACCAAAAGACTTCTGAAACCAGCAGTGCTCTGGACAACAATATTTTACGTAGTGCTCTCTATGAAGTAAAGATCTGATATAAAATTCATGCTATCTATGTTTTCCTCCAGAAATGCATGCTGCTTTAGATAAACCTGTTTTTCATGTGTATTTCTGTAGGTCCTCAGGGTAATCTTTCATCTTTCACTTGCTCATTTTGAGATGAGTCCAGAGGCAAACGTGCATGTGCATACTCCTGAACTTACGAGATTGTAAATGTCTGATCCAGACATGACTTTCCTATCTGTTTTTATCTCTTGTCAAGAACACGAAAGACAATTTTTTATCAGCTTTAGGGCAGTGAGGGGAAAAAAAAAAAAAAGAAGGGAATTTTAAGTGAATTACACCCTCAAATTTGAATTTATTTCTTGCAAATAATTTTTATGAAGTATTTTATTCCACTCTTAGGTATGATAAGGTTGGGTACTCAGAAGGTCAGATACAGAGCAATACATGGAATTGGGCTGCTCAAATTTTCCCCCTTTAAAGGCTATTGTTTTACTTTTTAGCTGGACAGATTAGAATGTGGTCACACAACAGCTGGGCTGTAGGTTACCTTGGCATTCTACTCATCTTTTACATATGCTTGACTTTATTTTTTATAGCTCCTCAGATATGCAGGGCAATTTAAAGATATTAAATGCCAAAGTCTTTGCCTGAGGAGATGACGTGTTTCGTAGTAAAACCTGGCAAAATGAATTTTGTGACACTTCAAAAGATAATGGATTATCCCCATAGGAGTGCCTATTCACGTGAAGGCAGCGTCCCACTTCTGTCCAGGACTTTGTCTAAATTATGTGGCAAAACACAGTAACTACTAGTCCCCATAAACAGAAAATGGGGAAAACAGAAAGAGTGTGTTTTATGGTGAGAATCACAGACATTGATGTTTGTTTAGCATTTGTCTGATAAACAGACTTCACATTTCATCTCTGTTGAGTTGCAGTCTTGTAAGTACTTGCATTCAGTTTATCAGACAGAAGTAGCAGAGTTGTACCTAGAGTGTCTGCATATCCTTTGTGTTGTCTTTATGTGTGTGTTTCTGTGTATGAATTATGGGTGTATTTGTGGTGGGATGTTGGGACTGCACTCTGCCAGGGTGTTACTGTGACAGTTTCTTCATTGAAAAATATTTGAAATTAACAAGGTGGAAAACTGGAGTACTATTTGGAGGCTTCCACTGTTCTAAAATTCTGTTATTCATGTCACATATCTGTCTCCGTGTATCCACTTCTTATGTTTTCCTCTGTTGATTCATACATGCAAGTTCAGCTTTGTGTAGCAGTTAAAAAAAAAAAACAGGTCACTTCATAGTGAACCACCTGAGACAAGGTGTTGCTGCTTTTCGAGGTACTTACTGAGTTTTTCTGTTCCATTTTATGCTTACAGCATTGCTATTCAACCTCAATTTTTATAAGTAAACCAAATAAGTAATTCTTATGTAGATAGATTTTTTTTTTTTTTCCTGGCTCAGAGTTGCCAGAGTTGAAAAACCAGAATTCATGTTTCAAGTTCTTGTTCAAAGCCAGTATTGAGAAAAGAGATTGTACTCTTCTATTGTTCAGTAAAAATGGATTCTAGGGCATTTAGGTTTTCAAACAGCATGTTTATTGACAGACAAACTACTCTCAATAATATTGCCATTCGTATAAAGTATGAGTACTGTTATTTCAGGAGGAGTTAGCTGGCGCCCAGCTGAGTTTCTGAGATCCAGCAGTTTAGAAAATCAGTCTTAACATAACTGATTTTCACGTGGTTATATTCCTACATCACGTAATAATCCATGGGGACTGGAATCCCACTGTGCTAATGCAGTAAGAACAGGCAATATGACACTATTTAAGTCAGCAGCTCCCTTAATCTAGAAACGATTTATTTTATACATTATAAGTTCCAGCTTCTGCTGTGAAACTGCCAATCTTATGATGTCCTTTCTCTTCCTTTCTTTTGCGTTGATAATATCCAGAAATGTCCATTGTAAGTGAAGAATTTGTCTGCCACAGCCCATGGACAAAAAAGAGCTGTGTTTAGAAGGTGTTTGTTAATTCCACATACCTCTTGTGTACTAATGATGTTACCAGTAATAGTGTACAGCTGAAAGCTAGTTATACAGTGATATTGTAATGTTTGGGGTTTTTTTAGAAGATGGGGCACTAATGATATTTTTATTAAATATATATGATTCAGCAATGCTGGATGGAAAAGAATAATGGGCTGTTTTTATCAAACAAAACCAACTAAGAACAGCCTGAATAAATAACAGGGCAAGGACTTTCAGGAGTCCTAACTGGAGACTGTATTAGTAGCTGGAAAAGCTGAGCAGAGCTTTAATTTGGATTGAGATCTGCCAGAGTTCACCACAAACCACAGTCAACTGAACACCCACTTGTTTTTAACCAGTCTTTGTTCCACACTCCCAAGAAATAATAGTTCCCTTCCTTGCTACCGAAAGAATATGGACTAAAAGAATATTTTACACCTCTCTCAGTTTTGACACGTTTTACCCTGAGCATGAATCATTGTTAGTTCAACTGCTACACTTATTATTGATTTCTCAAATACAAGAGCTGGCTCACATCAAATACCGTGAATAAATGACTTCTTAGGAGCAAAATCACTTCATGGATCTGACTGACCCGTGGTGTTAAAACATACATGGCATTTCAGTAAAATGTTTTATATGATGTAGATATCTGCGTGTTCCATAGTGACTTATTTCAGGTCATAACTCTTTCTGTTACTTAAAGCATAGCCCTCTAAGTAAATGCCAATTGTCCAGTTAATGTCTTCAATACATTTAGAAAATCCATTTTAAGCAACGAGAGTTTTTTTGCTTTTATTTTATTTTTTGTAATATCCTCTATCTGAAATTCAATAATAACATATCTTACTGAGAAATGTGATATGCATTATAGCATTCTCATTAAACTTTTAAATATGATACCATTGGTATTGGTGAATGTAATCCCAAATGGTCACTTAAAAAAATCATTGATCACACATTCAGAATTTTAGTCTTGCAGCCAAAATAATATATATTGTTAGTGGTCATGAATTTTATACCAATAGCAATTAACATCTTTCTTTGGCTGCAGTGTTATGAATTAGATTTACAAACTAGGGACAACTTAGTGAGTTTCTGGTTTGCTTTTTTTCTTCTAAATGCAACAAAATTTGCTAGAAAATCTCTTTAGATGTGTTTCATATATGAAATAGAATGCTTAAGCCCAGTCTAGAAGCCCAAAGTGCTCGTATTTTAAAATATATTTAGTTTTAACTTATAATAGAAATTAAGAGGTAGAGTGGTATTCCCCCTTGAGATAAAGAGTCCCAAGATCAAGAAAAAAAAAAAATCTTGGTTTTTTTTGGAACTGTTCCCAAGAAGGAAAACAAATGTCTGCCTAAATCCTCAGTTTCATAGGGTGCCAAATAATATGTAAATATACTTCAAAGCTTTTTAAATAGTTTTATCCATCACTTACATTTTTAACCTCTAGGTGTTTCCATACCTTTCTATTTATTAGAAATCTCACCCTTTTCCTCTCCAGATACATGAATGGGTACAGTTCTCACGTTAGTGGTCATGTTTGGTTGGAAGAAGTTGTGAAATGTTTGTGCTGCAAAAATGAGGAAAATCAGAGGAAGGGAAAACCTGAGTTTTGACCGAAGGTTCACCGAGCACTTTTTGTTATGGTTAAATAGTCAAAAAGGCTGGATAAATCTGGAAACCAATTATTCTAAAATGTGAGAGGGGGAAAAAAAAAAGCTTTTCAGTTATTCTGCATAGTTCTAGCAGCAGTGCACATTGAATAATAATTAAATTTTCCTTCAAATAGGCAAGTTGGAAAAAAATAGTGACTTAGAAAAAATCAGTCTGTTCACAGTGGTCTTATGACTTGCAGATCCTTTTTAATTCCAGATTCCAAGTTCTGCTCAGAAGAATCTAATGCACAAACTGAAAGTGTAACTGTGACACTCTTAATAAATGTTTTTAGTCCTTGGGAGAATTTTTACGTTTTGCATTCACTGAGATTTCTTGAGAGGGGAGCAGGGAGGGCTGTTGGTTATTTTGGTTTTTGTTTGCTTTTTTTCATAAGCAGAAAAAAACTAACTAGGTTGAAATCTTAAAATCCTGGAACCTTTTTGGAAAAAATTGGTCACTCCAAAGACAAGTTCCAGTGTCAATACCTGTGGTAAGGACAACCTGTAGCAATGGTAAATGGTGCAAAACATGAGCAAATTTGTTTAAAAACTGTCCCGTAGAGAAGATCTGCTCTTCCCAAATGCAGCTACAAAAAGGGATCTTGAAGCTGGAGCATGTTTTGTGCCACGGGAGCTCCAGAGCTGCCTGTCATGTTTCAGAGAACCAGTCCAAGCACATCAGAATTTAATTTTCTTCCACGATCTTTCACTTTCACTGTGCAAGAAATATCATTAACTTTATATTTAAGTAGCAAGCGTTATCTAGCAGGCTCCTAAAGTGCTTATCACTCCTGAAGTTGATGAAAATGCTGTTAAAGTCAGTGCAACTTTTCCCATTGTCTTTAGAATGGACTTTTGGATCAGCCCTTGTCTACCTATCACACGAATGTAATAAAGTCATCTCCGCAGTGTGACAGCATCAGCCGGGTGGACGATGTATAAGGCACAGGGATTTTCAGCAGGATCTTTTGGAGGACAGATTTATCAGTGTTTTCAGCAGCTCATCGGTGCTTTGAGCTGGCCTTTGGGTCTGTAGGTTGTTTACACCTTTGTGAACATTAGTCACTTTGCTTCTCGTGGTGTTCCCTCTCTTTGGGGACAGCTGGGACAGAGATTTTCAACAGCTCACTGCTGTCGTTATTTTCTGTAGCATTTTGAGTGCAATTCACTTGGCCCCGATGCGCTGCCAGCTCATGGTTGTTCTAATTGCCACCCTCAGTGTCACTATCTCAAAAATATTTTAAAACTGCCTTTTTTCCTCCAGTGGAAACGTCCTGAATGTCACCTTCAGCTGTTTTTTGTGAATGCCAAGACAAGAATCGATGCCAGTTCTTGTCACTGTCAACTTCATCTGCCCCTGGTTTTGTTTGTCCCCCTTCCTGTGTTGCTTTAGCTGACCCATGTGTGAATGTGTTTTGTTTAATATGTTCCAGACTAAGAGGCTGCACAGGGGAGTGTGAGCAAGTTTATTCCTCTGCGTCTCCTCCCCTGTGGGGAGCTGGGTTTGGAGGGTACCACTGCTACTGACCTCGGCTCTGCTCTTGTCGGGATTTGTGTTCAAAGAGGAATTAGAAGGTGGAGGTGGCCTTTGTGTCCTTCTGTGATCTTCGCCACCTCTACTGGCTGGGCTCACAGGGTGGAGGAAATAAATGATGCTCTGTGCTGAGCCCATCTGAATCTCAGCTTTTCCTGGGGCAATTCCTGGTCTCTGTGCTGTCCCCTGGGGATGGCTGTGGCTGAAACTGAGATCCAAGGCTGCGCAACAGCTGGAACTCCCATTCAAGTTTGGATGGAGGATTTATGACTTTGTATAGTTCATTCCTGCAAAAAATACACCTTTTTCTGAACTTACCTTGGAGGAGGGTTAGTAGGAAAAGTCTCTACCTGACTAGATTAGCCTGGGAGAGGTGGAAAAGCTATTAATGTTTTCTTGCTGTATCAGTTAGTAACATAAGCTGTTATACCCCTTGATTATTTGTTCATACATTTAGACACGTTGCAGCTGCAATGGTCCTACTGCCTCTAGTCCATACTGATCTCCTGTGGTCCTTGTGTTGTAAAGCTGCACTGGGCTTTTTCACAGAATTGCAGAATATGCTGAGTTGGAAGGGACCCACAAGGGTCAGATGCAACTCCTTAGTTTCCCTTAACCCTTTGAATTTCAGTCCTTGGTAAGATACTGAAAATTAAGCAGGAAGAAGTGACTTTGTGTCTCTCAAGCATGTGATGAAGGTCTTAAAGGACACAGACTTTCAGCTCATCAAAATATCCTTGAGGTTAAGGACAGATCATTGGTACAAAAGGAACCTTATTTTGGAGGATCTTTCAGATAGTGTATTGCATAGATATTTTAATTTACTGTGTCGGCCTCAACCCTTTGTTGTGAGGTTTGTCTTTGTCATGTCTGTGAACGCTGGTCAAAGGTGAAGAGCCTTTTCTTGGAAAATGTCCTATTTTAACCTGAAATTAGCCAGAAAGGCTCAGGTTGCTATAATGCTTGAAGAACTTACCTGAAATAGTGTAAATATGCCCTAGTGTATTTAGTAAATTGAAGTGGTATGTATCATTTTAGTATGGAGTGTATGGCTATTGCTTTGTTAATTTTTCTGTAGCCTGATCCTGTACCTTTTAAGTTCCATATGGCTTTTTTTTTATGAGCGTAAGAGAACTTAGATCTGTCATATTTTTGAGGTGATGGTTCTTTGTTCCCTTGTGCTTCAATCTCAACCCACATGTGATCCCATCATGCTGTACTTGTGGTTCTGGAGTCTCAGTGATGTGAAAAAAGATGTTACTCTGATCATAGAAATCCTGTGAANTTATTAAAAGATTAGGGGTGTTTGGAGTGGATGGTTGATAAGACTTCCACATAGGAAACTTTAAAACAATTAAGCTAATATATATTATCTATATATAAAAATCTAGCAATTAAATTTGAAGTTTGGTTTCCAATACCCTGAATCCTCCCAAAAGGGCAGATATCAAGTTGAGAAAGGGAACTTGTATATTAATAGTATTTCTCATGAACAGAATTTCACTGTGACTCTCAGCTGTGGTATTTATTACTGCAGCCATCTGCTTTGGCAGTGCCATAATTTCTTTTTTCAGTATCTCAGATGAAATTAAAATCATCATACAGTGAACATTGCTAAGAAAGTCAAAATCTAAATATGAGCTCTCCATATTAAAGTTATTGTAGCTTATTGCAATTTATATCCTATTTGTACAGTGTTCCAAAAAAAGAAGAACATCATTGACTGGTTTGAATATTCAGAGAAAGGCTGTCTGTCTGGGTAGTTTTGCTTATATTAGTGTTCCAGTAATTTTTGCAACCTTAGAGTGAAATGGGAATTTAGTACTTGAAAATGTGACAAGCAAATGAATGGGGAGAAACACAGAACCAGGCAGGGTNCCTTAGTGACATGAAAGCATCATACCTCTAAGAAGTCATACAAAGGTGTTTTTAAATTTGAATATATTATATATTTATGTACTGTAATTTTTAAATTTTTTAAATTATACAGGAAGGTTGAACTCTGTTAGCAATATCTCCATATGTCATTAAAAATATTTAATTTTAAAAGCTCAGTTGAATGCATTAATGAAAAACTTCCGGGCTATTTCCTTATGTATTATTAGGCTTAATTATTTGTTTTATTAAAAGATTAGGGGTGTTTGGAGTGGATGGTTGATAAGACTTCCACATAGGAAACTTTAAAACAATTAAGCTAATATATATTATCTATATATAAAAATCTAGCAATTAAATTTGAAGTTTGGTTTCCAATACCCTGAATCCTCCCAAAAGGGCAGATATCAAGTTGAGAAAGGGAACTTGTATATTAATAGTATTTCTCATGAACAGAATTTCACTGTGACTCTCAGCTGTGGTATTTATTACTGCAGCCATCTGCTTTGGCAGTGCCATAATTTCTTTTTTCAGTATCTCAGATGAAATTAAAATCATCATACAGTGAACATTGCTAAGAAAGTCAAAATCTAAATATGAGCTCTCCATATTAAAGTTATTGTAGCTTATTGCAATTTATATCCTATTTGTACAGTGTTCCAAAAAAAGAAGAACATCATTGACTGGTTTGAATATTCAGAGAAAGGCTGTCTGTCTGGGTAGTTTTGCTTATATTAGTGTTCCAGTAATTTTTGCAACCTTAGAGTGAAATGGGAATTTAGTACTTGAAAATGTGACAAGCAAATGAATGGGGAGAAACACAGAACCAGGCAGGGTCACAGCGAGGAACAGATGGCTTTTCTCTCCCAGACTCTTCCCTACTACTGGTTTCCAATTCTTAACTCTTATTTTTACTCTCTCTCCTAATAGCCTGAAGCTTCCAGATATTTGCGCCTATCGTTGTAGTTTGTTGTTATGTTCTGCCAGGAAGCATTCCCAAATTCCTGCTGTGTTTTCTGTGTATACTTCCATATCCTTTTAATACCAAGCTAACTGAGAAATGTCACCCCTGCTTTTCATTTTCCTTTCCCACTTCTCTAGCTTTTCTCTTATTGCCTCTGTTTCCTCTACCTTAATTTGTGTCCGTGAGACTTTAACTTTCCCTTTCTTAGTCTTGTTCTGTCTCCTCCCAGATATAATTATGCACTCTGTTACTCATTTAATTTTCCTTCTTGTTTCCTTTCCCTCCCTAAGAGGGAAAGTTTCCTTTTCAAATACATTTATTGATCTCAAAAAATCCTCACTTAATCAATATTCTGCCCGCTTTATTATTTTGCCTTTTGTAACAATGAGTAATATCTACTTTCCTTATTACTTTTCATATATTTGATAGTTTGATAGATAAATCAGTTACAATGATGTTAAGTACGTTCTTGGAAAAAATGGGAATTCAGAACACAGTTTCTTATGATTTGGTTACACACAGAGACTGGAGCATGCTTAAGAAGTGATGAAATGTGAGAAGATACCCAATTCCAGAAGTCCTTTGCTAATTTTGCTGGATGTGTCTAAAGCTCAGAGGTGTTACATCACCCAGGTTGGATGTATTGTCTGATCAATCACAGTTCTGTGTACTGGGATGATAGTCTTACTCCTGCCAAGTGCAAACAGATGTCATGACCTTGAAGGGTAACCCAGTTCATTCCAATTCCTATAAAGTGCTTGCCACTGGAACGGTCTGTCTTAAAAGTCTGAAGCTACAAAGTTTCCATGTACAGAAATGAGTTGAAATAATACGCAGAGTATAAAAATGAGTACAGTAGATGACAAATCCTGGCGGGCTAAATTTGGTTCTCATTTCCACTCTTTTATATCTGATAAAGTACTCCAAATGGATAGTGGATAGCATATCTATCAATCTATACATTTACTTAAATAACAGAAATGAAAGTTCCTGAGCTATATCTCTCTCAGAAATGTTTGAGACTTTTTTTTTAACCTTGAGATGATATGTATGGTAGTATATTAAATTAGCATAAAATATGATCATTGCAAGTGATATATGGTCATGTGTTCTCTTACAATGCATCAAGAATAATGAGTGATAATTGATTCAGGACATTGATTAAGGAGCTATGGAGACATAGTTTAGTACAAAAATGGCCTAACAAATTTCATCGCTGTTGTACTTGCCACTTCATTGCTCTAACCTCAAAATATTTCATGGAAGTATGGCTAGATATTATATATTTAGCATTTTATATAGTTATTCAGTCGAACTGTTGAAAAAGTTCTTTGTTCAGAGGAGTTGTTTAAAGGGGTTACCCTAACAAGGAGAAAAGAATTGCCTGTGGGTGTTTTTAGTGAAACTAGATCTTCCTTAACTGTGGAGGACCATGGCTAGTCAAAAAAAATCTTATTCCTACCAAACCGAACAGAATTCACTAAACTTTCCTCTTTGGTTTTAAACATTGCCACCAAAAAAGGCTAAAATACAGGTTGAGTCACCATCCCTGGAGGTATTTAAAGTCATGTAGGTGTGTCACTTGGGGACATGGTTTAGTGATTGACTTGACAGTGTTGGGTTAATGTTGGGACTTGATGATCTTATTGCAGCCAAAATGATTCTGTGAAACCTCTTGGAAATGACACAGTAATCCTTTATAGAAAATATTTTGGAAATAATGATTTTGTTGTTGTTGTTAGCTGGGGAAAATATATAGAACACACTGTAAATTAATAGATTCTTGGAGATTTGTGTTTCTGACATGTTTCTCATTTATTTACACAATAATTTTTTTTCTGTGTTATCCTTCCAAGACATAAATTCTAATATGCCAAAGGGAAAACACAGTTCACTAAGAATTTTTTGTTTTGGGAGTGTCATATCATGTTAAAAAATTGTATCCCTAACTTAATATTTTAATTTTTTTTTTAGATAAAATGCTTTGCCAGCTAGATTTCTGCATACATAAGCTGCATACACTGTTGTCTTGAATAATATTTCCCTTGAATTTTTTTCTTTTTTTTTTTCGAGCAGCATATTAATTGACCACACTGTATTACGGTGAGTTTGCTCTAATAACAATCATGAGAAAGAAGAAATCACTCTTTTTTCCATACTTACTAGAAAATTGTGTGAAAGTATTTTAATAAAGGTGCGAAAAGACAGGTGGCCCTAAGCCCTTTGCACACATCTGCACTCAGCCAGTGTGGCTGGAGTTCTGGAAGTCAGCTCATAATGGCCTTGCACTGAAGGGTACAGAAGTAGTAGTCAGGATCCTGAAAGAAAAGGATATCTGGGTTAACGTGTCTTTCTCCTGACAGTTCATCTCCATTGGCTATTTCAGAGTTTTCATCCCTTTTTTTTTTTTTTTCAAATTCTTTGAGCAATTTTGCTTATCTTTGCTCAAGAAGTGTAAAGGAAGACCTTGAAAATACCCGGGGAGATTGATGTGCTGTCTCATAAGAAGAGCTGAAAACGCTTGGTTTGTTTTACAAGAGAATGAGGTAAGACAGTGCTTTATATGCTAAAGGACAGTGTTGTCATGAGAACGAAGAAACGAATGTAAGCTACAAAGTAGAAGAGTAAGTCAAAAGTGTTGATTTCCAGAGCAGAGAATGCTTGGGCCAGTCTTCCAATGGCAGAGCGGAGGCAACAACCTGTACAGTTGGAGATTCTGGGAAGCGTTGTGTTTGACAGCAGTGGGATGTGTCTGATGGTAGAGAGGTCTTTTTGAATCTCATTACTCGGTACTATGGTAGCTGTTCCAGTGATTATTAAAAAAAAAAAAAAAAATTGTAAAATTTAAAAAATGTAAACCAGAACCAAAGTGAACATAATGCCGAGGAGAAAAATAATAATTAATGAAAGTGGAACAATTCTATACCATGAAGTCAGTAGACTATGTGATATATGAGGTTTCCATATCTAATTGCATTTGATCCCTTTGATCTTCAGACTCTGATATATTTCTCCCTAATGATTTCCTGCTTTCAACTGACTTGCATTCATTTCCAGTCCTACACAAAACCCTCTTGCCCACCTCTCTACTATTCATCTATAACCTATTAATTTTCTTTTTTTCTTTACTTTGTTTTTTCCTTAAAACATACTGTAAAATATTTATCACCCAGAACCATTCACCACCAAAGTGAGTTAACAAAGAAATATTTGTAGGTAAACAAGTTAAGTGTTCTGGAGCTCTAGTTTGGTGAATTCCTGCCCTGTCCTGCTGTTACCACTGACATAGAAGAGAATCTCTCAGGGAATTTCAGACAAAATAAAAATTCTCCTTTCAGTTTGACTGTGGTAGTCAAAGGAAAGGATTCAGTAACTTAAATGAGACAAAATCAATAAATACTAGTGTGAAGTCTGTACTATGGTTCTTTTTTCCTCCACCTTGGGTTTTGGCAGTGGATAAAAGAGACTATATAAGGGTGGGTTGAACCCAGTCAATAGATTCAAAGTGCGCAAAGATACCTAAGCAGATTAAATAAGTTTGAAATCAAAGCATACTCAGCAATGCACTTTATTGTAGACAGTGAAAGGTGTATCTATTAGAAGACACTGAGAACTACCATCTAGATATTATCTTGGGTAAGCAGAGACATTTGTCTACATATATGAGTAGAATTAGGAGGAGTCTCCGCTCATTCTACATATTTAATTACTTATAAAGATTATGTTTACCACAGTGTCTTTCAATAATGAATTTCAAAGTGTTTTAAGAATATTTATGAGTGTATTTATATCATGGGTTTGGTGTACTCTTTGTATTCTGAGAACTGTTCTGTTTCACTGATATCCTGGTTTCTCATGCTAATTTGTATCCAGTCTCTGCTTTGGAATGAAGTGCAAAAAATCAGTTTTTGGGGAATGGTAGTTGTGAGTCCTTACTTCTAGCATGGATGAGACCAGAGAAAGCCTTCTTGGCAGGCAGTGAATGTAGCAGTAGTTCAAAGGGGTCACAGCAAGATTTTCACTCCTTTTGATCGAGTTAAGGGCGACCTGTAAACTTTCTGCCTCTCTGGCTCTGGGGTTGTTCTGCTGAGGTGTGTGAGAAGCTGCTCCTCTGCAGCACAGGCTGTGCTGGGCAGAGCCCCTTGGCTGAGCGCAGCAGCAGTGGGGAGGCTCAATGCCATGGCCAAGCTGTCTCTCTCGGCTGTGAAGAGGCTCCCTGAGGTCAGGGAGAATCTTGCACGGGTGGGCTGGTTGGAAGGCTGTCACCACAAAGGGCTTCTCTACTTTGTGCTCCAGCCCTGCTCCTCTCCCCTGTATTGTGTCAGGTGTTACTACAGGTTCCGATGAGTGTTACTGAAAAGTCCTGGTTTTCTCTTTTCATTTCCTGTTTATTGCTTAAACGGGATATCTCTAGTTTCATATATGGCAACTAAAACTTGCAGTGGCACAGTAATTTTAATTATATTGCTTCTTAATGCACTGACACACAGTGTCTGTTTTGCCCTTTGTTCACTTGCTTTGCAGTAGCAAATACAATATTCTAGAGAACAATATTTTGTATTGATTTGACTTATAAAATCAATCAATAAAAATAACTTGGCACAAGAGGGATTGTGATTACAATCTTCATGGAAATTGTTGAAAGACATAATAATACCTTAATATGAAGTAATATGTATAAATAATCAAACAGCGTTGACTACATCTTTATGAATGACAAGCTTATGGCATAAAGTGCTTTCTTAGTACCGAAGGTCTATTTTTATTTGTGACTCTTCCAGTTCTCATGGGCATAGGACATAAAAATGATGTATATTGTTTAGAGAAGTGTCAGAAAGGCACTATCTTTCAGAGAAGTCCTAAAATACGCTCTTCATTTCTCTTCTGCTTGTCTGCAGCTTAGGCTTCTACTCATTATCCGTCCCAACTCTTACAGATCCAGTGGATGCTGTAAAACTATTTTACTGGACCGATTGGCAGTGGGCTTTGCTTGAGCTCCTCTGTGGTATTTGGTTTGAGAAAAGCCACTATTAAATAGGTTAAAACAGCTACTGTGCATAGCAGTGTGGCAAAACCTAATAGCTAGAGTTCTAGACTAGCATTATGTGTTTGTTACGGCTGCTCGCAGAAAGAGGAAGACACATTCCTCAGTTCCATATAACAGAGGAAGCAAAAAGGTCCTGTTACTTTTGAATGTTTTCCTGTCTCTGACAGTTTGGAGAATCAATATAAATATGTAAAAGCTGGAAAAATTTAAGGAGAGCAGAAAATAAAATTAGGATCTTCAAGTGAGGATCTCCTTTGTGTATTTGTGGAACATGTTGCCTGAATAGCTCTAAAAGTTTAAAATTGGATGTCTCTTAGTTAAGTCAGTTAATGCATTACATAAATCAGGGATTTACATTTGATTGAAGATTATATGACCTACAGAAATGTGCAGTCTAAGATCTTCATGATTTTGCAATCAGGCTTCCTGAGAACTCTTTTATACCAAAAGAGAAATATTACGATGTAAATACAACCAAAGAAGTTCGTGCTGGTAGCAGCAGTTTATTGTTTATCTGATTTATTTCAGGTTTTTCTGAAGTTCAAATCTGTCATGGTGCACAGAGCTAAAATAAAACCCTTTCAAAACTTAAAAATGGGTTTTGAGTAAGGTGTGAGACTGCGACCTCTTCCTGCTTTTGATCTGTTTCCCCCCTGTCCCCAGGGGTCACTTCAGGGTGAATAAAAGAGGAACAGAGAAACCACTGAGCATTTTTTGAGCTTATTTCCATTGTGTTGGCACGAAGCAGGAGAATCTATGAAGACGCTTCTTATAGCTGGCCACTTGATGTATTTTTCTTCTAGCTCTAACAAACATACATGGACCCTGGTACTTGAAATGTGCTTATTGTTTACATCAAGAATTCATCTTTTTCCCCTTCCCTTCCTTGTGTAAGTGATTAGTCTGATATGTACTTAGAGTGTTTTATGTAGGCCCTCATTTTATTCCTGGTTGAGGAATAATTTATCGTGTCCTTGCACAAAGTAATCTCTCCTTTGAGAATCCATCCATTTTGGCAGGAAGGAAGGAAGGGAGAAAAGTACAGAAAAGTGGGAATATTGCAGCTTCCATCGCTGTATTCACATCCTGTTTTACAGTGTTTTATTGTCTGTATCAAAAGAACAGGGTGGTGAAACAGGCAAGTAGGGGATGAAAACAAGGAACATTTAAGTGATTCAGCATTTTACTTTTTGCAATGTCAGGCACTGTATTGTACGTCCTACGAATCAAACACAATAATTAAATCCACAGAGATCTTAACCACAACTGTTGTAAATGTATAAAGCTGTCAGAGATCACAGTTACCCAGGAACGTGCTGCTAGTGCTTACTCAGTCACAAAATAATGCAAAATGTAAAAATAAATGTCAAGAGTCACATGTTAAAAACCAGGAAAAAAGAATATGAAGTTCTCTTATGTTGCAGTCTTTCACTTAAAGTACTGTCCTAACAGAGTAAATGTACATTTAATGAGAGCAAGAGCATTTTTAAATGGAACCCATAAACAAAGTGTCAATTTAATTTTGCATAGTTAATTTATTTTTTCTTTGATCTAAATAAAAAAGAACCTAAACCCTTAATGAGCACTCTAGTCTGGAATATCAGCTGATGGCAGTATCTGCTGAAATTTTATTTGTGAGCTGCAGATTGAGGAAGTCAAGCTGAGTGTGTGTCTGAAAACATCTTCATGTTTATTTGGAAATTGTAATTTATGGACCAGTATCTTAAATGTTGGTTGAAGATTATGGTTAGGAAAGAAAGCACAGGATTCTCAAATGGACATGAAACTGAAAGCTTCTGATTATTCCCAAGTAGGAAGATATGGAAGCATTTGTAGTAAACCCATGCCTGCATGATACTTCTCACCTCTTAGAGGTTCCCACATCCAACATTACCTTGGCATCCTGTTACAGTTGTCCTCTTTTGACTCATACTATGTCTTATGTTCTTAATGTCTTATATTTTAATTAAAAAAAAGATACTTTGAGAACTGTACCTGTTTCTCTCTTTAAGAAATTAATGGGTAAAACTACCTCTAACTGATTGATATAAATTACCATTGTAGTCATATGTGAAGGAAACTGTGGTGCTGGTTTGAACAGAAAGCAGTTGCAAGGACAGATAAATATTTCAGTAAGTTGTTAATTGCTTAGGTTAATTGTCTTCCCATAAATAAACTAGAGAATCTTAAGAGACACCCAAGTTCTGGACAGCAGATGCAATAAGGGTACATATCTTTGTATGCAATTTTAATAAAGAAAAAACACACAAATGTTGCCTAACTTGTCTTCAAAAATCTGGACAGCCTTTTGAGAAAAAAAGTGCTGAAATTCTGAAGTTCTTACCCAGTCAAGAAACTGTATTTCTAATCAATTACAGGGCTTGGGTTTTTTTTTTACATTATCTACCATACCAGAAAGACACTGGTTTATTTTAATTACATCTGAAGTCACAGTATCTCTGCTGGCTGCAGAGCTTTCAGGAACTGCCACTCTAATTTTCCAATTTATAGATGTGCCAAGAAGGTGTTTCTCTTACCCTCCTCCCTCTGAATTCAGAACATTATCAGACTTTCATGCAGAGTGTACTTTGCTTTTAAATGTGGCCGTTCTTCATGGTCGCATGTTGATTTGCAGAATGAGCTTTCACACAGCCCTGCAAGAAACTGATGTTAATTAGAAATAACCTAAGGAAGATTCAGAGTTCAGTTCCAAGGTACGTTTTAGCTTCTTTCATCTTCAGAATGGGTAGGAGCTTTCAGATCACCAACGTTTATTTCGTGTTTTTTTTTTTTTAAAAATACTTTTCCCCATTTTCCCATTGTTTGCAAAGTAGTAAGAAATTTCAAGTGTGTTTTCAAGAGTGAGGATGTGGTGCTTACATCCTATGTCTTTTTATATTCGTCCAAATCATCCAAATAATCCTGTAGTCCTCTTGTGCCTGCCACAAAATGAGTTGTAATGACAATTGGAGGAGAATTAGGAGTGGTGAAAATTGACAGAATTAAGCTGCACAGAAGGAGAAAGTGAGGCCATTAGAGCTGGGACAGTTTTGCAGTTTGAGACCTGCAGTTTTCACTTTTCTTTTTCCCTAACTGAAAACTGAAAAAAAAAATTAAAACATTGATTTCTTGCTAAGACATTCAGACTCTAAAGCACTCCAGGTAATACATCTATAAAGGCATGCAGACAAGCTTTTTGGTTTGTTGGGGATTTGGGGGGTTTGAGCTTTAGGGTTTTTTTGGGTTTTGTTGTTGGGTTTGGGGCTTTTTTTTTATTTTGTCTTTTTTTTAATAGATGCAAGTACATATTCAAGGTATGGAGAGGCCTCACAGAGGGGACTAATGTGAGAAGCAGAGAGCCCTGAGCACAGTCAGCCCTTGGAGTATGCGACCGAAATGAGAAAACATTGCAGCTCTTCAGCCTTGTTGTGTCGTTCTGAATGAAAATGAATGTGGGAGGAATATTAAAAATGGGCATTTAGTGGCTTTCGTGTTTCTTTTGACGACTAAACCAAAAGTAGTTGGTGAGAGGGGACCCACTCCATGGGGCAGTGGGATGCTGTCAGTTCTCACGAGCACAGCAAATGGTGGTCTCGAGCTTCTCTTTCCCCCCAACCCCAAACAAATGTGTGCTGCAGAGAAAGGAGTTCATAACAGAGAGGCAGTCCTCAAAGGTGTTTGATAAACACCAAATTACAAGAGAAAGAGTATGCAGTGACATGTAAACCAGCATCGCTAATTGTACCTTTATGTCTGTGGTACTTACACAGGTATTTGTTCAACACACGCGTTGCTATGGCAATCGTTTTGTTTGTCAATCGTTAAGTAAACTCGGAAAAAATGGTAATTTTTTTGCCCTGTTGTGACTGGTATCTGAGCCCACACACAGCTGTTCTAAAGGAACTGATTGAGGCACATGGGCCTCGCAGCCTGGCGGGAGCATCGCTGCTGTCACAGGGGGCGACCCCCGCGGGGCTGGTCCCCCTGGGCTTGTCTGCAGGCGCGGAGCACACGGAGCCCCTTCCCCACCCACGCGGCTCTGCCCGCCGCTCACGGCGCCTGGCACTTCCCTGCCTGGTTTCTGACGGCAGAGCCCGTCTTCCCCACGTGCCTAAGATCTCTTTAAGCCCTTCTGGGATAATTCCCTCTTCCTTATGGTCCCAGTGCAAAGGGTGTTCTAGCCTGTCATTTTGCACAGCTACAGGGAAAGCGCCATTTTTTTGAACTGATGGGTCAGGGATGAAAGTGTCGCTTCTTTGGAGAGCTCCTGTTGCCTGGCTCGGCTGTTTACGAGGTGGGGCTGGTGCTCAGGTTGTTGCATTGCTTTTGTTCCCCTTCGGAAGTGGAGAAACCCTGGTCAGATCCACCGGTGCTGTTCACCTGTAGCCATCACTGCCATCACCTCTCCTGAGAGAGCGACCGCAGTAGGAAAAGTTGAAAGCTAATGCTTTGCCCAATATTTTCTCAGAACCTGTGAGCACTGGTAGTATGGATTTTTTTCCGGCTGTTCTCCAGAGAAAAGTTTTCAGAGACAAATTCTATATATATAAAGAACCTTCTTTTTCAAATAAAATATTGCAAGTTCATTTTCATGAGTGCTCTCTTAACTTTTCATCTCTGAATAGCATGTTTTTATAGCAGTGACAACACATTTGAGGGTAAAACACGCTTTGACTGTTTGTATCAACTTTTGGTGGCCGTGTAACAGTGACAGCACAGGTAACAATCTGCCTTTTTTGAATTCATGCATTTGCATCAATCCTTTGGTTTTCTTGGATCACAGCTGTTTTGAGACGTGTGAGTGTGATGGCAATTTAAGAAGGAAGAAGTAGGAATCCCTTATGTGGATTCTGTCCTTCATGGTTCATGTCCAGAGTCGTCCTTAATTTGATGACTACCTGGAAAACACTTGAGTACTTTTGCTCCCTTTGGAATAAGAGCAGCCGTGTCAGCACTTGCTCAGTTGCGGGACTGTTTTTGACCTTTCTGCATCTATGACTTTGCCCATAATTTCACAAGTTGGTTCTGAACTCTTTGGGAGGGGAAAGCTTTCTCTCAACAGAGGAAAGATCCTGCCAAGAAGTGCACTGACTGCCAAAAGAGTTCATGTGTCTTGGACACCTGCCTCTCTCTTCTGAAGACTGCAGTCCCTGCTCCAGACTGCCGTAGCTGTTCAGGGAGCAGCTGGTGCCTGGGTCTTGCTTCTCTGTGTAATCCCACCTCTGTCAGGGCTCTGTAAGCTCTGGTAGTGTAGCCTGAAGCCAAAAGGGATGATGTTCAGAGCTGGGAATAGCTGCTGAGTAAAATGAGTGTTAAGGGCAAAGACAGATATTGCTCTTCAACTGCAGGAAGACTAAGGAGGGTGTAGATAGAAGGCCAGAGAGATGGGGTGGGTGGGGTGGAAATGGTAGAACGTTGTCTGTGTTTGACTTACGTAACCCCAATTTAGCCAGCTTTGACAGAAATACCGTAGGTTTTGTTGGGGGGTGATAGGGTTGTATGGGTGAGAATTCATGTTCAGTTATCTTGAACTTTTTGGGCATCTTGTAAGGATTGCTGTAAGCTGTAACTTAGGGAGGAAGAGACCTTGGGATAAGAAGGGTTGCTGTAAAGGAGACATAAGTGATATGTAGGTTGGAAAAGAGAAAAATTAAATACAGTAATACAATATGTATGAGAAGCAAACACAATTGTATTGCCCAGAAATAAATATTCTCTGTTTTCCTGCATCCTCACTTAATTGCACTGTGCTGGAGGCTGAATTTCGATAAGGACATTTTGTGTTGCTCCCTAAAAGAGAAAAGCAGATAATTTGATGGGGAAATTTATATGTTTGTATAAATTTATATATGGTGAGAATCAGCAAACACTCCACCTTCTAATCTCCACTAATGTCAGTATTGTCTGCAAGTCAAAGAAACTGGAAGAGGTGAGAACTTTTCTCTAGCTGGGCTTAGCTGGCCTTTGGGCTGAACCTACTGAAATCCTGATCCTACTCAAGCAAAATACCATATATTTCCGTAGGCAATCATTTCGCTTTTAATGATTTGATTATGGAGGCTGGTCTAATTTATGCCTAAGATTTGTGAAGGGGAAAAATCCCAAAACCGCCTTGTCAAGCCCTCTGGGATTTGTTTTACTGAGGTCATACTGGATGGAATTCCAGCTGAGATGGTCACCGAGCTGTCATGGTCACACACAAGTACAGCCTGTCCCATTGTCAGCCTTGACTTGACATGTTTGTGTTTGAGAAGGTTGTTGTCTGGCTGCTGCCCAGGACAGGGGAAGAGCCTTTACAGTGGCTGGTTTTTAAGGTTTCTGTTTCTGGCTTTGATAAGATTAACAAAAAGATTCCTTCAGCACCAAAGTGAGGGTGATTCAAGGATTTGATGATGTTAGGCAGGGCGTTGAAGAGACCTTTGTGTTTTTACCCAAGTGGAATTTTGACATTTATGTGCTAAAAATAGCATTTTTCTCTGTAGTATACTCAGATCTTGTTTTGTTTTTGTTCCAAAGTTAGGTTACAGGTTTGTTTGGTCTTTAACATAACTGGCAGGATTTCAAATGTCAGGCAGGAGGCATTAACAGACAAGCTATTAGCTGGGAAGCTGCAGGATCTGAATCCACATACGCACACAGATAAATGGAGGCTAAAAGGGAGATGCCTGTGTAAAAGCACGGGTGCAGTGTGTTTCAGCTGCTTACGGGTGAAAGCAGCTTGCACTTGCTAGAGATTTCCTGTTGGCAAAGCTTTTATTGCGTTCACCACCCTTCCCAGTTATGATCATCAACCCCACGACACAGCAATGCAGGAAAGCTTTTTCCATTTATCTTCTGAGCGAACTCATGGACACTTGCAGCCTGTTTATTTGTAGTATCCATTGCTGTGCACCACATCTGCAGGTGTGGCGGGTGCCTTGTAGCATGAAATACATTCCACATTGCTCAGCTCTCGTGTACGCAGTACCTTCGGAAGGGGGAGGCTGAGAATAGATGATGGGACTGGGGAAAGTTCATGAGCAGCATGTCATGTATATTACCACATAATTAGTATATTAATCTTGTAAAGTTTGTACTTGCTTCAAAGTGCCCTGTTGAAGGAAACCAGTGTATACTGGGAAATGAACTTGAGGATGATGCAGAGAGAATCAGTTCTGCATTTGAGTTGTCTGTATTTCATTAATGGCTGTCTAGGCAAGTGTCCTTTTTCTTGGCATCAGAAATTGCTATTCATCTGATATTTCTTTTTTTAAATTAGTGCCTGCATTATCTGCTGTGGATAGTGGACTCTGGCTTTCAGGCTAAAATGTGATATAAATATCCTTGACTTGAGCAAAGGTTATTATTCTCAGTACCTTATCTGGTTCCACACTGTGATGATGTCTTTGACATCTGGGATCGTTTCAGTGCTTGACTTCTTAGCTCCTAAGCTCTTCAGAAATAATGTGGTTAAGAGCTGGCTCCTGATTCCATTGTCTTCATGTGCTTGATTCAGTGGTGACGGATCAAGCTTTTCACATGCCACATACGGGAGTGAAATAAAGACATTAAAATTAGTATTTACATTTGGTTAGTGGGAGTCATTCTGAGACTTAATTTTCTTGAAGGGAAGCTTGATAGACAAGGGAGAATTTGAATAAAATAGAATAGGAATAGCTAAAAAAACCTGCTGACATAACTGGTTTGAACATGTCTGTAATACTCCAATCTGCTATGAAAACATACTAGAGCCAGCTTGTAGGTTATAAATTACTGCATGAGGTGAAAGTAATTAATTTTAAATGGCAATTGTTTATAAGCTGTCTTCTCCCAGTGCGATAACAAATTTTGGAGAGCTGTTGGATTCCTAAATTCCAGCCAACCAACACCATCAGTGGTGTGCGGTGTGGGGGTTCTGGTGAGACCAGAAGATGCGAGTGTTGTCATGTAGAAATTTGGGAATCCTCATTTCCCATGGATTGGAGACTTGTGTCATACAGCAATGAATTATTGAAGTGCTTGTGTACTAGGGTAACATGGGTAGTTGTAGGAGAAAATTTCTATTAAATGTTTTTCATCAGAAGTTTTTTCACAAGGCAGTTGTTGCTTTCATTTCCAGGCTACTGGAATCTTATTACAGAACAAAGAATCTTAAATGAAATCTTAATTTGAAAATACTTGGCTTATCAACCAGTAAGTTCAGGTCATCAAAGTTAAAATGTTAGAGATATTTTGCTGGAAACTAAAAAATGGTACTCCACGCAATTCTTTCGAGCTGGCTGTGCAACAGAACCAGCATCTAATGCTCATACATTACAAACTTTAAAAAACAGTCGAGTTTTATAATGAAAAGCTTGTGTGAGTGTGTTTCATCAGTTTCCTTGAGGGATCGGTTCTGACTCCCAAAAACAGGTGTTGGCAAAATGGAATAAGTAAATACAATTAATCAAGATGTCTAGGTGTTACTCTTCATTTTGATTAAGTGGTCTTTGGCATAAATAAATGTTGATTATTTACTTTAAAATTAGCTTATTTGTAACTGAACAAAATCGAAGTATCAAAGCTGGATAAAGTGTAAATTATAAATCTCACCAGACTGGAATTCACCTGTGTATTTGATAAATATGCATAAATAGTTCAAATAAATCAGCCATAGTGAGGGCCTACTGCTTCTAAGTGTACTGAGTCATGCTTTGTGACATGGCCAGGTGAGGTCCTTGCTGCAGGGCTGCTCTGAAGGAAAACGTGCAGAATCATCTGTATCTTCCACGTTTCCCCCTTCTGAGATGTCTGAAAGCTCAGTCTGCTTTTAGTGAAGTTCTCCAGACTGTCACTTCCACAGGATTTGAGGGTTTTCGTGAAAGAAAAGTGTTTGGATGACAAGGCTGAACTTCTAAAAGTTAACAAACAAAAAAGCTGTCCCTTTTTGTGCCTAAAACTGTGGAAGGAAACAAATCACACTCATCAGTGGAAATGATTGTGGTAGAGATGTGGAAAGGATGCTAATCCAGAGTTTTAGTTGTGTGATTTAGGGGATGTGCCTCTCTGGTGTCTCCCTCTCTTCCATGGAGGAAAAAAGGCTTCTCCAGGATGGTTCGTAGTAGAAGGTTAACTCAGAACTGTAGGTGAGTGAAGTTAGACTTTGAGATAGTTTCAGTTACGGATTAAAATTTTTCTGGGAAAAAAAATTTTCATAATTTTCAGTGCTCGAAGAGATCATTCCAGTTTTGTCACACTTTCCTAGGGAAAATGAAGAATGTTGATTATAACTGCTTATTGTGAGATCAGCGGAATGCAAATGTCACATATGGGTTTTTTACTTTGAAATTGCTTGTGGGTTTTGGGGATTTTTGTTGTTGTTGTTGTTGTTGTTGTTGTGGGTTTTTTTGTAGCGTTTTAGTTTGTTTGCTTAACATCATGTTAAACTCCTAAAGGACTGTAGAACATTTTCAGGTTTCATTCAGTTTTAAAATTCAAGCAGGTTTCAAATGCTTAAAAGTGTTTGTAGAATAAGGAATATGTTGATTTTAATGACTTTACCTGGATGTGTATCATGTCTTGCATTAGACAGTTTACAACATTTTAGTTGTAAATGCCTCTTTGTAGTAACTAAAGCTGAAAATAATCTGCCTACCCGGACTATCCTGTAAATTCCTCATTGGTTATCTTTTTCATGCAATGACTTAGTAGTTCCATACAACTCCATCAGATTTCCAAACAGTACAGAAATACTCATAGTTCTCATTTTCTTGGTAATGGCTTTTCTCCATGGCAGTCTTCTTTTTTTCTCTGTCAGTTTTTATGTATGTATTTCTATGATACTGGACTCTGTTGTTTCTTTCCTTCCTTTCTTTCTGAAGTTGTGGACTAAGAACATTGAAAATTTTCATGAATCATTTATAGTCATTTCACCTGTTTTATTTTTCCTGCTTCAATTAATAAGCTTATCAAAGTGGCCAACATTTCAGTTTTTTAGACTGGTTTTTAAAAATAATGAAACTTCCAGGATATGACCATGAGTTGTTCTCTCATCTCCCATCAAAATTTTAGCATTTCTTACAGAACTTATATGAAATAAAATTACAAGTATTAATGTTACCTCAACACAACATTCCTCAAGTTTTCCTCTACTTGCCTCCTCATTTTTGCCAAGGGATCCAAATTAATGTGTGATGGATAGTTTTGGGGGATCCCTTTTCTGTATTTGACTGACTTGGCATTCCTACTGCACAGGAGTTTGCTGCCATCAGACATGATGAGGGGCCATTAGGTAGTTACAGGTTTTACATTCAGTGAACTAGAAATTCATTTTGTGTTCCTACCTCTTTCACAGAGGGTCTCCTTTCAAGCACTGTGTTGTATCGATTGATCTCAGCTTTCTCACCATCTGCTGCCAAATCAATTTTCCTGTTTATTTTTAATTAATTTATGTTCTTTCTTTTTGTTGAGCATCTTACCTGTATTTTATTCACCTGCCATCTTGATCCACATATTTGAATTGTATCTGTGTGTTTCTTAGGAACCCGTCTGCACTGGGGGCAGATGTTACTTAGCTGATGCACAATTGACTCACCAGAAGTCAAGGGAGGTGGAGCTTATTTAAAATCGTGTCTCTGATATAAACTGCAGTGTTGACAAGCTACAGAACATCATGTTATGCTGCAGTGGGCAGAAAGGGTTAATTTTTTCCTTGCTTCCTTAGTTAACTGAAGCTTTTCCTGGGTTAGTGTGAATCAGATGGAAACCTGTGGACCTGCCTTGCCTTTGCAGTCCAGAATGTCAAAAAGACAAAATCTCCGTGACTGAATCCCTGCTAAGAAAAGTCATGTGTTTGGCCTAACAACCTTGACTGCATCCTGTTAAGGCAGGGAACTGCTGGGGGGGTTTTGTGTTGTTTTTTTTGTTTGTTTGTTTGTTTGTTGGGGATTTTTTGTGTGGTTTTTTGTTTTGCTTGTGGGGTTTTTTGTGGTTTTTTTTGTTGTCTGTTTTTTGTTTTTTTTTGTGTTTGTTTGTTTTTGTTTGTTTTTGTTTTGTTTTGTTTTTTGTTCTCTAGATGATGTTTTTGTTGTTTTCTAGATTATGGGAAGTTGTAACTGGCTGTTTAAAGCTTCCTAAATGCCTGCAGTTTTTTATACATCCATGTTATTGTTCACTGAATTACCCCTACAAGTTCACCATCTGTGGTGCTGCTGTAGCAGCAAGGCTGTGATCTGTTTGATGAATGTGAATAATTCACGTTATTAACAATAAATGCAACTACAAATTAATTATAAAGTTGAATTAATTTGTAAAGCTCTATAAAGATACACAATACTTTATGAAGTACATACTAAGTCCCAAGAGCAAGGACTTTTAGGTAAAGATTTTGTTGGCATTGAGGACATATCATAAAACAAATTATGTTCTGCTACAGTGCTAATTATACCTTGGTTATAGGTATAATTTGGTATAATAAAACCATATACCTTGTTATTCTTGAATGCAGGTTAGCATGTGCATGGATGAATTGACTTCCAAAGATAGTCAAAGTGAATTAAAGATAAAACTGTATGAATTTTAATAGTAATTTTGTACAAGTTCTGTTCCCATTATTCTTAATGAGCTTTATATACTTAGTCATTTTTACCTGTCTTTTTTCACTGTTTCTGTATGTTTATGTATTTTTAATGTCTTCTGGTTTAAATGTTTCAAATAATCTGTTTCATCATCACCTGTTACAGGGAAAGAATATTTGCCTGATTGAATTTAAATTATTTTAAGAGTCTACAACCTATAACCATCATCTACTAAGGCAGAATTTCTAACTTGTAGGAGATAGTAACTTTGAAGTTGACATTTCTTTTCTCCAGTAGTGATTGCAAATGCAGATTCTGCATAAATGGCATATTACATGAAGTGAAAGTTTAATTATAGGGGGAAACTTAATTGAATATTTCTGTTTGATGAATAATAAAGAAGCAGGAACATCGCATTTGATTTTAGACAAGCCAAATAAAGGATGTTGAAGTACTGCTGTCAGTGAATGAAACGTGGTACAACGCCAAGATGTGCTTTCTTTCACTGTGTTTCTCAGGGCTGAGCGTGGGCTGTGCCAAGGTGTAGGTCACAGGGCTTTTGCTACAAACTCTTTTAGTTGTCAATATACTACCTGCAGCTTAATGAATTAAAGGAGCAATACAACAGCTTTATATAAAACAACGTGAATCCAAAACGACCACATAGAGTTCAGTAAAATCACTCCATGAGGAAGCACCACCACCAAACAAACTGATGAACAAAATTGGGATTTTTTTTTAATATATCAGAATTTCAGCTTTTTTAATCTATTTAAAATAGAAGACACTCAAAGCAGTTTTTTTCCCCCTGTTGTGATCATGGATTACTGTAACCTGCAAATGTTCTTTCAGCCACATTGACATCTTGCATGTCTCCTTTCTGGACTTTCTAACCAGTAGACTGTCAAATTCAAAGCAAACTTGATCTGCTGCCAGAGACATGTACATTTTCTCTGTTTATGGCACGTAGTTCCCAGATGATAATCTATCCCTCAGCACGACTTGTTCCTGAAGATACCTGTTTAGTGAATGTGCAAGGGGTTTTTTTACTGGCAAAGATACTTTACCTAATATTTGATGCACAGGAATTAAAATACAAAATGCTACTGAAAATTCAAATGGGTGCTATTTGAAAAACTATGTCTACTGGTGACTTCACTGAGGAGAGGCTTAAGAAAACCTCCTTCTGCCAAAGCAACTGTAACTGGAAGTTATCAGTGTCAGGCTCTGTAAGAAATGGATCTCCAAAAGATGGTGTGTTTTACAATGCTGTCCTGGGATGTTTCTTCAGTAAGATGAAATCCTTCTGAGTGGTCAAACTCACTTTTAAGCACTTTGTTTTCTGTAGAATTTTTCATTGAAAAATTTGTCTTAACTTACTACTTGATGCTAGCATCGCACACAGTTACAGATGAAGATGTGTAATGGGATCTTGTCTTATACCCAATACACTTCTATATGATCTTTTTTCTTAGTTCAAAAAAAGTACTGTGAAGCACAGAATTAAGTGGGGTTTAATTTCTAACACTAAAAGATATAAGAGGGACAGAAGAAAACTGGTTTGGATATTCAGAATATTATTCAGCTTCGTAGGCTGGTGCTTGTAAATGGGTACTAGATTTCCTACAGATTTAAATATTTCTGGACATAACCGTATTTAGTTGAGCATTGGAACTGCTTGATATTTTGATAAATTAGACTGCGCTCTGGATGATGCTTTTGAATCTGTGCCTTAGGAGACTCAGACTTGCTAGCGTATCTGCACTGTATCTAACCCATCCTTTTTTTCTGCAAAAATGGAAATAGAAGCCTCACAATTCATCTGAAATGTATGCCAGGACTCCCAGTGCATAAGAATAGCCTGATGGTGCTGTATGTGAAGGAGGAGAAATGTCTGAACTTTTCAGTAGGGAGTTGAATGTATATTATGGCAAATAGATAATTTTAAATCAGTGTTGTGTACATTTAGGATAGAGTGTGTATTTACTCATGTATAAATTGCCTCTGAACACAATTCAAAAACCCAATCTTAGGCTTAGCAATGAACATTTCAAAAAAGTAAATTAATATCTTCACGGGGAGGAAATACAGTTTATTATAGAATCACGATTGCCACTGTAATTACGGCTGTGTTGGTATTTCTGGTTTTAGGGGGTTTGGAAAATTAGTCTTTCAGACTAAGATGTAGCAGAGCGTGCAGCTTGGCAGGCAGTGCCTGAGCCCCAGGTCTGTCCTGCACTCAGTGCTCAGAATAGACAAGGTTGCCTTTTCTCTTGTGAAAGGTCACACAGAAGTTGTTGGAAGTTTCCCAGAGGTGCTGACTTTTCTCTTTAAGTAGCCTTTTGATTATTTTAAGGAGGAAACCATCATGCCCAGGATGCCTTTGGCAGAGGTCTTTTCTTGCTGACAATGTCAGTCCCTGGATTTTGGGTGATGCCCCTTCCTGTAGTATTGCGAGGGAAAACCTAGGGACACCACGTACTGACCAATATGATCAAGGTAAATGCCGTTTATTGTTGTGAAAACACCCCTTAAATAACCCAGACAGCACACACACTGCAAACCACCCTGTGACTGGTTAATACGAATAACACACAACTCTATTGGTGTAAAATAAAGTCCTTGTGACTTCTCTCTGTGCCGTTGTTTTTCAGTTCTTCTGCTGCATTTTCTGTAAGTTTACATTCTTGTCCCTGTTGATCTCCACAGAGGCTTCTTACAAGCAGCTTCTCACTGCAGTCTTAAAGGCCTGGCAGCATAGCTGCAGCTAAAGCACTGAGGTCGCTCACATGTCCATTTTCTGCAAGATGTTTTCCAACACTGTAGGGGTAACAAGGGCAGAGCAGAGGGAGCCCGGTCCTCCCCTCCTGATCTCCAGTCAAATGGTGGGCTTGGCAGTGCTGGGCCAATGGTTGGACTTGACCATCTTGGAGATCTTTTTTGACCTGAATGATTTGGTGATCCTACCATTGCTTTGCTTTCCTTACAATAAAAGATGGCAAATCTGCAATTAGCCGCTTACTGTGGGTTTATGCTTAGAAAAACTGCAGACTGTAGCTGTACCCACTGGCACAAGAAATATATATAATTTAATCTAAATATTTAGTAAGCGCTAGTGTATATAGATTGAAAAGGCAGTAGTTGATACTGTAAATTACAAAAATAAATGTAATTCAGATTTCAAAGTTAGTTATTAGCCCAAGAGACCTATGTAAATTTGAGAGGAAATGATAATATATTAAGGGAATGCTATTTACCACGCTTACTTTCTGCTTTAAAATGGTGACTTTAATTTTTATCTCATCTTCAGTTGGCAATCTTGACTTCATTGTCTGTAATCACCTTGTGGTTCCCAAGAAGCTCTTCTGAAACTAATAGAATGAAACCTGGGGTAAAAATGAGGTTAAATAATGAGATGTAAAACCAGACCTGCTGAAAGAAAGATATTGGAAGTATTGACAAATGCCTAGTTAGTGTGAGAAACCCTGAGTCTCAGTGTTCTTGTAATGTGAACAAAATTAAAAGCAGGGAAAAAAAGAAAGTTAAGAAAAAAACAGTGATCCTCACTTTTTTAATCTACAGTCAGGCAAGCAAATTTGAGTGAGCCAAGAATGTTTGGCAGGAGAAATATAGGTACAGTCCTGGGGTCAGAGGGTTAGGACAGGGAGAAGGTGCCTTTTTTACTTTTGTGAGCTTCGCTTCAGGGAGTGAAGAAAGAGGAATGAAAATTCTTTAACCCTTCCATCCGAGATCCTCATGTGTGAGACACCCCAGGGAAGCAGTTCTGTCTTTCCAGAGAACTAAATGTAAAGTTCTAAAGGCATTCACAAGTACCATTATCCTCCTCAACTAATAACTTTTAAGTGTTACCAAAAAGAGTGTTAATGAGTGATTAAAAGAGGGCATAATTAGTTTTTAAAAGTCTACATATTTGTCACAATTTGCAGCACGTGTTTATATATTAGTAAAGCTTGGTCAGGTCATGAGGAAAGGATTTTAACTCTAAGGAAGGGAAATATTAGGGAGGATTTTTCAAAACAAAGGTGAACGTATTTATTTTAGTGATAGCCTAAACAAGACAGGATTTGTTGATGCTGTAACTCTGGCTATAGAATGAAGAAGGGCAGGCTCTAGATTATGAGTGTGACTTGATGGTTTTCTTAAAGAGACACTCAAAATCATACAGAAATTATGGGCGTGAGGTGTCAGTCATGGAGTAATGTCTGCCATTAGCACAAGGTTGGCAAGAGTTCAAAGTAGATGATTATAATGGTCACTTTTGACCTTAAAAATTGAGATGTATAATGCTGTCCTCTGTATTCATAGCTGGAAGAGAAACTCTAATTTCTGAGCTTTCATTAGTTTTCAAAAATAGCAGAAACTGGATAACTTTTCCAATTCTATTTATTACCTGTGAAGAAGTGTGTTTCCTAACCCTTTAACAGTGTATTTTGAGATCACAAATAATCGGTTTGTACAGCTTACCATTGCCTCTGATCCTTAAATGACACTCACGCTCTGGCTAAAATCCCTGAAGGTGGCTTTGCTGAGTACAGGAGGGCACCTCTTTGGGAAATGGCATCACAACTCACAAAGGAAGTGCCTGGGAGAGAAAACGTGTCCTGCGCGTGGCCAGCGCTGCTTCCCCCTTCTCTGTATCCTGAGGAGTGTGTTTGTCCTCTGCTAATGCCAGCTAAAAAAGCAGAATTAGTAGTTAATTGAGAGACTATTAAATATGAATAATGCTGCCAGAACCTGAACTTGTAGCAGAATAAATGGAAGACAGAAAATCTTGGTTGAAAATGTAACACGAAAATTTCCAGGGGTAATATTTCAGTGTTTAATAGTTTGTATTCTCTGTTGTCGTAGACTAAATGAAGGCTCATACCATATCTGAATAGTAACATTTTATACTCATTTTTGGGAGGCAAAGTGTTTTTAGTAATGCAGCCCTTACTTATAATGTTATCACAATATATTATGAATATAGCTTTAATTTCTTCATGCTTCAGTCATCTTCACATTTATTTCAAATCACAAAGCAGTGTCAGAATCCCACACTATCTGTTATAATAAACACAAACCAATCAAAGAGATATGTAAAATGCGACTTAAAAAGTGGTAGAATCATAGCACTGCTTTTTAAAAATGTTTTAAATATAGGAAAATAATTTTTTAATACAGAATGAGTGACTTTCATTTTATTTACATGTTCTGGCAGATTATAAGAGCAAAAGTGAATCATCCAGGCCTTCTGTCATGCATATGAGCACATTAAGTTTTGTAGTACTACAAAGACGAGAAAAAACTAAAAGTATTTTAACGTAACATTTCCCAATATTTTCCAAATTTTCAAATTAGCTCAGATCACTGAAATAATTTCCATGGCCTTTTTTTGGTATTGACATTTACTTTTCAACGACTGGTAAACATTTGAACAAAAAAAGGATGTTTGTGCAGCTCCCAGAACAGGAGGCGAAGTTTTCTGAAAATAAGGTTCCTTTTTAAGCCCAGGGGTGCCATTGAAAAGACTTTCAAGTTGGAACTTGGGTGCAACTATGGGGATGTGTAAAGAGTCTGCCTGGTAAAACACAGGATGTGTGGGGTATTTGCTGCTGCTGTTCCCCATTCCTGCTTCAGGGAAGAGTCAGGCTGTTCCCAATGCTAGAATCTTACTAAAACTGTAATTTTCTTATTACAGGGATTCATTTTTACATCTCAGATATTCCATTGCACAACAAAGGCAAGGAATCATCTTAGGCATGGTTATCACGGTAGTGCTTTAAAACACAGAATGACATTTGCATTTTTTGCATATTCCTTTCATCTTCTGCAGAATGGGATATGTCCTGTATTTCTGTGAGTACGTATGGCAATTTCACATTTTTCTCTTTGATTTCATAAGATCATAAGAATTTGCAGAGATTTTTATATAATGGTTGGTTTAGTGAGTATGGTGTCATCAAAAATGAAGCTTCAATTTCTCTGCATTTACTGATGTTTCACTCTTAGAAAACGGAACATTAAATATATATGTGCATATTCAGTTTTCCTATTTTCCTTTCTTTTTTTAACTTTTTATATCATTGTGGTCAGATGTGCCCAAAATACAATGGAAGCTTTTAAAAAGAAATTAAATCAGTAAAAGTAGTCTAACCAGTCTGTAGCAGATTGTATCCCATGAAGGACTGCAGAACATGTCCTGAGGGTACATGGGAAGCCCTCCCCTCTCTCCACATTGTCCTTTCCTTGAGAGGATGATTCATAATGCAGACGTGTGCATTCTTTTAACAGGGATTCAGGGAACCCAAGGAACCAGTGCTGCTGCTGGGGTTTTGACAAGTCTCTTGCTGCTGCTGTGCCACAACCTGGTGGCTGTTCTCCTCCTCCTCTTCTTCCTCCTCCTTCTCCTCCTCCTTCTCTTCCTCCTCCTTCTCTTCCTCCTCCTTCTTTTCCTCCTTCTCTTCCTCCTCCTCTTCCTCCTCCTCCTCATGCTGCTTCTCCTCCTTCCTCTGCTTCTCCTCCTCCTCCTCCTGCTCCTGCTCCTCCACTGCAGCAAGAGTTTCTTGGATTTGTCCTCAGAGCTGCTTTTCCCTCTAGAATGAGGAAAAGCAAATTCAGTGTGTTTTGCTGGAAGGCCCCGGTACTGAATAAAAGGTCCATGAAAATACTGATGTTCAAGGTCTGCCAGTGCTAAGCAAGTAAGGAAAGGTTTCAGATGGTACCAGCAAACTGCAGCTACAGACAAATATACACAGCAGCTTTTATACCTTTGTAGAATCTTTGGGTGTGCTCGAAATGAAGTTGTTCCTCATAATGAAGAATAAGTAATCAACATACGTGCTTTGCTTTACTTCACTTTTTATGTGTGAAGGCTTTTTTAATTTGAAATCATACACAGATTGTTTCTTGTCTGAGTGTAAAATTAAAAATACCCATCAAATCAAATATGGTCAAACCCATAGACCTTATCCTGTTATTTGAGTATTTTCTCCACTTTTCTTTCAGCTCTTTGTACAGGATTCACACTTTGAGTGAATTTAATTCCAGAAAGTTATCGACTTCATTGCATAACTGTTGGATATGCTTCTCTAAATGTCAGGTATTATCAGATCGTAGCGCATTTAGAAGAACTCAGACTGTATAACCCCAAGGTTATATGTATTTAAATCTAACTTCATTACATTTTATACAAGACAGAATATCTCTATCTAAAAAGGTCTCTGAGGTTTTTCTGCTGCCATTGGTTGATAGTTTAAAATCAGTAGGGAAAAACTCAAGAGCAGATCCACGAGGGTCAGTTCTGCACAAAGCATTGACATGTGGAGGTTGTATGCGTTTGCTTAACAGGGCAATACAATACTGTGTGATTCGCTATGCCAAAAAATGCCTCTTCAAGAAGAAGCTAATTTCTTCTCTGGTAATAGAACTGACAAAGGATTTAGTTAGTTATTTATACAGTCTTTGCGTATTACAGCACTGTATGTTTCCAGGCTTGAAAGTAATTTTGCATAGTAAGATGTCCCTGTGAGTCCAGTTTAGAATTCCTTGGATCCCAGAGTGACTCCGGAAGCTCTCCTGAGGTTGCCTTTGGAAGCAGGGAGAGCTGAACTCAAAGCAGGCATATCTGAACCTCCTCCCTGGTGCCCAGACTTGTCCCTGCAGGAGCTGCTTCCCCCTGGGTCTCAGCTGGGTTCCCTGCAGTGCCCACAGTGTCCTGCTGCTGCAGGTGGGACCCTTGGGGTCCCCTTGGGGGTGTGAGCAGGTCCCTGGGGCAGCAGATGCTCAGATCTCAGCGGGCAGGGAGGGAGCGTTTGCAGGAGGCAGAGGGGACACAACAGCCTGTGCTGCACACCCGAAGGGCTGTGGCAGCTGCTGGGAATGGCACCAGGGCTGGTGCCTTCTGGAGCAGCGTTTGGAAGGGCAGTAGCGACTGCTGGGGCATGGCATGTGTAGGTGCAGTGAATGGTGGTCTGAGGATGTTCAACAGAGTCAAGAGTTCAGCTCTTGGGGGTATCAGCTGCATTTTGTGTGTGATAGCAGAGCAATTTAGCACCTCTTTCAAAATTGTGATTTTTTTTTTCTTTTCTGTGTGTGAGGAATTTTAATGTTAAAAGGATACCTCTAGGAGGAGTCAAAAACTGAGTCTCTTCCCGTGATTCTTTTCCCCCAAGGTCTACAATACTGGGTCGCAGCCTAAATTTTGACTATGAACCACTTCACAAACCTGAGCTCTGTTTACACATGGCTCTTAAATTATTCTGGTAAAAGGATCTTGTATTCACATAAGATTCCAGTTGAAATTAATAAAAAACATTGACTGCCTCACTGATCTGTAGAGGAATGGCTGATTTTTTTCTCCCCTTGTTCTTTTTTTTGTTTGTTTTTTAAAATTCATTTTGTTTTATTGGAGCAGTAGCTAAAAACTGGACTGTTTCTTGTTTTCATATGTCATCTCCTTTCTTTGTTCTTGCATGGGCCTGGCTGAAGGCCTAGAGAAAAAAAGCTAAATGCCTTATGCCAAAAATTTAACAGGAAGAGAATAATCTCCTCTCCCCACCTGGCACCGTGTCCGGGTGTCTCAGCACGCATGTTGAAAGTACGAGAGAGGATGAGGAGCAAAAACAGCAACAGGGAAGCTGTTCTTCACGTGGGGGTTTTGCCATTGTGTAGTTATGGCATGGCTGGGACACGCAGGCCCACGCACCAGGAACATCTTGCTGGGGTGACCGAGGGAAGGTAAAGAGTGATTAGAAAGTGCTTCAGCAAAAAGGAAAGGAAGAATGAGGGACAGTTGAATCTGTCTCGTGGAGAGAGAAGGAAGTGCCTCTATCGGTAAAAGCTAAAGTGTTGGGCTTTTTGCTCAAAAGCAAGGTTAGCTGCGACCCGGTTAACCTAACACAGCTTAAGATAGTGAAAGAAAAGGTTAGGATTGCCCTGCTGGACCTGATCAGAATTGCTCTGGGGGAGTGCCTGAGCTAAAGTAATTGTGAAGATTCATAATCTGTGAAGTCATATGGAAGGTAGACAAGATCCTTAAAATCAAAAAGAACAAAGGGTGGTCTTCCCCAAAAAGATAACAAAAAGGAAGCCCTGAGGAATTTTAGTGGAGAAACATATTGATATTGTTTGGTTGTTTGTTTGGTTGTGGTTTTTATAGGGAGGAGTTCATGGCCAGGCTTTGCGAACGAAGATTTGGGAAGGGCTCTGCCTATGCTTGCTGTAAGCGCGCCGATGGCCAAAGAGGCCGATGCGAGATAGTCAAGTTCGGTTGCAAAAGGCACAGCAGAAAGTCTCCATAGGCAGTGTTGGCAAGGCACAGTTGGCAAGGGAGGAGTTAAACTGCTGTAAAATACCTAGAACTTAAGAAGGAGTAGGTAACTGCCAAGATCCATCTGTAAAGTTCAAATCATAAAAAATGAGTTTTATTTCTCTGCAATTGTGCAAAAGGCCCAGTGAGTAGATAAGGACTGGCCATGGTGTTGTCACCAGGGAGCTGAGGAAATGTGGTCTAAATGGGCCCCCCATGACTAAGAGCAGATTGCAGTTCTGTGCCTGGGGTGAATGCTGGCAAATAAATGGTTCACTGCCAAAAAAGATGGATTTATGTTTCATAGGGCTCTGGCCAGAGACAAGTGATATTCAGCACTTTGAAGATATGGAGACTAGAATAGGGACTCAATTCATTTAAATTTGCAGGTGATATCAATCTGGATTGTCAGCAGCATCAAGAACAAGATTAGAATTGAAAGCTGTATGAAAAAAATTAGAGGAGTGATTTGAATATGAAGTTTTTAATTCAATAGATACAATGGCAAACTCTTGCACTTACTTGAGAATAATTCTAGGAAACAGATATGTAATAGGCAGCGTATTATAGACAGTAGCATTGTAGAAAAAATGTATGGGGGTATGGGTCAGGTAACAAGTTGAACATCAAAATAATCTCCTACTCTTTAGGGTAAAAAAAAAGAAAAAAGTATCACACTCAATATTTAAGCATATGTTTTCTGTAGAATGTGAAGTCTTGAAAAGATTATTTAGATTAAGAAAGAATTGGGTTTCCTGAGCCTCAACAAGAAAAGGTTGAGGATATGTGTTCATATATGTAGAAGATTCCTGTTTACAGCGCGATGATTAACATTTTTCTAAGCTGTTGAAGAGAAACATTTCTAAATCTTAAAATAATTAAAAACCAAAATAATTTTTTTAGAAATTCTGTAGAGTTTCCACACTTGAACACTTTTTTGTAACCTGATTAACCCAGTATCTTCTCTGTGCTTTAGTGGTGGCTTATTCTGTCTTGAGGTGAGACTACGGCTGGTTCTTAGTCAAATTTTTCTGTCATTTTTCCATCGGGCATTGATACTTTGGATACTCAATTCCATAGTGCTTAGTACTGCAGTGCCCTACTCACTCTGTTTCAGTACAGAGGATAATCCAATAACAGAGAAAGTCTATTTAGGCACATCTTTGAGACATAGCAAATTCCCTTTTCCTATTGATTCCAAAACCTGTTTAAGTTGCTTGAAGTATGACCAGAATGTTGATCAGCTCTTCTGCATTACCAGAGTGGAAAAATTCCTTTTGCTCTATTACACTGAGCTCTCCTCTTGCAATAACGTGTTATAGAAATAGATACTAAGCTAAATCTGATACAGCATGGAAGAAAACCACATCATGATTGGGAATATCAGGTCAATAGGAGGAATAAAAAAAATCTCCAGAAGAAGTAATTCAGATCATGAAATAAGCAGTTTGCCTTCAGATATAAATGGAAAACTTAATTTAAAACTAATATTCTGTAATGACAGCTCTTAAATTTGTTGGTACTGAAAAGTAACATACTTTGTTATATTGATAGAGTATAGAATTTTAAATTGGTTTTAGTTGGCTCTAATTTTTTATTACTCGAAAATATCTCATTAAAGAAAAATGAAGATGCATATGAAAAGTCCACTGAAGAATGTCAAGTTTCAGGCCTTTTTTTTTTTCCTTCTAAAAAGGATGCTTCTGACAGATGCACACAGCAATTTAGTACTCATAACTAATTGCATGCTAATCTAATAGGACATGGAATCATTTGTCATTGTTAGAAAGTTAGAGTTAACTTGTAACTTACTGTAAAAACCCTGTGTACAGGGTACATTTCCTACAATGTATTTATGGAATATAATGCACCACTTGCGGTGTGGGAAATACCTATGAGAGGATGTTAAAGAATTAAATGTGTTATTACCAGTATGGAATCAAATGGATAACCTTGCTAGATAGAGTTTTGCTGCACAGGACATTACAGCGTCTTTGTGTTATCTTTGTGTTTCAGAGTTGCAGTCACCAGATGGGTAATTGCTCGGGAAGTTCCGTGGTCAGATTAGCTGCAGTGGCCACAGTGGGAAGACAGGGAATTTTAGTGTTCCACATTACAGCTGATGATGGTCTAGTAGAGATTCATTCAGCCAGGAGCTGTGCCAGAAATGCAAATGGAACTTTGAAAGGGTCTGCTTGGGAATAATGGAAAATGCATGTTCTCCTGGATAAAAGTAGTAATCGGCTCCTGGGTTGGAGGCCAGTTAAACCAGCTCTACCAGAATAATAGATGTGTAGAGAAAGCAGTCTCCTGTAGGAAGCTCCATTAGTTAATAATAGGAATGGATGATGTGAGAGGTAAAATAACAAACTTTACCTCTCCTGAAGTACTGATAGAGAAGTGCCTGCTGACAGAAAGAACTCAGTAGCATTTAGTTACTTATGTCTTAGCTGTCAGGTACCACTTACCTCATTTGAACACAAAAAAAAAAAGGGGGAGGAAAAAAGAAGAGCTATCTAATAAGTCCTTAGTAGACCCTTATGAATCTCTAACCCATTAAATGAATACACAATTAATCGATTAGCCTGCACCACTGTATAAACCAGCAGTAGGCTACAGAGACCTGTGGCTGTCCTGTATTACACTGGTAGTGCTGTGCTTATAGAGGGCACTGCTCTTACTGATTAACATTCTTAATATTGTGAGAGAGAAGAGGGAACAATCAGCTTTTTAACAAGTACTCATTCTTAGGGTCACATTTAATGTCATTGCTGACGCATTCTCATGTAATCCATGTATGTCCGTGCTCATTTAATATTAGCTGGAGTGGGAATGGTCTGTAGCTCAGGTCCCTCCACAGACTATCATGAAACATTTATTCATCTGGTGGAAACCTGAGGTCTACATGTCAAATAGATGCCTGAAGTGGCTCTTGTGGGGATGTCTGTGCTCTGTACCCCTGTGTGCTGTGAAATTTTGTTACTGAGTTCAGTCGGAGGAGATCCAGACTTTGACACAGGGTGCTGAACCAGTTACACCACTCAGTCCTGACCACAGAACCAGGATGAGAATTCATCTGCACCCTGCAAGAGGGTGGATTTACAATGACTCCCTCCTCCTCCTCTCCATTTACTAGGCTTTGCTGCTTGCATTAATCTAACACAGGTTTCTTATCTTTGAAAGAAACCTGGATCAACATGCTTTTTCCTGTGTTTTGTTTTTTTTTTTTTAAATCTCAGCTTTCCTATGGAACGTATGGATCTTACAAACAAAATTTAATTAAAGGGTGTTGAGTAAGAGTCATTCAAACTACTGCACCATTATTGGTAGCAGAGATTCTGTAATGGCTTTGCTAAATAGATGATAAATTTCTTAAGGGAAGAGAAGCTTTCAGGGAACTTGATGGTCAAGATACAGATCAGATAGAAATGGCTGTTCTCCCTCTTGAAAATGTGGCCTTTTGTGTGTCTCTTATGACAAATAAACCACATTAAAAAAACCCCAATCCACACCAACAAAAAGCCAAAACTATTTTAATAGATGATGTAGATGCTCAAAAAGGGCATAGTTCAATATTGTCCCGGGGTAAGAAAACATTACAACAACAGAATTTGGCCAGTAGGCTATAATAAAATAGACATTCTTGAAAATCTAAGAACCTCAGTTTGATTAAAGTTCATTATTATTTTTAAAAGGACACAAATATGAATTTTACAAGGTAGTTCCTCATATTAAAGGTGCTTAAAACATTTTTATAACCCCCCACTACTGAAATTAAAAAAAAAAATTGGTCTGGTTTTACTCATTATGTACATAATCATTTCAGATTTAAACATTTCATTCTGCACACCGAATTACAAAGATTAATTAAATGTCAAATAAGTGGTTATAATACAGAATTTGCTCCACTTGAGTGTGTGAGATTAATATAAGCACTTCATATGAGGTATTTGATGTAAAATCACTTGAATTTCTTTGTTTTGATTAGGATGACTTTAGCACATGTGGAAGGGGTAATGGGACCAATTCCTCAGGGCTTATGTGTCAGATTTGCAGAGGTATTTGAATGACTAAAGATGCAGCACCAGAGGTGATCTTTAAGAATCATGCCAGAGGTGTGCATCTCATTGACTTACTGATACTTCGTTGAGTTCATCTTGACTTCATCTGACACCTAAATGCATCCATCTTTAGAAAGGGCTATTCCCCACATATGTTTTATGCAGAAAATGTGTTGAAAATTATGTCTAATATGGCCACAAGAGAACCCTGGTATTATTGCTGTCCCTGCAAGATCGCTGCAGCATAGAATAATCTGTTGAAGTTATCACCTACCCCCATGGGTTGTTGACTACTTAGTTTGTCACCATGAACAAATAACTCTTTAGGGTATTTGTACAAATGACTGAAAATCTCCAGTTGTCACTTTGCTTTTGTGACATAGTGGGACCACGTATGTCTACTTACTAGCAGTGCATTTGTAAATTCCTTACTTAGTTGTTTCTGGATAGGAATCATCCATTAGTTAACTAACCAAAGTTCACAGATATCAATTAAAAGATTTTCATCAGAGATGTAGTTTCCTAGAGCCATCTCTTTTCAGATACATCCACATCACAGGTGGGAGTGGTCAGCAGGATTAGGCAGTAAACTGTTTTTTTCAGTACCTAGATTTCCCTGACAGAGTATTTCTTCTGTCAAGAAGCTTTTCCTTTCAGCTTCTCTTTGTCAAGTGATCTGCCAAAATCTGAATCTAGACTATTTCCTTCAAAATAAAAACTGAAACATCTATATTGGGTTTCTCAAACATATTTGTATTCAGTTTTCGTGGAGCGGCTGTTGAGAACTTGTTAACCTTTGCTACAGCAAACCTCGCCACAACCTTCAGTTCTTCCTTGAACTATATTTCCCTTCTAATTATTATGAGGCTTGTAGAATGTTTATGCATCATTTCACATTTTTGTGTATCTAAATTTCATCCAAAAGCCACAGTTCCTACACAAAGTTCATAGGGAGAGCTTTTTAAAAAAAATTCGTTTTATTCACTAGGGCAGAGTCTCAGAGAAGAAAAACGCCCTCTGAAGATCATATTGGTAATCTTGTTCATGCATTTGAAATTAAGTGTGCTGACAGAAAAACATTGCAAAAGAATGGTCCATGTAATTATTCATATAAAGATATGGTTTGTTTATAAAACTTTTTTTTTTATTTTTTTCCCTGAAATCACTAGCTTTTTCACAAACTTTTTGAATTTGGAATAAAAGCTCAGAAAATGTGCTAGTGCCCTGTCAGGAGGTTTTGAAAATTAACTTGTCATCCATGCGGTGGCGTTAAAGTAAAAATCCATCTGAGTCCTTCCCTTCATATAATGAGGCTGGATCAGGGAGACCTTTACGTATGAGAAAACATGACCTATTGCTGGTGCTTGCTTGGCTGATGGCTGATATGCAAGGTTTTGAGCACACTTGACTTTTACTCAGAGGTTATTAGAAAAATATTTTCAAAGTGTGATCCCTGATGCAGCTTTGTACTTGAAATGGCAACCCGAGGTTGCATCTCACAGTAAAAGCTGCTCTGCAGCAGCTTCAGAGCAGTAGCTGCTCACTGGGGACATGCCCAGCAACACCATCGGACACGGTCCCTTCGGAAGCAGGAGGCACCTGCTTGTAAACCTTGTTTGCACAGATTGTCAGAACAGGGATTTCATGAAATACTTGGGACTGATGCCTTTGGATGAAAATAGGGAGACCAGTGAGTTGACAGATGGGGAATCTATAAATGGTATCCACAGAATTATGAAATATTGAGGGACTGGGAGGAAAGGTCTCCCATCCCGACAAAATTAATTCTCAGGGCAGCCGTATTGACACAAGCAGTACCTTCTGTGTCATTAGAGATGTCTGTGACCCTTACTGTGGGCATGTTCTGCACCAACGCAGGAATTAAGTCTAGACAATTTTTCTACTCTGCTGAATTCATTTTGAAGTTGTAGTTGCCTTTCTCTGCTTTGAAAGGGCAGTAAGGGAAGATGATGAATGACATAGTTGCCAGTGCCCTTTTGATTGTCTTAGCAAAAGTTGTGTCAAGCAAAAAGCAAACTCTACTGCATTTTGTCACCCAAGAGGAAGCAAAGACTTTTTACATAAAGGTAATGGAAGGAAATGCAATGAAGAAATTTTGCCAGTGGCCATTGCTATGTGTGGCATTAATGGTGATCTCATGTGAGAGTAGGAAAAAAAGAAAAAAAAAAATACAAGCTGTTTTGCCATTCCATAACAAGAGATGATATCTGATGCAATTTACCCAGTGGTCTGATGCATTCTGTGACTGGAAAATATTCAGCATCAAGGAAAAAGTAGTAGTTAATTAGTTTTAAAATAGAACAAATGTTTTGTAAGAACATTCTAAAAAGAAGAAGGATGAACAGAGATTAAAAAATAAATAAAATTGAAAGAAGCAACCAAAGCACCTCCACTCTACGAGTCACTTCCCCACCAAAAATGGAGAAATAAGGCAGTGAAGTATCAAGCTAGCTGCTTGATCATTGGAATCCAGAATTGCCACTTCTCACTGAAGCAGGGACAAGTAACCTTCGTGGAAAGCCTGTGTCTTTCTATTAATGTAAAATTACTTAGCCTGAAGGAAAAGGGTCAGCCTGACCCAGGTCATTGCTTAAAAAAAATGCTACGGCAGAGTTTCCTTTCACTTGAAATGCCACTGCATAATTGAATCCCCCATGCAAACAGGTATAAATGGATATTGTTGGCACTGTTTGACTTTTAAGAAGTAATCCATGATCCTGGAATTGCAAACCCAGAGCACATGCCCATTGACAAAAATAGGCTGTGTGTTTTTCAAATATTGTAACCATACAGTCCTTTTCTCATAGCCCACTGTGTGGCAGGGGTATCTCCATCTGCATTATGCATGAGGTACCTGCCCTGTCTTTCTCAGGAGAGACATTGACTGCATTCCTGGCTCCTTGATCCCACAAAAACTGGCTGTCTGCCTCTTCTCTTACAGGGCCAACAGGTCAGTCAGGAAAGCAGATAAATCTGTTGGCATTTGCATCTCTCAATAGCTTTGAAAGGGAGGAGTGTTGAATAAGTGAATTCCGGTAAATGAGAGTTAGGAGTTAACTTTGGTACAGATTAAATGAAAGATCTTTTAAAATTCATACGCAGACACAGTTGAAATACCTTGAAGTAGATGGCAAAGACTAGGCCTTTATGTAACTGTCCCAGAGAAATGTTTTAAGCACATCTTTGGAAAGCTGTCTTTGTTGCACATCATGCTTTAAACCAAGCTTCCATCTCAGGCTATGAGGAACACTGATAGTATGGCAGACCTAACAGATCAAATGGTTGGGTCCACTTCTTAGAGAAATATTACAATGTGCCCCTTTATTATCCATTTTTTTGTGTTCTTTTTAGGTAAGGACAAGTCTTTTTGGGTATTTGAGGATGAAAGGTTGTTAGCCTGGGGTCTTAGGCAATAAATTAAAGTTTCAGTGAAGACAGTCAACTACCTGCACAAATTTAGCCTTTATTATTCTATTTATTGTCTGCAAATGCAGCAGATTAGAAGTTTCCTGGAGAGGCAAGTTTGGTGTGAGGTATTCATTACTTTGTTATGGCTTCTTTGAGATCACTGTGAGGTACTCCCTTGTACTAAATGAATAGCTCTCTTATCATGACCTTTTAATCAGTTTGTCATGAAGAGGTCTTTTACTTGCTCCAGGAGTCCACTTCATGTTACCCCCATCAAAGGGACATCAAAAAACGACCACAACAGAGGCTAATACAGAAATATGGTACAATAAAAGGAAATAAGCAAAGGTGGGCCTCGTTGACTACAAGCAGCATCCGGGCTTGCTAATGGGAAGTGCTGGGGTGGATAACTAACTGTGAGCTCAATTGCTGGGAGCTGCACGTAGAGGTGGCATTTTGCTCAGGTTTGTAACAAGGTAGTGGAACAGAAGGGGAACAGTATAAGCCTATTAGCAGGACTGGCAGCACCAAAGAAATCATGGAGATATGGGCGATGAATAGGGCATGACTGAAAAGGAAGTTTGAAACTAGAGATGAAATTTAGCCACAGTGATGCTGGCTGAATCTACTCCTATGGACAAGATTTCCTTTTCATGCTGTCTTTAAAACATGAGGATACTGAAGTTCACTGATGTAAGAAGGGGCGAAAGCTAAATGGCAGTGTTCAAATTATTTGAAGAGTTTAAAAAGTATTTCTAGAATAGCTTGGAGAGATGAAGTCCTGGCTGTGTTGGCTGCCTGGTAAATCAGAAAGGTTTGGCTCCATTTTAAACATGTGGATTTCAAAAATAGTTGTGCAAACTGTTTGTAACTCAACCTACATGTGGATAAATACTCAAGACATAAAACCAGTTGTTTTCTCATAAAAACTCTATAAAAGACTAAATAAGAAATTGAATACTTTTGAAAAAAAAGACCCTCCCTGTAGCACAGAAAAGATTCCCTGGACTCTCTAACACCCAGAGATACCATTAAAGGTGTCTTGATGTCACTGTGGGATGCTAGTGCAGAAGAGGAGGTTACTTACCACGTGAGAAATACCCTGCATTCCTCTTTTCCCATGTGGCATTTCCACACTAAGCAATTGATAATGATGGTAAGCAAGGTGGTGAAAGGCAGGTGGTTTGTGTATTCAAGTACTGAACTGTTTCCCATTCCTCAGAAAACTGTTTGCCTTTTTCCCCTCATGTCTTCTGTCCTCTCAAAGCGGAAGACTCTGCGTGCCAGTCTATTCTGAATGGATTTCAGTCCTCAGTCCCACGAGCCTGTGTTTTCCAGCCACCAATGCCCACTCACTGCAGGTCTGGGTACTGCTTTCCCTCCCTGCTGCCTGAACTCTTTTGTTCTGATTCTCTTCATTTCCAGCCCTTTAATGGAGCTCTGTTTTGTTCTGAACTTGTTCTTTCTTGTTTTTTATTTCTCTCTTTTCCTGTCCTGGTATTTTTAGCCCTGTCTTTTTGCCTTTCCTCTTTTCATCTTGTGTGCTTGCTGGTTTACCCATCTGCTTCCCTCAGCCCAGTTTCCTTTCCCATTTTCCTGGGGCATTTTATCTCATTGCTTCTCCTTTCTCCAGCTCCACAGAGTCTTCTCATCTCATCGTGTCATTTGTAAGCAAACAGCAGAAGTGCATCTGGAATCTGCTTTCTGAGTGCTCCCTGAATGAGTCAGATTGTCTCAAAAATATTGAGACTCTAGTCTTTACTTCGAAATTGAGCCATCATACGCTTTGATTTTCCTTTGTGTCCTCATCATTTCAGGGCACCGTCAGTTCTGTTTTGTGTTCAGAACCTGGAAATTTCGTTTTTATGGAATGTTATTTTAGAACATATTTTTCTCAATAACTTTTTTATCCTTTTTTTTTTTTTTTGCATTTCACTTGAATCAGGTTGCACACATTTTTGTAAATATTGCAACCTGTAGAAGTGTGTCTCTTCAGTACAAGGTGGTGTTTTTTCTGCTTTGGCAAATTTTCTCTCCATCAATCTGCTTGAATAAATACAATTTGTGAGGAACAGCTGACCTTGGAAAAACAGAAGATAAATCCAACCCTTGACTTGATTCCTTCTTTCACAGCATTTCAAAGAACAATTAAACCATCACAAAAGCATTCTGAGGAGCCTTGATGCAGCTTTGCTTTCAAGAATCAGTGTTTTAAAACACACTTTGGTTTCAATTAAGAATTTTCAATATGTGTGGAGATACTCAATCCAAATTTCCTGTAGAGGATGCCTCTTTTATGGGATTTAGAGATCAGGCTGTCTATTTTTGTATGACAAATTTAGTATTCCCATCTGCATTGACCAAAGGAAACACCCTTGCCGGTGTCATATTTTTATGGAGATAAAGTTCTGGCTGTGTTGTCAGAATTTATATCTTTCCTTTCTCCTTACTCTTGCCCAGATCAAAATGTGCATTGTGAAGCTGCCTGCAAATCAATTCAGGAAAAGATAAGTTCCTATAAATCCCCAAACACTCATTAAGTCAAAAGTTTGGTCATATTGAATATGAGTGTGAGCATATGCTTGAGAAGGATGTGTATGTACATGTGTATCAATAAAAAAAAATGCACTCGTTATACTCGAGGCTTGAGATTTACCCGGTTTCGTTGTCATGTAACAATGATTTCAGTGAAGGCATTCCTGCTTTTTAATGCTGTAGGTGAATAAGTCAGAAAAAAAAAATCATATAAATTTATGTCATAAATCATCTCATACAAGGCTCAGGAAACACATTTTACGTGATAGTGTAACTAATAGAATTTCAAATGACAGTGATGTGTGCGGCTTTCAGAAGTAGCAAAGCAGAACATTCTTTCTTGAATAATTCACTCATCTGAAGTTATTGTATACTCAAAAATGATTGAGCTGCATATCCAGATATGGGGTGGTCTATCAGCTGTTGATGTAGGAGAAGAGAAAGAAGTTTCTGCATTTATTCTGAACTGTGGTTTGTTTCTCGTTACTGTGGGTTAGATGAACTGAGTTGAATTGATTGTGAATTAATTTACATACTGCAGTGGATATCTTTTTCTTGAGATAATTAATCTTATTGAAAAATCATGTGAACAGTTGAAGCTTTAACAGATTTCCTAGAGGTGCTTTTTTTGTTTAGGCTTACTTGACAGACTTTTTTCTTATGGATAAATTATGTGTCTAGAAATGTCTCGCATTTATATTTATTTTGATATGGCAGCATATAGTTGTTATGGCTGGCAATATTTCATACACCGAAGTATTAATGCTAACCATAAATTATTACCAATGATACGCAATGGGTCTTATCAATCATGACTAGTAATTGACGTTGATTGAAACAAATAAATGTGATGCTTTTCAAAGTTATAACCCTGCCATTTAACTTTATTGCTCAAATGCATCAAGCTCTGTCTTAGATTAACTCTGCAATTAGATACAGAGTTCTGAGAAACAAAATATTCAACCTATAAAGGCCAAAAATTGTCCAAAATGACAGAGATTTAGACATCAATAGTGGCAAAATTTACCTCTATTTTTTCTGCTTCCAGAATTGGGTAGAAATTATAGGATTCAAAGGTGGGTGGAAATTTACTTTGAAACCAGTTGAAGAGCACATTGTACCATACTGTTTCAAGTGAGAAGTCCTGTAAACTTTGTTTCGGATGCAGGAGGTCAGACACCATGATCATAGCAGTCCTTTCCAGCTGTATTAACTATAAATTAATGTATCTTTATCTGCAGTTTAAAATTTATTCAAACTCTTCACTTATGGCATAGGTGTTTAGAGTAAGTTCACATTTCAGTGTGGCTCAAATTGAATGCTGCAGGTCTCCCTCTTCACTTTTTACACGGAGGCAACCAACTACATGAAACCCAACCATGCTCGTGCTATAATTAGTTGTTTCATCTCATTTAGAAGCAGTTCCTCTGCTGGAGGACACGTGGAATCAGGCTGGACAGACAAAGGGGGAACATTTGAAGTGAATGATAAAGGAGTTTCAGAGAAAGTTTGATTTCACCATAATATTATTGATACCACTAATGTTATGAATTTATTTAGCACATAAATTTGCAAAATGGATTGAAGGTTCATCCAGCAGCTCCACTTTACCTTTGACATTTGTCGTGCTGCTACTAATTTAATCTTACTCCCTTGCAGATTTTACCAACGGGGTGTCCCACATCTTTCAATGAAAGGGAAGAAAGGAATATATATTTTTTATTGTTTCGTGATCAGCACATTAGATACGGATTCCATTCTCTTTGCACTGCAGTCCTAGCAAGGTCACGTGTCGTAAAGCTCATGAAAAGGAAATGAGGACTAGAAGTTGGTTGTGTGAATGTTAATCTGGTTTTTTGGAGAGCAAGAAATTGCTGCTTAAAATCTTGATGGCATAAAGCAAAGAAGAGCGCTCTCCTTCTGTAACACATTTGCTTTCAGCAGGTTCCCACAAAGGAGGAAGTTTGACCACAAATAATCTGGTGTTCTCCAAATGTGTAGCAGAATACGGAGTTTTTATATGACATTAAAGACCTGCAGAAAGTCTTTTCTCATTTTCATTGCTGGAAATCTGAATTACACCAGCATACACTGAGCCAAAGTGATAGTAAAACATCACTAACTGGAGGAGAAATAATTTAGATAATACTTTGCATAATTTATATAACTAATATGCACAGGCTTTGTATAATTTTGTATAATTTGTATAGGCTGTGATTTTGTATAGAGGGTGAACTTGAATATATATTAACTCGACTTTCTGAAAATACATAATGCAACTTTTTTTTTTTTTTTTCTTTTCTTGGCTGGCTCATTTCACACCAGCTGAGATTTAAGGAACAAAAGTCGTATCTCTGCCATACAGCAGAATATGTTTATAGAGCCATCCAACCTCCTTTTAGACTTGTCACACTGTGTGTCGGTACCAGTTGTGATCTGGAAAAGCCGTGGCTGGACCAGCACAGCATCCTGTGTGAGAAGCTGTGCCAAAGTCCTGTGTCAGGAGCTCATGCACAACAAGCCTTGCCCTGCCCCCAGTTACCTGAGGAGAATTCAATGGGGGGTCAGAGGGGTTTGGGCACCTGAGGGATGGACTTACCCGATCTCATCAACACAGTCTCATGTGGCTGCTATGCCACTTGCTTTTGAGGAGACTGTGCCACAAGCACATTCCGCATTAACTTCAGTAATTCCTTGAAAGCGTCTCTGTAACCATCCTCTGTGTCTGCATTTCATTACGTTCCCCTCCTATTCTCTCCACTCTGCATCTGGTACTTGCTTATTATTTGCAGTTCGTGGCTCCATTTTTCTTCCAAGGCACTTTTATCCCAAAGGCAAAATAGGAAGCAATATATGGTTACATTTCTTCTTCTAAATTGTATTTTTGAGTCTTTAGTGGTGGTTTATTAAAAATTTGATCTTGGAGCTTTGAATAGGATTCTGGTATTGTGTGGGAGTGCTTTGTTGCACAAATGAACGATTGGTTACCTTTTACCTTGGCCGTCTAACCACTTTACTGTGGCAAAGGCTTTCGGTTTGGTTTTGAGCGTAAGTGGATTTTTCAGTATTTCTTCAGCTGCTTAATTCACTTGTAGAAAAGAGGATGAAGGCAAAATCCTACTTGTGTTGCTGCTCTTCAAGCTGTGTATGACAGCCAGCAGTGCCTGTGGCTGGCACCCACCGAGGCAGGTTGAACACATGCCAGATTTTTTCACTGATGTATTGGGAAAGATCATCAAAAGCAAGAAGGGCCACGGATGAATGAAGAAGTGAGTGTCCTTGGCAAGATGTATTCCTGTTTACTTCCCTGCTTCAGTGTGTTCTGTGCCTTGATTTCTTGGTTCACATGCATTTTGCGATAGATACAGTAATGAAAGTTACTGATTAGGAAGGATCACTTTTAGGTCGTCCTTTTTGTCTGCTGCGCTTAGGAATGTTTGTCTCTCAGTAACATCGTTATTGTAGATGTGGTGGCCTAAAGAGAGAAAAAAGACAAGATTTGTGGGTAGAGGTAATATCTTTTATAATAGACCAACTGATGTAGCTAGAAAAAAAAATAGAAAAGCTTTCTCAGGCATGCAAACCTTTTCCAGGTCGGGTTCTCTCACAGCTTTGAACAGCCTAATAACTGACTTGTGCCTGTGAAGCAATAAAAGCATTTTTTTGATCTTTCTCTTTTTATGAGTAATACTGTGCAGTAAAACTTGAGTAAAACTTGCAGAAGTTAAAACTCAATACAGCTAAGGTTAATTATGCTGGTTTTAACTCTGATTAAATTCTTTAACTCACAGAATAAGAGTGTAATTGTTTTTCATTCAGACCAGTAGTCTCTTAGAATACTGGATTTTGTTTTCCATGTGATCAGAAATGTTAATTAACCCATAAAAGATCTAATACCTCACTGATGAGTCAGAGAGATCTGTATGGTTTTGAACCTTATCTGAGAAACTGCCTCTCTTTCTAAGTCAGTGTATGTGTTTGCAGATAAGTGGAAGGGGTATGAAAGCACACACTGAAATTTCAGTTTTTTAATAATTGTCTGCTGCATTTAAAAAAAAAAATTAAGGGGGGGCGTGGCTTTTAAATAGTCTCTGTTATTTGCTATGCACAATACAAATTGATGGACATCTACCATTGTGTGCCAGACATATACCACATTTGTGTGGTAAACTTTGAAATAAGTGAAAGTACTCTCAGTTTTTATTGTTCTTTCTCAGACTGAGTGCTTTTATGCCCTGTGAGGAGTTTTGTTGGAACCCGAAAGGAGGATTTATAGGGTCTAGCAGTGCTGAGAACCGCAGAGAGGAGTTCAGACTGCAGGTGCCTGCATGGGTGGAAACAAAACCAGAGGACAGTCTCTTCACCACCTTGCAAAGGGCCGTGCCAGCAAGGAGGTGTGATTATTGCTCTAAATAAATAACACCTGAAAGAACGTAATTAGTTTATAATGCAGGAAACAGGGAGAGGATGCATCAGGGTGTTTGGCATGCCCAAGCATTCCGTGGTTATAGCACTGTGAGGTTCTAATGCCATCAGCTCTCCTCCATTTCCCTGGAGCTGAGGGCCCTCATCATCCCGTAAATATACTGCTGCTGAGGTTTTCTTGGCAGCTTTTTAGCAAAATCACCATTCTGATGAGGGATGTTTTGCAAATTACCCAAGGACAGCAAACTGGATGTTTTCTGGAATATAGTGCAGAAATAGTGGAGCGTATTTGGCTAAATGTAGAGGGCACATTGTTCTCCTGCATCGTATTGTGCTGTGCATTGAGTTTCATGTCAGTATTTCATTTTTAGACATCTTAGAAAGAAAAAGTAATTCCTTGAAAGGTAGAAATTGAAGCACCTATGGAACCCAAAACAACATGTCATTTTAAGGTTCAGATCGTGATTGATAAGTGTGGGTTTTTTATTGTTGACTGTTAACTGAATTGTAGATTGATATATCCATAAGCTTTGACTGGAGCAATTTGTCTTGAAATACTTTTGTCACATTTTTATTTTAGGTCCTTTGTAATAGACTTCTGTAATTTTATTTTTTTCATACACAATGGAGATAACTTTTTCAGTGTTGAGCAGCATCAAAGGAAAGCTTGTCATCAGTTTATAAATTGATGAAAGACTGAATTAAGAAGAAATATTTATTATGCAATAGTTTTTATCTACTGCATTCTGTGGCAAAAGAAAAATTAAATAAATTATTTTGTGGGGGAGATATACTGTCTGTCTGATAATAAAAGCCATTTTCAGAGTTTGTAACATTGCAGGGAACATTTTCCAGCTTATCATAATAGAAACAGGCAAGTTATTTACTTGACAGAAAGGCCTGAAACCCAGCAATCACACATGCCACTTGTTAAGGCTCCTCAGTGTCCAACCTTAACATGTATAATTATTTTAATAAATTGTACCAAGAAATTTTCCTCAACTGATATGACAGTGCAGAAGTTGCTGTAATGCATTTAATATTTTAAAAGGCTTTGCTCTCCTACATTGCTTCACTTCTTAGAGATTTCTGTGTCCATATTCATTAATTTATTCTCCTCTTTGTATTGAGAAGATGAGGATTTTTCACTACAACCTTTCTCCCTTTTTCTCAGTTTCACATAATCTCTTCTTTCAGTCAATTTGAGTGATTTATTGTCTGTGTTTAAATATTATCTGCATTTCAGTCTTTTGATAGCCATCCAGTTGGAAGGCAAGAAATGTTTGAAAACATTTTGGGATTGGAATGATAGCACTTTGGGTTTGAGTGTTGAACACAGTAACCAACCTTCAGTGTAAATGTAACATGGGAGGGGTCAGTCAGTGCTGCCCAAGCTTTAGCTGTGTGAGCTTTAATCTGTTTATTTGCAGAAATTACCAGGTTTTTTTCCTGATCAGTGCACAGCCCACAAAAGGAGAGTTGCAGGGCAAAGTCCCCCAAGCCTCTTCCAAAGAGGATGCAGCTGGTGGCCATGTAGGAAGCTTGATCCTGCTATTTTGGGGGGTGCTGATGCTCCTTCCTGTGATTAGTCCTGTGTGGTGCCAGGTGTTGGATGTTTGGGATCAGGAGGGGTTTGGTCCCAGCCACTGACACTGCTCTGTGCAAGGGGAAGCCAAGCAGGTAAGCCTTTGTACTCTGAGAGCTTCCTAAGCACTTACTATGAAAGCCAGACTTGGAAAATAAAGATTTTCTACATCCTTTCTTATTGATTTAATTTTTGTAATGATCGTGTTTCAGTATGTGGCTATTGCAAGCAGGATTAATTGGGAAACTTTGTACTTGCAATTTATATATGGTGTTCCTGTTAACAACTAAAACTAACAGGAATAACTTGAGAAAAGTGTTGGCATTCTGTCTGAAAGTGACTGCTTTGTAGTGTTGGTGTCCACTTGTTGTGGTGATCATTCAACTTTTAATACAGATATTAACATTTCTACACAAATATTTAGACGAAGAAATTTACCACAAGCCAAGAAGAGAGTTTCTGCATGAAATATGAAGTGTTGTTCTTGTTGTTACAGCATATTTTCTGTTAGCGCTGTCAGAATGACTTATTAGTTCAGCATTGCTTGTTGAAATATATTCTGTCCAATAATTTACGTTTTAAATATTTGTATTCTACATACTTATCAGCCCTCCACACATTATCTCTGGTACACTTTTCCCTTTTCCTGGAAGGGCAAGAGACCCATTCCTCTTCTCTGTAGTACGAGGCTGTCCCCTTCAACAGCTGCTGGCAAGTGCCCCTCTGGGTAACCTCTGGCAGTGCAGAAACCACCAGGGTTTAACCATTTGTCCCTTTTTCAGTCATGCCTCCAAGGAGAGGCTGGTACCTTGCATGACCAAACGCTTTCCCATGAGCTGTAATATAAAACACTGAAAAATAGCTTTGGGGTGTGTGATATATGTGTGATACTTCTCACTGAAGCAACAGTTTTGATGTTAATCACAGTAGATTAGGAAAATGGAAATGATTTTTGACTCAAAGTGCAATTCTATGGAAGGGAAATACAACAGTTGTACAAAGTACAGTTACTAATCCTAGAGACCTTTGTGAGCTTCTTGTAGCACCAGCCAGCAAGGATTTAGGGCATGCTAAATTCTTGGCGTGTGTTGACAGGGAACTAATAATGGAAACAGAGTCAGTGGAAGGATGTTTCAGAGGCTCTGTTACTGAATGGCCTCCAGACAAAATAACCACCTCTGAAACCCTCTCATGTGCCAGAGGGACAAATTCCAATGGCTCTGTTCATGTGGGATCCTCCTTTGTGTATTCTCTTTGAAGAAGATACTGAAGGATTCCTGGTGTAGATAATACAAGCTAAAGAGTTCCCAACACATGTATCTGTGTCAAGGCTTCAGCTTTACAGCTGCATCTGTGCCCATCTCACTGGAAATAGCCTGGCACTGCCTGGAAATAAGTCCCTCATGTGCCAGTAGAGATACTGTAAATGTGGATGTGAAGCTGCAGTAGGTCTAGTACAGGAACACAGATTTTCTTTTAGAATTAGTCATTCTAGAACTGACCAGCACGTCAAGCAGCACTGCCCAAGATCAAGCTGCTTCACCTCTAATATCACTGACAGCTAATTTCTGCAAACAGTGCTCTTCAGCTGTAGTGTCGCTGTTCCAGAGCAGTGGCAGCCTTAACAACAGAGTTCCAAAGTTGATTGCAACAAAGGAGATGATAATACTGCAGTATCCACCCTTTGCAGAAAAGAAATTCAGCCCATTGTTGGTTGAATTAGATGTTGTCTGTTGTTTCTTTCTGACAGAAGTTTACATTATATACAGAGTTTTGCTTATTACAGTAATAATTACTCACAAATGTATTTTATATTCCAAGACCAAGAAGTAATTCCAACTGATAGTAAAACTAATTAATACTATGGGATTATGCTATTTTCATAATGCAAGATAGAGAGGTGAAGAACCAAGCTAGGTTAAAACCAATCACCCAAGCCTGTAAGACAGCAAAATGTCTTATTTGCTACAGGTACATAGACTAATGTTTGACTTCAGAGATAGCATGTAATAGTTTGCTTTGATTTTAGCCCTTTGGTGTGGTGGTCTATCACATTACACACTGTAACATGGTATTTCCTACCATGGATCTTCTGGGTCTGCATGCATCAGGTATTTCGCACTTAAATGGCAATTCTTTTGATTCTGATCAACTTCAACAGAATTATCAACAAATAAAGACAGCAGCATAAGGTTGTACATCACATTTGCTTTTCTCTCCCATTTAGAGAATCCTACAGTTTTTGAATCCAGAAGTCAGTGGTAACTTGCTGTTGAATGAGAAAGGTTTGCTGACAAATAGCTCTCTGTTTCACCTTAAACATTGCATACAAAAAAATCTCAGATAAAACAAAACTTCCCTGCAAAACGAAGCAAAACAACCTAAGTCAGACCAACACACGTTTAAGGAAAGCCGCAGCAAACTGAGCCCCACTAAGAACACAGTTTTCCTGTTGTGTGAGCCATAACCCAGAAGGTCATTCAGGCTGCTCATAGCAGGTGGTCAGAAAAATGCCATATGACCCTGGATCTGTCTGCATTTCAAGTAAAATAACCATGATGCCTATGCAATTATTTTGACCACAGCTTGATGAAGAAATACAGGGAAAAGTGCTTTTTTTCTTGAGGGGGTTTGTTGGATTTTGTTTTGGTATTTATTTTTTATAAACAAGAATACAGATTTTTCTGATTGGGACATTTTCTGTGCAGTTGTTTTACTGAGCAAGTGTCTGATTCAATTAACTGATGAGTATGTGTGCGCTTCCTGCAGCATTCAAAACCTGGTTCAGGTCTATTGGTTATAACTCATTCAGTAAAAACATTCTTTCAGTAATAAAGGTATTGGTGTTTTCAGGGATTGAAAGACTGTGACTATCATAATGGTAGTCTGTATTTAATCCGGTATTTGGTCTTGTAATTCTTTGCCTTTTTTTTTTTTTCCACAGGTTTTTCATTATTCTTATACAGCTTCATACGTGATTTATGACATACACACAAGGTAGGTCACATTGTTTTTTCAACATTATGTCATTGTCAGTGGTTCTAAATATTGGATGATGTCAGTGTGTTCAAGTGAAATTGTTTACATTTTTTCAAGGGAAGTTTGGGAGTTAAACCCTCCAGAAGTCGAGGATTCAGTTTTGCAGTATGCAGCCTGGGGCGTTCACGGGCAGCAACTGGTAAGCACAGTCATTAAAAATATATTTACTCCAGACAGAGTTGAACATTAAAAACCTGAAGATAAGTTTTGTTATGTATTTCTGCATGGTGCTAGTATGCTCCCCTTACAGCTTTTAGGAGACTTATTTATTTATTTATTTTTGTTAGAAAAGTATGCTTTTCCAGTCTAAACCCAATACGTAAGTTGTATAATTGTTGAAAGAATCACCCCTTCATCTAAATATGTACTCAAGTGATTTTCAGAATAACCATCTTTACGGCTTCTGTTATGTGAGAATGAAAGTTGAAGGTGAAGAGAAGGTTTCTTTCGAATGCAAGGTCAGTGCAAACTGTGGGCAAAAGCTGAGCATCCAAAAGTGGATGTGATGGATTCAATGGAAAATGATGTTTTCATTTCAGTGTGAAAATTACTGCCAAGGTCAGTTGTGCTACACTGAGTTGACAATAATGAAACCAGAGGTGCTATGTTTCATGTGTTGTTTTCTTTCAGAAGTTTTACTATTTTTTAGTAACATAAATCATCCATGGTCATCATGACCAATGTCAGTGTGAGAAATAAAAAGGTGTGGTTTTAGGACAGCAGTGATTTTAAGCTCACCTCCGTTGGTAGTTGAAGGCGAGAGACTTATAAAAGCTTCAGCTCTCAGGATAAGAAATTCAGATAATCCTTGTTGCGGTGTTCTAATAGCATCATTAGTGCCTACAGGCATGATCCCAGGGCCTCCCTGCACGTCTGAGCTGTTCATGCAGAGAGACTTCAAGCTGAATGTCTAGAGACTATACCCTGTTGCTTGTATCTTTCATCAAGATGATTGGAAAGGAAAAAATGTTTCTGCTTAAAATGTATTGCATTAAGCAAGTGGAGGAAGGTGGAAAAAGTAATTGGAACATGCTTGGTATATTTTAATAATTAACTACATTAATTTATTAATAATGAGAGCATGGTGATGGGATTAGTGGTAATAAATACATAGGTTATTTACCAGGCAGCATTATGGATTGTGGCAAACTGTGTAGGTTGTAGCAGAAGGGAGAAGCATTTGCAAAACTGAACAGATTTAAAAAAATATTTTAATTAAATTGAAATTCATAAGATTAGTCTGTGCTGTAGCTCTGATCAGTAATCTAAAGTAGAACTAAAATTACATGCAGTGATTACTAAGAAATTAATTTTTTCTTTTCCTGAGATGTATCTTAGGAACAGGGTCAGCCTTACCAATCCTAAACTTCAGAAAAATAACAAATCAGAATAATAATGCTGTCTTAATGAATTTTGCTTAAAATATCATTCTGTAAATATGTATGGATGCTTTCAGATAAAGACACAGGTGGACTCCTATTACATCCCAGAACTGCAGAAAAAGAAGTGATCATTTTAGGTACAACCTTAATCATCCAAATCTGAAAATGCTGGCATAATTCATGCTTGAGTGAGGATAGCATTACTCATTTTTGTTAATGTCCCCAGTAAATTTAATGTCATGCTTTTAAAATATCTGCTCTACTGTGGGCTTTATGGTGCCATATGGTCTGCAGAATTAGGAAATAATAGCTTTAAACACAAAATCTTCTGTGCACTCTGAATGGCACCAAGTGTTGTCATAAAGGTGTGCACCTGCAATTACAGTCTACTGAAGGTCACTCCCATAAGAAGGACATCCTTTTGAAGCTGTTCATGTCCTAAAAGGAGGTCTCCAAAGTGACAGGAGTGCCTTGCTGCATTACCCTCCCACTTCAGCAACAAGCCAAAAATGTAGAAGGAACATGAATGAATAAAGGCTGTTATGAATAATGGTTGTTGCTGCTGTCCAAAGGAACATCTGCCTCTAGCAGAAACAGGACAGAGAGATCTTTCCAGCAGAATAGATTAGGCAGAGAAAAGATGTGTGACTGAGGGGACGTTGCCATAATGGTTGTCAGTTATACAATTTGTCATTGGAATAAACACTGTCTCAGGAAGTTTTAAGTAAAATAGTAGAGAAAGCAACAGCAGTGAATCAGGGTACTGAGGAAGTTGTGAAAGGAGAGCCCTAGATTGTGTAATCCATCAGTGGTTGTCAGTGGCCCCCGTCCAGGTGCACACAAAGGTGCAGTCTCATGGATCCTTCTTGCCAAACACAATATGGTTGGTTTGCCTTCCTGAACAATACTTATGTGTCTTTTCCATATAATAAGGGAATAACTAATTCATAATTAAAACAAGTATTGAAATACTCTAACCAAAATAATCATAGTGTATACCATAGTAAATGCCTGGGTAAACTCGAAGAGACATTCATTGCAATTGAAGAATACGTGGAGAACAAATTAACTTTATATGCAACAATTCCATTTAGAAAGTCCCATGGCACATACCATGTGGCCATCACGTAAAGAAAGTGTATGTAGATCTCTAAAATGAAGGGGAATAGCACCCTTCCAGATGCAGTGTAGAAATGAATAGCAATACTATGGCCGTGTTTGGTCAGAAAAACTAGCACAAAAAGTGAAACACAAGGCACAGGTATGTCTGACTGAGCCAAAGAGCTGAACTTTACGCTGTAACACAAAGGAAAGTCCTGGATTAAATCTGAAGTTTGGGGGATAACACGTGGACTTGGATCAGCTATTGTCAATAAATAGGCCATAGTGTAAAATAAGATGTTTTCAGTCCTGCGTTCTGCAGAGGACCTAAGTAAAAGTACAGCCTATATAGGAGTCCTGAGTTCTTGAAATGAGGGAGAATCATCAAGAGGTTCAAATAGATAATGTAAGAGGATGAAGAGAATGAAAAATAGAAATAAAATATTTGAGCAGGAAAACTTGTATGAAGCTAGAAACTGCTTACTGCACAGAGGAGAGACTATGGCTGCAGTGAAATCAAGTACACAGTAATACTTTACATCCTTGTGGAAAGCATACATCAGTCTAAGTTTACTGTTTATGAATAATTTCTAGGGTTGTCTACTGGGACAGCAGGTCACATGTGGCTAGTGAAGAACAACAGAGATAGGTTTATGTAAGATACCAGATGACTGGGCCACAATACCATTGTTTTGAAGCTACGACAGTATTTGCAAGTTATTTCAGTTTCTTGCTATTTACCTAGAGTAGAGGATTCTGTAAAGATTAAAAGCAAAGCTCAGAGAAACATCTGCTGTTTGAGTCGTGACATTTTGGTGGTGAAATTGAAAATGCTTGCCGTTGGGGAGAGGAAACTTTTATCTAATGAATTAATGTATTTTAAGGTCACATAGCACTTACTTTGGAGAACTGTTTTCAAGGTCATACTCTTTAAATTGCTGTCTTTTGACTGTGTTAGAACTGTGCCAGATCTAAAATACCATCTCTGTGCCTCTTAGTGTGTTAGGGAACTGTTTGTGTATTTGCTAAACATTCCTCATGTTTGATTAAAATTGTGCAAGACATCAGTTGATTATCTCTTTACCTCCCCTCTGTAGAATCCATCACTGCAGCATTAAGTATTTCCAGGGAACACACCAGCACAACTAGAGACCCAATTGGTTTCATCAACATTTTTCTGCCTCCAGTTTATCGGTTAGAGACCTTGTAGCATGTGTCTGAGAAAGATATCCCATACCTGTTGGGAAGGCTCCACTGAGGAGGAGAAGGTGTCAGGTTTTTTTAAGGGGCCTCTATTGTTGCAATTCCCAATTTTTGTCCCGTGTTCTCACTTCTTTGCCCTTAAATTCTCCAGTAGTTTGTAGCAAAGGCTTTCATGCGTTTCTGCTGGAGCTGGTTTGTATCTGACACAGGGGAGACAGCCCTTTGCTGTGGATCTGTCTGTGGGGATGGCTCTCAGTGGGAGCCTGAATATAAAAACCCAGACTGGAGGCGTCTGGTCTCCAGCGTGGGGTGAAAGCTGTGGTTCCTCTGCAGCGCTTCCTGGGATACAGACAGTTCTCTTGATGAGTTGTCGGGTGAGATACTGCAAGCAGCTCCCAGGGAAGCCTGCCTAGAAGTTGGTCATTTGATGTAGTTTTTTTCTTAAAAGTTCTGCATTAATTTTTTTTCTGCCTGGGTGGTGGTACGTGTTGTTTATTTTGTATAAAATTCTTCACTCTATCTCACTTTATTTTATTAACCTATACCCATTCATGGCACTTTGCCTCTGTATTTATGACAGGTATCTTATGTTATTTATTGTGTTAAGCTCATTTTTCTTTTGCTGTGTAAAGTGTTTTTGAAGGGAGCTTGATTTATATATTTGAGGATGGATCAGTAAAAGTAATGGTCTATTGACTTGCATATGAATGTCTATGCATAAATAAATGCATACTTTAACAAAGCAGAAATCAAGAAAATAGTAAAACTATCCAGAGTAATAATAATAAAAAAAAATTCTAGAAGCTTTACAACTTTCTTTGTCAAAATTTGATGCCATCAACAAAACATAACCTTATCAAATGTAATTTACCTTGTCATTGTTAACCTGTATACACAAAGAACAATTTGTTGACTATGACTAATTGTGGATTCAGGATGCTCCCATCCAGTTTTAGAAATTTTTAGAAAATATCAGAAAGCAAGAATTTATTCTCTTTTTCAAAAAAAAGAAAAGAATTAGAGCAGGCTATTCACTGTTAATAGCTTTTAAATAAAAAACAAAGAATCCAGTGAAAAAGGACCTTACTTTGTATCAAAACTAGCTAAAAACAAGCAAACAGAAACCTAGAAACAAATGAGAGTAAAATCTGCTTTAATTGTTCTTAATAGATATACCAGTTCAAGAACTCTCTACCCTTTTCCTTTGTGATCAGTCATCTTTAATCCTGGTTGTCACGGTTGGAGGTTCATTTTCCCTTCACGCTCCCATCTATACCTGTTGCCCCACAAAAATCCAAATATCTGTCAGACTGCAGAATTCCTGTATTGACATCACCTTACAACTGCCTTCTCCGTCGTGTCCAAATTTTAGCTTATTTTCAGTGGTTTTCAAAGGCCACTTTAGATCACAGAAATACTGCTGCAGCAGAGGTCACTGATGTTACATTATTTTCCAAGTACCCTGATGAGCACGGGACAAATTTGAGGGAGTGAGGAATTAGCGGGGCTGTGTAACCCACTTGCCTTGCTCAACACGTGCTTTAGCAGGCATTAGTTGCTGAAAACTTCATTTACTGTTTGGTCTGCCAAGGTTCAAAGCGCCACTGATACAAAAATTGGTAACTCATCTTTCTGTGAAATATTTGCCATGCGATTTCTTTTTGCATAATTAATGCTGTGAGTACTTGGCACCCCCTCCTGGCAAAACTGCTTGTGTATGCAAATGAAAAGAGAACTTAATTAATGCTAATGAAGTCAGTCCTAAATAAGTATATTTCTCTTCAGCTGGTTTTATTTGCAAAGTCTTCAGCTCTTTTGACTTGCTGTATTTTAGATGAGTAACTTAAAATCACATATGGAAATGTCAAGGCTTTATTTCATCATTCCTTCTAATGATTGTGCTAATGAGGCAAATGGCACTAAAACTGAGAGGAAGGTGTCTGGTTGAATTTATTCTGTAAACCAAAAATAAACAAGAGCACTTCAATGTGACATTAACCTCAGGTGTGATTTCTTATTTAAAATGTATGAGTGGTTCCTTAGAGAACTTCTGTAGTGCAAAGCATGCGTGGAGATCCTTGGTCTGGTGAGGATGTTTTTATGAAGAAGGGGACCATGTGTGGTTGAGCATTCCCACCCAGCTGAGTCCTTAATAAGGGATTTGACCATAATTCCAGCAAATGGTGAAGTCATATCTTTCTGAAGGCAGTGAGAAATTAAGGAGATTAATAAACCTTTTTTATTTTCTCTTGCAAACGCTTTTATTACATTTCTAGTTTTCAGCTGGGAAACGTACTGTGTCAGAGGCTGAGGATTTGAACAAAGAAGTGGAAATATTTATAGAAAAAAGGCACACAGAAATACTGGTTTAATGGCAACTTTTGACCAGCAGCTGAAATCAGAATATGTATTATTTTGCAAGATGGCATTCTGGAATTTTTTTTGTGTTAGATAAAATGTGCTAAATGGTCAGATCCTGTTATGAAATATGAAAGTCACTTACTAGCTTATTTGCAACAGCTTTATGCTGATTTATTTTTGATACAGAACCTGCTTTTTATCGGAGTCATGGTGAACTGGGGCAATATTTTTTTTAACCACAGTAGAATCAGTTACCTAAAAGTATTAGATAAAGCTTTCTTACTACTAAGCTGCTGCTTCATGTTGAATTTTCTCTTGGATTTGTGAAACTAGCATTATAAAATCTAAATGTTTTCGCCTTTTCATTTAAAGATTGAATTCAAAGTATTCTTCAAAGGGAAAAATTATTAGTTTCTCTGAAGATATTCTACTGAACTAATTCACTTTTTCAGTTATTAATTTCTAGGTGCCACTCCACTTAAATATAGATTGGAGGAGCGTTTAATGTGTGTTCCCTGGTTTCAGTAGCGATACTCAATATGAAAGCAGTTTTCCCCATCTCAGAAGAGGGGAATAGAGAACATTGTCAGAAAACAGGCAGTTTTGGAAAACAGGGAGAAATACATTTTTACATATCAAGGTTGGATATATTCAATAAAAGTTTTGTGGGCTCTAGAAGGCAGGAGTATTAGAAATGGAAGGAAGGCTAAGTTGAGCAAAGAAGACACTTCATCATTTTGCTTGGTGAAATGCAATGAACGTGTCCTGGTATCAAAGGCAACTTAAAACCATGAGTTTTAAGGACTTGCTATTGCTATCCCTTTGGGAGAATAGATGCTTGGCTGTATCTGAAAGAGGTGAAGTAATAACAAGAAAATAATATGTTTTATAGGAGCATTATTGCTCTGTTACTGTTTTTCACATAGAACAGTAAAAGGCCCAGAAGCTTTATAGTGACTAAATCAGGAGGGATGATAAAAGATCTTGCCTTTCCCCTTTCCCTGGTTCTTATTCCATTATCACTGATCTAGCATGCAGGTAATACTTGAATCAGGATGTAAGCCCATGCACATAGCTACATGGCACTTTTCTATCCAGGCTTGTATCCTTACTTTTGTAAGGAAATACATTGGAAATTTAAGATAGGGCAAATTATATTTTCACATAGATACTTGTGGATATACATATATAGATATATATAAAAACACAGTCCCACAAAGACACACACAGGGAGCAATGAAAATAGTGATATGCCCCTCTCTTCTAGACTGTCCTGTTGTTCAACATGTGCGTGTGTAACAAAGCATACCTGAATATTCACACATCCTTCTGTTAGTTAATATTAACTCCAAGTCCAATGGCTCATAAAATAGGGCTCCTGTGTTCTTGTGTGAAAAATGTGTGGCTGTTGTAATGCAGAAATATAAAATTGTATTTCAGAAGTCTAAAATTCTTTATGAATAGCCACCCATAAAAACTGTGAAGCACAGTCAATGAGAAGAGAGGTTGAAATCTAATTGAACCTTTAGCTGTATCAGAGTTGGAAAAGATTAGGTTTTATTACAGGCTGTATTTTCATCTAACTCCAAAATCCTTCCCAAAAACTTTGCAGGCTTACCTATGTCCATGGACCATTACTCATGTAGTCATTTCATACTTGATATTAAAAAAAAAGGCTACAATACACCTCAGGATGGGTGTAAAAGATGGATGTGACAAATTTTCCACCCCATTCTGGGGGCTCTTGACATCAGTCAACCAGGATTTTACCCACTGCATATGGATAAAGATGGTGTAGACCTTGTTATTGTTAAAAAACCCAACAAAATAAAGAGATAAAACCACAATAACAACAAAACAAATAAAAATCCAAAAGTATAACCTGTATATACTTTATGGCTGATGATGTCATGGCTCTCTGTTGACTCTCTTACCAGCAAGACAACTGCCATGAGAAGAAAAAGAAACCGAACAGATTATGACCGAGCAACTTTGGGCACGTTCAATGCACTTGGTGGCTCTTTCTCTGTATTTTAGCCAAGTCCTTCTTGAAAAAGTGGCATTAAATTCCATCATCACCAACCCGTAAATGTCCTTGGGTGTATTTTTTTCCTTGCAGTGGGGTTATGACTTCCCCGCTGTGTTTGTGCTGAAGGATCAGAGCTGATTAAACTTTTGCTGCACTGTGTTAAAGTGACTGAGGCTTTCGTATCGACTCAGCCTGAGCCAGACAGTGGGAGGCAAAGAACTGCTGGCAGCTGTGTAGTTGTGGGGAGCGTATCCCCACTGGCAGCCTCAAGGCCAGGGCAGCCCTGGACAGTAAGGATTAAACAGTCAGGTATAGTTTTGATATCTAAGAGAAAAAGAAGCATTGATTTCCTTCACAGTTCATGACAGGTTACAGTGCTTTTACAGAAATGTAAGGGGAAAGCAAATATTTATTTTCAAGTGTTGTTTCGCAGACTCTCAACTGTCCCAGACAGAAATGCTGTTACCAGAGTTGGTGAAAATTTCCTCATTCTTATTTGTCTCATTACTGATGAGATATTTTAAAACAAACTGTCTTTCTTGCATTGAAGGAGTAAATGTCCATGGACTCTCTACAGTTGGGTGTCATCCACTAAAATGTTGGCCCATCCTAGAGACAACAGGCAACTAGAACACTGTGCACTGTGAGGTAATGAAGGCATGTGCACCATCCAAGATAGACTGGGTCAGCAATAACAGGTGGAAGGGCAAAGCTCTGTGTTGGACTCTGTTTGGGGTTCTCTTGTAGAAGATGCTCAGAGGCATCCTGGTCTCCTTCAGCATTTGTACAAAGTGCAAAGTTCTCAGGGTTTGCCTACCACCCTAGGAAGAGTAGTAAATGTAAATCTGGCTTTACAGCTCAGCATTTTCAATTCTCTATCTTTTGAGTTTGGTCTTTGCTGTAGGATGCTACTTTCTTAGTCAGTAGAAAATAGAAAGTTTTTCCTCTGACACTGAGCCCTTACAGTTACTTTAGATATTTTTCTGTGTCCCAGCATTGCTTTTTTCCTTCTGTAGTAACTGGATTGAAAATTTTTCCATTTAGCATGTTACAGATTGATCAGTCTGGGCATAATTAAATGATTGATATCAGTGTGAGATGAGCCTTCCAAATATCAGAGATAATTTAAAAATATTTTATGGTAAGGACAGATTATGATTTTATTATAAGTCAGTATGAGCTACCCGGGTGTGTCAGAGTGGCGTTCCTGTCCACGCTCTTCCCTGCTGGCTCATCAGTCAGAAGCAATCAGTAAGTGTGAGGAACAAGGAGTGTGAATTCCTGGGCACACACTGGTTCGGGATGAGTCTATTATCCACATCACTTAGGCAGAGACCAAAGGGCCAAGCAGCCCAGTCCTTGGTGACATTAAGGCACAGTGCAGGGTAGTTCTTCAGGCAGCTCCACAGGAGGAAGCAGTAGATCCAGACTTGAAGCTTGGAGGCAAGGCAGTCTGACTGTGATCTTCTATGCAGTCAGAGATTTATTAAGCAACTTTTTGCATAGGTCATAGTTCAGATACTATATATTATTGTATTTATGTAACATACATAGCAGCGTTTGTGCTCATGAGTAAGCTGTCATGGCATTAGGCAGAGTGTGAATTTAGTGAGTGTTGTGATCCAATATCATTGAAAATGCAATATAATTAATGTGTGTTGAAACAAAAGAGGGCAATCCTTCCCGTCATGTATTGGAAATCAAGGACATAAACATCAGAGCTACCATGGAGCTGCTGATAATGTCTGAGTTCATGGCCTGGTTTATGTCATGACATTAGTAACTAATCTTAAAGGTTCATTATGAGTGCATCCTTGCTATTGTTTACAGTAGATTTATAAACTATCTAAACAGCAATTAAATATAATAGCCTTGTAGATTGTTTGCGGTTGCTCAGAAACGATTGTGCTAACACATTACTGTGATGCAGTGGCATTAGTCCAGACAGAAGAAAAGTGGTGCTTCAGTGTTCTCTTCTTCATGCTGTGTCTGGCAGCTTGATGACTGCAAAAATAAAATAACGTATTGTAACTGACGCCGAAAAGAAGGTGATACATGACATTGGGGTGCATGTGTTTTGAGGTCTCCATGTTCCATACTGATCAACAGCTACTTCCTTTCTGCCTTAATTACAACGTAATCAAAAGATTTGAAGCTTTCCTCTGAAAAAAATTTTTGTCTAGGTCAATCACAATGTTTAGAAAATAAGTACCTTTAAGACTGAATATAGTTCTTATTGCTTACAATTACAATTTTATTATGTATTATTTGGTTTCTGCATTATGTACAATGTATCTGATGATTTTGAAAAATAGATCTTATAAGATTAGATTTTTTTTTTCTACTGCAATGCATGGCTTGGGTAGCTGATGTTGCCTTCAATGCCCAGTGTCTGAATAATTTAGTGGTCTGTGTGCTCGTGGAAGTATGGGGTAAGAGCTGGAGCAAGTCACAGCTGAACAGCTCTGAAAATTTTCTACCAGTATAGGCTGGCTGATCTGCAAAGGCAAAAAAAGTCTGCAGAGAGGAGAGCAGAGCCATTCTACACTCATGGAGACTTGCAAAGCAGCTCTTTTGCAGACTGCATCAGCCATTTTAGCCTGCAGTCCTGTCTGTGAGAGCTCACAATCTAAATAGACTACAAATATAATGGAGGGAAAAGGAATATAAAATAAAGCTGCTTTGCAATACAAGTCCATAAAACTTTCCCTAAAATTGTCATTCTGTAACATATGTGAGCTGGATAGAAAATTTGGAAGATGTGGGGGAAAAAAAAGGTTTTTGGAAGAAGTCTCCATAATTGTAACTCACAAAGTCACCAGTGAATACTCTAACCCTCTACACTTCACACTTATTTTATGGAAGCTTTATAAGCAACTTTTCTATGTTTTGTATTATCTGAAATACAGTAATTCTCTTTGGATTTGGAGATGCTTGCAAGACCTGCAAGACAGACATTAGCAGAATAATGCGTTGCACCAGTGAAATGCCTTATAAGTGTTTTGGGTAGTAGTTTGCTGCTTTGCATTTTCCTGCCTCTCAATGTGTGACACACATCTCCAAATCCAAAGAGAATTCTTCCACAACTGATTACTGTGGGCAAGAATGGAAGACACTGACCCTTTGTGTTGCCAGTTTTCCAAAATGTCCAAAGTACCTCCTAGAAATCTTGTTTGTCAGTGTGATTTTGCATACAACGTGTATGGAACAGTAAATCAACACCTAATTTGGAAGTGCTGATGTCTAAAGTATTGTCACAGGAAAATTGGTTGTGTACCTGTCCTCTTTAAGCATATTTGCAGCCCATGAATGGTTTGAGTGGCCCCTGTGGCAGTAGAGTTGCGTTGAAGATGCGTGTTGAGTCTCAAGTTATAGGTAGAAACAAACCAAATGACATCACACCACCAGTTGATCCCAGAGTGTAGGAGACACCACCTCTTTCCTGCAGCCAAATGGGGGCCTGCAGGATGCCTGTGGCTCACTGCAGCGCGTGCCCTGTGGCTCCTGACCTCAGAGCAGCTTCGACACAGACCAGGAGGTTTGGATTGCCGTCATGGCACTCCTAGCTTGGTATAAGAAACAGCTGTTCCTGTGTAACACTGCGCATCCAGTTCTTTTGGCTGATGTCTTCTTCCCAAAATGAGCATTTATTTTTCTGTGAAAGGATAAAAAGAAAACAACAGTTACGGTGTTGTTGCTTTGGCATGCAAAACACACAATCTTGTGTACACCTTGTTCTTCAGTGGGAAGCTGCTTCAAATAAGTAAGACTTAGGCAAGGAAAAAGGACAGGAACGGGCAGTCACCTTCTGTAGCAGTGGCTGTAATAATGGCCTGGCAATCTCAGTTTAAGTGTGTGAGTCCCAGGGGTATACTGGGTGAAATCATAGGTGACAGGAAAATGTTTGCTCAGTTTGAACTTCAAGACGAGAGTAGACATTACACTGTGACTACAAATAACATAATCAGTGGGTCTGTTAAAAAAAATGTGTCTGTGAGAGCTTTGGAGGATGCCAGTGGTAGAGAAGATGCCAAGCTAGGTATTTATTTATTTCTTCCTGAAATCCAAAGTTAGTTCCAGTACTATTTCCAAATATGGATATCTGCGTTTTCCATAATTTTGGTGAAAACAACAGTAGGATTTGAAACCACATTTTTTAATAAAAATTACTTGAAAATAATTTTAATCTAATTATTTCATTTAATATAGCACTCTTGTGCTGAACTTTGCATCTGGAGCAGCATGTTGTCGAAGAAGCAAAGAACATTGACTGTTTGGATATGTATAATAAGTCTGTATGCACACATACTGCCATGCAGTGTAAACACCGCCAAGAAAGTTTTGATGATTCTATTTAGCTTCAAGCTAATTTTTCCTCATAACATTTGTGTGAGGATTCCATGCCAGTATCTTCAAATTGGGTTTTAAGAGCTAGTTAACTGCTGGTTACACTGGCTGTGTGGAACCTGTTTAAACTGTACTTGCATATGGCACACCTTCAGCTCTGGGGAGCGTAAGAAGTGAGTCTCATTCTTAGGGACATGATTAGTGGTGGACTTGGCAGTGGTGGGTTAATGGTTGGACTCGATCTTAAAGGTCTTCTCTAACCTAAATGTTTCTGTGATTCTATTCTTTGATTCCCCCATTGCTGTGTGCTTTGTGCTGCCTCGTGCTCCAGTATGAACTCAGGACTAGGAGAAATACAGGTGGACCACAGGATCTTCTTTCTCTTCCCAACCTGAGGTTAAACATCAGAACAGTGCTGTGCCAACTTAGTACTGTACCTGAAACTGGAGAAGTCGTGGTTTAATCTCTGAAGAGCTAAGTACAATATTTGCGGTACAACTAAGAAAGTATTCTTTATTTGACTTTCTTCTGTCTCATGAATAGCTGAAATTATTTGTATTAACAGTTGTTAGCAAGAAAATATATTTCATCTGGAAATCGTAGTGAATGATCAACTGAAGGCAGCTGGATTTGGCCCTTGTCAGTGTATGCTAAGACAGGAGATATGTACAAATGGTAAGAGGCAAGCCCAGATGGAATAGCATCTTGAAGCTTTTGAAGAATTAATTATCCAACTAATTAGCTGGCAGTCTCACAAGAAGGGATGGACTTTTGCTGAGTTCTTAGGAATGGAGTAAGTCTCACAGAGCCTCAGGGTGCTGAGGTGTAGCCTTGGTGATGGTGGGCTCTGGTTGGCCAGACTGCCTGTGGGTGCACAGGATGGCACTTGTTTCTGCGTCAGTCAGATACCTACCCCTCTGCACAGAGCAAAAAGTGCAGTTGAGTGCTCTGTTATATAGAATGTTGTGCAGCAGAAGTGTTTCCTGGATGCCTGAAGGTCTCCTTCTGGGCATAATCAGAAATTCCTTAGTCATCTTGTAACTCGTATTTTCAGTGTCACCTTCTCTGCGGTATTAAGTGGGAGCGCTGAAGTTGTTCCAAGTTGGGGTAGTTATTTGTATATTTATCAGTCAGAGACTCTGTGGAAGAATCTGTTGATTTTCTCAGCTCACAGGTAGAACTTTCTCACCTCTACAGAAAGAATCCAGTGCTTGTTGTATGGATTTTTTAAACCAAAGATGTATATATATACAGCTGCCTTCTTTGTTTCCTTTCCAGCTGTATCTTCTCTAGTTGGGTTTGGTTGGCACCTTCCTTGAACTGATATTGTTTGTCCTGATGAATCCATGTCATGCCAAACAATATTAGTCACATTCCAGTATTTCTTTCCTTCCAGGCAAAATGCTGGACTCTGTATGTTAACTTTTTATCTCGAAAAGTTAATTTCAGGACCTGTTCAAACTTTTGTAAAGGTAAATCACGGCTGCAAAGCCCACTGACCCTTGAAGTTTGCGTGACGTATTTCTCTTATTATTGTTGATGGCAAAATTATTTGTGTGGATGGCATCAATCAGGAAGTCAGATAAATCTGCCATACTCAAACTCTGGAGGATTAAATAGAAATATTCACTCAGTAAGTTCAGAAAATAAATCTCTGATAGGTTAACCATTATGAGAGGTGCCCAAATTTTCCCAATAATAAATATCAAGAGAGTTTTAATAATATTAAACTGAGAATCTGCAAAGTTATACCTTGTAGGACAGCTGTACCTTCTCATGACTTTAAACTGTGGCCACACTACACTAAGAAATGTGACACAAGCCAAAAAGTACCTGGTGTGGTACAGAGTGGGGAGACCCACCCTCAGCTTGGGCCAAGCACGACATGAGTGATGTTGCTGCTAGACTCGAGGTAGTTTCCTCTTGTATTGGGGGACAGCACTGGCAATCCATTATATCTCTAGGGTTAGTGTTTGCATAAGCTATTTTAAGAACTTTTTACATGGCAAGCTCCCTTATCATATTCATAGTAAAATAAAGTTTATGCATGCATAAGTTAGAGAAAGGACTAATGCTACATTGTTAAGGCTACCTCCCTAACAACAGGTTTGAGAGAAATTTGACTCTCACTGGTAGCATCTAAAGGGAAAAAGTGGAGTATTTTTCTGTGATATAGTGGCTTTTCTCTACCTGTAGTGTTTGAAATGATTAAAGACACTCAGGGGGCCTCTCCAGCTCCTGGCACTGAGTTTGCATTCAGCTGGGGGATCGGATGTCTCTGGTTTTGCAGCTGTCTGCCATCTGGAACTGCTCGGACTGGGTGCTCTGCTCCAGACCTCAGCCTGAAATAAAACGATGTACTTGTGAAACATGATGCAAACAATAAATAAGTGTTTGGGAAGAAATTAATGTAGAAGAAGGTTTGTGAAGAAAATAGTTTAGGAGCTGCCAGATGTGGAAGAAGGAGAAGGATTAGTGCTGAGGTAGAACATTAGAGCAAGCAGAGCCTCAAATTCTTCACAGTCAGTTGAAATAAATGTGATCATTATCAATAATTAATAACTCACTAATCCAAAGCATTCTTGTAGGTGTTTGTCATTAATTGGAAAATGCTTAATAAAATAATTAAAGAAATGCTGTGGGGTTTTTTCTCCATTTGGTGTAAGACTTGATGTAATTAGCTGTGCAGAATCTCTTAGAAAACAAAAAGTAAAATAATTTAGAAGGCCATAGCTTTTTACATTTATCCCCACTTAAAGCATTATTAGTTAAGGGTCTTAGCTCAAAAATATTTTAAATTCTTTAAAAATGAGAAATATGTGTTGAAGAGAAGAGATTCAAAGCATCACAATAATAATTTTTATATATGATAGTGTAGCCTGGTTCCACTTTGTGCCTTTTTCAATTTATTCTCTTATCGTCATGCCTGAAAGTTGTGAAAGCATTTTGGGCACAAAGCCACTGATGTATTCATGAGAATACCTGTCTGATACACCGTTTGCAACTCCTCTTTTAGCAGTTTGGGAAGATTCAGTAGTTGCAGTCAACAATTTAGTACTTGTGATGTAGTAAATAGACCCAAGTGTATACTATGAAAAGCCCTTTTACTATTACTTGCTCCCAGATACCTGAGTGGAGATAGACTAGCAAGGGAAATTTTTGGTTTATGTGACATTGCTCAAAACACAATATATAAAGCAATGAAGTATGTGAAGTCCCCACCCTGGAAAACTTTGGATGCATCTTTAGTTTTACTTATTGGAGTCACATAATGCACATGTGTTTCCAAGCTTCTGCTCCAAGGATTTTTTTTTAAAATTTTTGATCAGTTATTTTTATCCCAGTGTCTTGATTTGCTATCTGCCTTGCACTATTAGTGTTTAAATCTCTGTTACAGGAAAAGTAGTCTTTCTCTCCCAGTCACTTGCTCTCTCTTTCACTCCATTTAAAACACCAAATCGTGGCTCATAAATTCAGCTTCTGTGTATTGTTGTATTGCAAGTAATCAGCAGCAACAGCCACATCCTAAAAAATAAGAATTTTTTTCTGGTCTCTGTGTTTTTGAAAGAAAAGATTGGAAATACATTTTAGTGCAGCAAAACGTAGTACTCTAAGGAGTTTTCACCAGAAAGCATTGGTGGCAACGTTTAAATTGAGCAAGAAGGATTAAAATGTATGAAGCAAAGAAAAGAAGATCAGGTGATGTGCAGGGAGGAGAGAGTTTGACATTTAAGGACTCCCTCTGCTCTGGGGCCTGCTGTAGGAGTTTTTTGCATGGTTCAGGTGAGGAATAAATAGTTCCATTTCTGCTCTTGGTTGGCCGGCTCATAAAAATCTGCTTAAATTAAAACCTGTGTCTGTTTTCCTCCTAAAATCACTTCACATTGGACACTACTTTCTGTGGCTGCTCAGTGTTGTAGGTGCAAATGCTCGAGAAAGTGAGAAAGATCTATTCACAATCTTGTGAGCAGAATTAATTTCAAGGGGTGGTCTCTTAAAATGTCGGTATTTTTAGAATTGTATTATACCATGTAAATATTATCCCGGGGAGAAGAATTCCCAGTGGGTCTGCCTTTTAGACATGCCTTTCTTGGCACGGTGTGTCAGATGGGAGATTGGGGTTTGTGGCTACACAAAGCACTTGTGCTTAATTGAATCCACTGCCTGCATTTACAGGCAGGAAAATGAAGAGCCTCTCAGGCCACTACCAAGTGCCTTCACAGTAATCTTATCGCTCCTGTTACAACTCTGCCGCCTGTTTTGCCGCAGGAATCAACATTTTAGCTCCCAAGTCCTTGTTTCCAAGAGGCGAATGAGTTAATTACAGATGAGCACTTTGGCGTGTTCAGGGATGGTGGGGAACGCAGGGGACAGGCAGGGTCACTGTAGGACGTGGGCATGGGCCAGTCCTGTCGGAACAAACAGCAGTTTGGGGCTTCGTGGCACCTCCTGGAACAGGACAAATATTCACACTTACAGATGAGATGAAATGACAAACTGTAATGGGGAATCTTCTTAAGATGTTTTCACAGGCTCAGGCATGGGGCTACTGATCTTTTGAAATGTTATGGGCAGTGAGTGCAGAGCGATACCGACCCTAAATCATCCGTGTGCCTTTATGTGCAGTTCAGTTGTGTCGTGGAACGTGAACAGTTGTATTTCATGTTTTGCAGAGGCACATAAATTCATAATTTTTAATGTTAATTCACATAAGCAATGAGCATGAGGCTCGCTAGAGAGAGAGCCACTGGGTGGCTTTAAAGGTTTTCAAGAACTTTCAAATGTTCCATTGCATATGTTAAAAAAAAATAAAAAAATAAATTGGGGTTTGGAGTAGCTTTCAAAGTTGAGGGAACATGTCAGGAGCAGTGAGGAAAGAAGGGAAACTTTGTATGGCAGAGCAGACTAAGAAGATTGTGAGGATGTTGAGAGGGTGACAGAACTGGTAGAAGATGGAGAAAAAGCTGCTTTGTGGAAAGAAGGGGGAATAAATCTGAGGCAGCCGGCGGTCAGTGGCACATCAAGGGAGTATCCTTTGGAGATATTTACGTATCTGAAATCTGTCAAATGGAATTAGCAACGCCTGCTAACTAGTAATAACAGGATTAAAGACTTTTTCATGGTTCAGTCATATAACAAGTACTCCTTAATCCTGTACCTTGACTGGCACTGATGGCTTTAAATAAATTTTTTTCATTGCAGAGACAAGACAATGTTTGGACCTTCACCATTAAAAATACAGTCTGAAAAGAGGGGAGAGAAGCAAAACTCCTCCTCCTGATCTTCCAAAATTAATTATAGATCGGTCTCATTTAATTAAAGAAGCTTAAATAAAATAGAATCATTTGACCAAGTAGGCTTTTTTGGCAATCCCTTGAAAGCTGTTGTTTATATAAGAAAAGATTGTCAGCTGTAAGAAATTGCTCCTTACTATCCAGCAGTCATTATAGTGGTTCCCACTACTTAGTCTACCTGTAATGTAGTCTGATAGGAATATTTTTAGTTCACATAAAAAAACAAGTACTTGGTTAAATTATTTTTGGTTAAACAATTAACTGTGCCTTACTTTAGGAAAAAAATGTGCATTTTTACTGTGAAAGTACACCTTTACAGGAAGTTCGTGTTGATATTATTTCAAAATTTTGATACATCCAGCTTTCTCTAATACTTCTTTTCTTTTGTTGTGGATGTTTGTTCAGATGTCAGCTTCCCCTGAATTCTCAGCTGTACCAAATACTATTTATAAAACTCTAAATGTGATTACTGCTCAGTGCATTTTGGGTTATTCAAACTGGATCAACTATTTTCACTTGGTTTTGAGCTCACTGCTGAGTTTTGCTATCTACCTTACTTTAGGAAGTTCCGAGTCACTCCTGGTTCCCAGTAATGGTTAAAATCATCGCATTGCTTATGGGATGAAAAAAACCTCAACTTTATTGCTTTTTGCAGCAGAAATCATGCAGTGGCTACTGTTAAAAGTCATTAGTTTGGGGACTCATAGGGAAATCTATATCAGATGGTAATTTAGAAGCAAAGGGAACAGCAGTAATAATGGTAATAAAACTTTGCTCTTTGGTTAGTATTTTCCCATAAGTCATTTATCATAGAAGTATGAGAGAATGATAAATGACTAGGCTTTTTAAATGGTCTTTGGTGAAAATATATTTACTTCGTTAGACTCCCTGAGACACTGTGTATCAGTGTACATTGCTGAAATCATGTGGCAAAAATTCCTGTTGCATATTGCTTCCCTAGTGCTGTTACCTGCATTTTCTTAGTGTGAATCAGGATGGTGCATAATATTGCTGCTGGATTGATTTCACTGTTAAGCTGTGCAACCACATCCATGGCCATTAGAATTTAAGAGAAAAGCAAAGAGAAAGACTACAACTCTGAGATGATTTCAGATGACATAGTCTAGTCACAGGCATTGACAGGAAAATGAGGAATGTGGGAGTAGAGACAAAAAGGATTAAGAGCATTTCTACAAGAAATAATATTAGCTGTGGGTTTTCTTTGTATACCCCTCTGTAGCTTCTGGCTTGTTAGTATCTCAGAGGTTTCATTTGTGTTAGCCTGGACTCAGAAAGACAGGGCCACGGATGAAGTCTGGGACAGCACATGCCCAAACTGTGTGGCAGTGGAGTGCTCAAAGTCTCCTGGCTGGAAGTGGAACAGCAGCCGGACAGCCCACTGTGGCATACGGCTGGAAACACAAGGATTTCCTTGTCAGAAACCTTCCTCAGCCTCCCTGTATTTGTCTGCTGCCCTTTTTGCCATCCCCATACTCTTCCAAAGTATTTTTTTATTTTTTTTTTCTTTTTTCCTTTGCCTTTCTCTTTTTGTGCTTTGTTGGGGAGCCTGGAGCTCCGTCTCACAGCAACGAGTGAGCCTGATATCCTTTGCAACAGAGTGAGCAGGGAAAGAAAAGCAGACAAGGCTGAGGAGGGGCAGTGAAGAAGGAAAGGACTGCCAGGACTGCCTGTCCAGTCTTGCTCCCAGGAAAAGGAGGATGAGGAGCCTAGCCTAGAAAAATAAAGAGCATTTATATGGCACACTTGAGGTGAAATGTTGGTGTGTCAGTCAGAAGTAACGTCAGCAAGCTGAGAAAAATTAACTGCAGACTGCTCTTTGGTTTTGCTTTTCCAGTATGTTCTCACCCCATGATGTAAAGCTGTAACTTTTATTTACAATGTATGTACCATGCCATATGTCCTTGCAGAAGTGTGTCTCATTTCACAGTTAGAAAACTAGATTGGCTAGAATAGAATTAATGGAACATTTCTTTATCTATTCAGATGTTATAAAACTTGTCTCCTGTGTGATTTTGAGGAGTGTAATAATATTTCTTAAAGTGAATAGAAACATTTCAACTGAGAAGACAATTTCAAAGGGAGGATTAGGCTTGCTGTAAGTATTAAAAGTTTGCTTAGTTTGTCCAAATTGTTAATAAAAAGGAATATGAAGCCCATGTTGGTGGAAACTCATGCTGAATTATTCTGTAGACTGTTCTGAGCCTGAGGAAATTATGTATTCCTTGCTGAACATTCATTTATATCTACCAAAATGTTCTTTTTTCTCTCCATCTCTCTTACCTCATCCAGATTTATATATTTGAAAATAACATCTACTATCAGCCTGATGTAAAGAGTAGCTCATTGCGCCTGACATCCTCAGGAAAAGAAGGAATTATTTTTAATGGAATTGCAGACTGGTTATATGAAGGTTTTTTTATTGAATATATCTGTTTATTAAAACAGATGAAAGGTCCTTGTACAGACCCAACAGCACAAATCTATTCATTTCAGAAAATGCTAAGGTTAAGTTTGCTTTTTTGCCTTCTCATTTTCCTGCCAGATTGCCTTTGTATTGGCTGCTGGTTTGCATATAGCAATGTTTTCTGGGGAAGAGGAATTTATTTTCAGCTAGAATGTACCAAATGTATGATGAAACTGGGTAGCATGGAAAAGTGGGGAGAGAAAAGGCTCATTTCATAGCTGGTATGAACAGCAGTGACGAGGTATTTACAGGTAAAACATCCCGATAGAAGAGGGCACTGAAGAACTGTAGCTTAAACATAGAATTGGCTACATTTTCTTTTTTACTGCTGGACATATAATAAAAGGGGATTCCACTATGTGGTGTCTCACTTTTTTTTGTTATTGGTGTCTCTCCTTGACCCTCAGTGCTACATTTTCTGCTCTGTGTCAGCACGACCTGCAAAAGACTCCAGCCCCTCAACCCAGGCAGTGATGTTGTATTTAAGAACGCGCTTGAGTCCTATTTGAGTGTTTTGGCAAAGTCTAAAAGTGTCATACTGTTCCCTCAACAGTGGCTGCTGCTTTTGCTTAAATCAGCCTGTGCTCGAGTCCTGGAAAAGTTGCTGTTGCTGGCAAGCAGTGACAAATTGGAGTGGGGGATGGCTCAGCCTGGGATGCTCTCTGTCTTCTGCAGCTGTCTTCTGTGTAGCACCACAGAATGTTTCTCTCGGCACACAAATTGCTTTTAACATAATAATAGTAAATAAAAGAAAAGAAAAAAGGGAGCAGGGTATACATCTTGGTGCAACAGCTTGAAATTAATACACACTTGAGCTACTCTTTCTATGGGACAGAGGTATTCTGTAGATAAATAGCTCAGTGTTAAATAATCAATTACCTGAGGTGTAGAACTTCTGGTATGTTGAGATTTTCAGGGCAGAGTGTTTTTTAGGGATGTTGTTAATGCCATACAACAAGGAACATACAGCATGGGTCTTAAAAATTGTGTATACGCACTGTTTGGCACTTCAGTAGTTACGAGCAAACAGCTCACCTCGGGGTTTTTTCAAAATCTCTGTGGACTGAAGTTAACGTGGTCATTGGCATCCCTCAGCCTGTGTCTGGTAGTTACCCACTTCCAAGGTTTCTATTAGTGATTTGAAGTGTTTTAGTGTGGAAGCATATTTCAAAATGTAAGGATACAGACATTTTTTAAATGGAATATAATTTTATACGCACTCCATATTCTTAAAATCTAACATGAAGGCATGCAAAGTGACGAATTTAAGCAGATTCTAGCTCATTGGAGTTGATACAGCATATCAAGTTTTTGCTAAAACAAAGTGAAGTTGGTAAGTTGCAGCCATGAGAAGGAAAAGCAAAAGTTTTCTAGTCTAGGACTAGGAAGTTTCTACAGTGTTGTGGTAGATGGTGCACATCCCAAAGCTTCCTCCCAAAGCACGTCCTAAAACCTTAACCTTCCTTAAGTGATTTTGCCCATTCTTTTCCAAGCTTTTGGAACCCTGGCCCAAATAGCCGTTGCATTTCCTGACTTGCAGAGAGCTCACGCTGTGCCTAGGAATGCAGGCTGGCAGTGAGCTCCTCTCAACAATATACATCATAAAATCAGGGTGAAAGGGAATTCTGTCTACATGCATTGGAGGACCCCAGTCCATGTACATTGACATGAATGAACATCCCGCTGCTTTCCCATTAACCACTGTTTAACTCAGAGCAGTGCTCTGCTTTCAGTGGTGTTTCAATAGCATCCGAAGCTGAGCAGGCTGAGTAGTGTCCAGGAGAAGTGAAGAGATTTTCAGTTGACTCCATTTCCTGCTTTGACCTCATTTGTTTCCTTTTATCATTTGCCTGAGTTTGTTATTAGCATTCTACCTTACAAAGCATTTGGGAATAGCTTTTCTTTGTGTGAATAACCTTGTCTAAATGCAAACAGTAATATTTCGAAACAAACCCAGTTGTGATTTTTGCTATCTGATATTCACCATTCATTCTCTGCGCTTCTCCTGGGTATCCAGCCAGGCAGAGAAGCATGAGCCAGAATATATGACTTTGAATGGAGGTCCCAGCATTCCTGCACCTAACCTTAGATAATGCAACCCATTAAGCTGCTTCAGAACACACAGAATCTGATTAGCATCTTGGAGAGTCTCTATTGACAATTTAGGTAGTTTTGTTTGGTAGGCTCTCAAATTAGGTATTGCAGGCAGGCCCTTCTTCCCCTTAGTACACTATTCTCAGTTAGTTTTCCAGGCAAATTCTTCAAAATTAAATGCAAAATCCTTACCAAGCAAGTCAACATATCAGATACGTAATGAAAAGTCTCTTTTCATAAGTGAAAACAGAAGACCTGTACTGGGTGAATTTGGAATTGCTCAGGAGCTGCTTTCCTGGGGTTCCAGGAGTTTGGATTCTGTGTCTGTGGTTGTTTCTGGTTTGTTTCTTTTGAATAAGAAATACAGGGACAATAAATGTAAAAAACATTGTGTGACATCTTTAAGAAATACTTAAAGATGTCACAAAATAAAACTTGGATAAAAAGGAAAGTTTTGTTCAGATTTTCAGAAAGTTGCGTTGCAGAAAACCTGAACTTCCTGAGAATTAAAGCTGTCCATTAAACTGAGACAAGAAAGTCAAAATACTCGACTTTTCACTGTGTGATGATTTGAATGTTGCCTGGTGCCGCAACTCAGAGAAGTCAGGTATACTCAGGTTTTATATTAAAAAAAAGAAAAAAAAAAAGGATTGGCAATGCTAAAAAAACCCAAAACCTCCCCAAAAAACCAAAAACATTAAAATGACCCAAATCATTTAAAATTTAATTAAACACATCTATTGGAATGCAATAGAACTAAACATATGGCAGTTACAATAATCTTTCACGTTTAGATGATTTATTGATGTCAGTGGAAGTATTCATGTGAGGAAAATTATTAAAGTTTCAATATGCCTTGTTATTCAAACATTCAACCCAGGCTAATGTGAAATTGCCGAAATTACAACAGACACATTTCAAATAGGCACAGGGAGAATAATTCAGTGCCAACTGAATAAGCTGGGAACTATGTGATGGTTTTTTTATGGGCCCTAAGGAACTCTGGTTTTGCAGAGGAACTTCTTCATTCTCACGTTGCCCACTGGTGGTCTCCAGACGGTGAAAGACTGGCCTTCCTCACCATAAATGACTCTTTGGTACCGAACATGGTTATTCCCCGGTTCACTGGAGGCCTCTATCCCAAGGGAAAGCAGTATCCATATCCTAAGGTAAGATGAGTGTGAGCACAACCCCCACCTCCTCTTCCACCCCCTTCCTCCTCTTTAGTGATCCTGTTCAACCATATGGAAGGAGTGTTTCCAAACAGTGGCAGTGGCTGGCTTTTTTTGTGTTGCTCTTCAGGAAATAATACTTTTTTTTTTTTTTTCAGTAGACTGTAACACCTTTTCCTGGAAAGAAACTATTGGATGAGGGCACAGCAGACTTCACTAATGTGAAGTAATTTCATCATTGATATTTGGCTTGTTAAAATCATTCCAGCAGCTTGGAGAGAGGGTTTGAAGGACTGCACATAAAGAGATACTGTCACAGGTGCACTGGAGTTGCACACACTGTGTGCAGACACAGAGCATCTTCCTTCACACTGATGTAGATCGCAGTAGATTATGATGTTATTAATAAACATGACAGACTGTCATTGAATAAGATAAGCCGCAGGTACATATTTTCCTGACCATCAAAATGAGATTAAAAAAATAAAAATAGAACTATCACCAAGTTTCAGAGGATTTAGGGTAGAGTTTTTAGGTTTGTTTTGGAAATTGAAAGAACAGCCCAGTCACAGATATGTCTGAAATCACTGCTCATTTGCTGGGGATTTTACTGGGGAGGTGCCTTCCTGTCTGTTGCTTGACCTTCCAATTGATCAGTTCATCCAGTCCTTCCATGCAATTTCAAAGTGTCTGAGTTCCTTTCTGATGGGGTATGTAGGTGCATCTGTAGGGTACTCCTTTGATGTTTCAGAGGAAGTTTATTGAGAGCATTAGAAAATACTACTGTTACCCTGCTATTTCTGCTACCATTTCTTGGTGATGACCCTTTATTCTTGGTGGGTGAACAGTTAGACTGTACCAGGTACAATGAAACAACAATGTGCATGATATAAATAGAATGTATTTGTGTTATGAAATAATGCTCAAAAATAATCTCACAGAATCACAGATGCCACCGAATATTCTGAGTTGGAGGGGACCCTCAAGGATCAAGTCCAGTTCTTAAGCGAATGGCCCATATAGGATTTGAACCTTCAACCTTAATGTTATTAGCACCATGTTCTAACCAGCTGGGCTAGTCTCAGGGAGAAATAACAGTATTCCAGAAGTAGTTTATATACTTGCATCGGCAAAAAGCCTTGAGTGACAGAGCAAAGAAAAAAATAAGGCATAGTTCTAAAAGTCAGCTTTGTAAATGAGAAAGGAGTAATTCTATTTCATTAGCAATTCAGCATAAAAGTGATAAATAATACTACTTCAGTAATCTCATTAATGAAAAAACATTATCTTTATTTAATGTCTCCATTTAATGCCAATTTAGCTACCCGTTAAACATCATTAATTGGTAATGAAGCTTGTGGTATAGCAACAGAGATGAAAAAAAAAGATTTGGTCTTTATTACGGAGTGCAAAATTATAACTGGAATTAAAAAATAAAATGAAACACATCTGTTTGTGAACACTGGAATGTGCTCATTTGTGTACATGTCATACACACAGACTGTGGTCTTCAAAGAAAAAATAAAAATAAAAATAATTCCCAGAGTTGAATTAAGTCCTGTTTCAAAACTTTTTTTTAGCATTATCAAAAATACGCAAATGCCTCTTTCTTGTCCTCCATGCCACTCAGAAATGTGTGGATACAGCATTCAGACTTTATTTTGAGATAAGCCCAGTTTCTAAAAGGAATTTGTGGGTGCATTTCAGCCAAGCTATTTTACATTTCTAAATACCCCTGTGAAGAGCCAGATGTACAACTTTGTGGTTTATTATCATTAATTCTGTAGAATCTGTGATTTTTACCTTGTCCTTCCAGTGTTAAGCAGGAGTCAGCCTTGCTGAAGGACAGACACACTTTCCATTCCCTGTACTCCAAGGGCGTTATATAATGTGTGACTCCTGTGACTTAAGTGAAACAGCACTGGAGGATTGACATGTTTAGGACAGGGATGTGGGACCAGTGGAATCTCCTTGCAGCCCTTAAGAGCCTCGCTTTCTATCACCAGTGCTTTCTTTTCATCTCAGGAACAGCCCTTAGTAATGAGCCATGTTACCGGGAGAAGGACGATTCCCACCTCCCTGTAGATCCTCAGGATTTATCAGACTCTTCCCAGTGGATATATTTCAAACTGCCTTTTTACTTCCCTTTAGCAACAAGAAGTATTTAGTTTCCCTTAGAGCTGGCCTGCCAAAGGAGCTGGCTCCTCAGCCAAAAATAGAGATTTCCAACTCAGCACACCAGGGAAGGAAGGCTGGGGGTAGATGGTAAAGAAAAACAAGGGAAGAGAAGAAATGCTATCCCAAATAGAGGTAGTGCAGCTTTTTGGAAGAAGGACCAATAGTGTCTGGAAAAGACTTTGTTGGAGCCCAGATTTAACTGCAGGCTTAGGAACTGACTGTTTTTGTAGCTGACTTTACTGAACTGGACAAAGCCACTTGTAGAATTGGTCCCTCGCTCGGCACAGGAAGGTCTGTCATTGCAAAAGGCAGTTCAGCCACAATTCGTATTTTTATTTGTGTGATTTACATGGCTATGAAATTAATTTTAAAATTTAAGATATTTGAGCTTTAATAACTTTTCATTATTATAAAGATACTGAACTATGTTAACGAGTGAGTCTGTTTAGCTGTCACTGATTCAGTGCCTCTCAAGCTCCTATTTATTTTTTTTCTTTTCCAAAGGCAGGTCAAACAAACCCAACAGTAAAGCTGTTTGTAGTAAATCTGTATGGACCAGCACATACCCTGGAACTGATGCCACCTGACAGCTTTAAGTCAAGGTATGTAATTTCGTGGTTTCGATACTCATGTCTGATTTGACCTAACTGTCTCTTAGGCTAATCATTGCCTTTTTACATCAGCATGACACTTATCTTTGACTGGAATGCCCTTAATCTCAGTCCCCGTGGCTGAACATAGTGATAAAATACAGCTGTACTGGACTGACGCTTCTCATGTAAATCACAGGGGTCTGGGATTTGCTTATGTTTTTATGTTTACTAGAAATATATTAAATTAAGAATCCTGAGCTGTGGTGACGGCAGGTGAACAGTGCCCTGCTTCTGAGGTTGTTACTCATTCACTTCCAGCCACTGCTTGCTGTGCCAACTTGTTGCTTTCAGTTTCTGCCATGAGGCTGCAGAAGTGTCTTGCAAATGCACAGAGCAGAGAATGGGGATGTTCCCTCACTGAGAGAGAATTATGTGGACCTTTCGTTCCTCATCCCAGCTGATGGGTGCAGTGAGGTGGCGGAAGGTGAGGAGCAATGCCACCAGATCACGTGGGCTAAGAAAGGCAGGGCAGTGGTTTTTGGGAGAAACAGAACCACTGAGTTGATTTAATATTCACTTTGACTTTGAAGCTGAAGTAATGAGGTCTGCCTGAAACTGGTGACTCTCCTGCTTAAGTTCCTGTGCTAAGCAGATCTCCTTATTGCCTATCCTCGCTGGAGATGCCTAAAATTTTTCTTCAAGGGCAAGAAAGTTTCCATCCCTTCCTGTGTTTGTATTCCAGTTTGTAGAGTTGAAGTCATCTTTATTGAATTTCCATTCGGGTTTCAGTACATATGCTGATGATCTCCTGGCCCTAAAATGTTATATAATAGAGATAATATTAATAATGATAACAACAACAGCAGTTTCTGCAGTCCAGATCTGTCTGCTTGTCTAAGGGCCAGAGAGGTGCCACTTCCCCTGTTCACTCAGGGCGTTTTCAGATGGAGAACGGTGTGAAAAGGATTGGCAAACATGAAGCAGCTGCCTCTAGCTGACAAAACCATCCTCTCCATGTAGCTGTTGTTTTTCCAGTTCCTAAAATCCCCCAAATGTTGTATGGCAATTGTTCCTGAAACAATCGGGATGTTAACAGTGGGCCCTTATTCACAACCCTTGCGAACAATTTTAAGCTGGTGTAGCTCTCTTCTACGCAAATTGAGGTACTCTAATTTATTGCAGGAATAATTTAATAGTGAATGATGCCTTGCAATTATTTGTGTCAGCTGGAATGCTTACTAATGGTGTTTGAAAGAGCAACTATTTTGAATGAGTTGTTCTTTTTGAAGTATTTTCTTTCTGTTGATGGGCCATTACTGAAAAACAATAAAGTCTCCTTGCTGCTTGCTAACCCTTCGTTAATTTAAGTAGTGCTGTAAGATCTGAAAGAGATTTCTTGCCATCAAGATCATCATCTTCACTCTCCTAAACAGCATTAAAGTTGTTCTTTAATGTTTTAAAAGGCACGAAGAAGTTAAGTGAGAAAGCACAATGTGAATCCCCAAGAAAAAAAGTAATCTTGAAAACATTGTTCAGATGTTATGGTTTCAGTATAAATCTTTCACATTCATTCTGCCTCCTCAGCAGATGGAAAATAATAGTAGACTCAAATAAATTAATATTAGTACCTTAAAATATTTTTTTTTGCATCTTGAAGCTGAAGCCAAATTTCTGGAATTACTTTTGTGAGCCTTAAAAACCATCTTTGCAGAATTTTGAGTTCTTGATAAAGATACCGTTTGTGTTTAACTGAAATAATATTAATATTAAAAATTCTGACTTGCTACTGCATGAGAAGATTGAGTAAATCTATTTAAGCCTGGGGGAAAACAGTTTCTTCTTAATTATAAGTATTAAAGTACAATATCCATGCTGTAAAATTTAGAAAAAAATGTACAGTTGTGAGCCATTTTTACTGTAAATTTGGCATATCAGTAGTAGTCCTCATACTGGACATCAACCCATATGTCTCCATATATCAATATATATACAGGAATGAAGAATGATCTTTGAATGGGTTTTTCTATAGTGGAAAGCTTTGAAGTTTGTAATGGTTGGATGTTTGTTTTTTTCCTAAAGTATCAGCTTTTTTAATAAAAGTAGTAGCTACTTTTAGCGGTCAATGCGTTTCAGTACCTTTCTAATCCATTCATTACAGAGTCATTAATAGTCATGGGAGTCTTTCAGAATTAAATGGAACGGTTTGCTATCCCGTGCAGTTTTATGGATCTTTTTGGGCAGAAACAATTTGGGAATACTTGTTGCACAGGTCATGACCAGCTGCTGTTATGGAGAGATTCACCCCTGCACAAGGAAACCATACAAAGGGAAAGGAAAAGAAAGGGAAAGGAAAGGGGCTGCTGTTCGTTGTAACCACGAAGAGTAACGTTCACATTCTCAACTCGCCCCAAACTGTGCGTGGTGCAGAACATCTGAAGATTGAAAACTGTTCCCCTGAATTTTAGGGCATCTGGAAACTTGATGTAAGATTGAGTAAATTCAGTGTTCTACCTTGCAGTAGTTCCTTAAAAGTGGTTGGTAATATTTCCCAAGTTTTGCACAGGTTATTATGATATAAAGAGAGCAAGAACATTTGTAAATTTATTCCTGAAAGTTTTATTCTGTAGCAAAATTTTCCACCTCCTGTGCACTGTTAATGCCACAAAAAGACTTCCAGTCTTCCTTTAACCACGTGGTTTATTCCATGCATTTAATGTTTTCCCCTTGATGTTTCCGCTTCATGTGTACAATTATGTTTTCTTCAGTGGCAAACACAATTTAGTATATTGCCTCAGTCCTTTGTCTGGAAAGCAGTCACAGTCTTTCCTCTTTAAAGTGGGTTTACGAGAACACTTGATGTGTGTACAAATGCAGAGGGTCTAGAAATAGCAATACATTTGTGTATTTGGGTCTGGAGGGAAAGAGTCAGCACGTATTTTCATTACTAGTACAGGAGATTAATTGCAAAATAGCCTGGGAAGTTTGGAGACACGAACTGATAGCAGCTTCCCCAGAACTAAAACAGTGTTTGCCCTGCATTCTTCTCTTGGTTTTATTTAACTGTTTCAGCCAGTTTAATGAAACATACAATTTTATTCTACGAACTTCAGCTTGGTCGTGTCTGTTGACCTGTTACAGAACTACTGCTCTGTATCCACTGTGTGTGTGAAACAAAAACTGCAAAGCTCTGAATTACAAAGGAGCATTACCTGGAGAGAATATTGAATTTCAGAAGAGCATGTGTTTTTACATATATACACACACTGCACTAGACTCCTGATTAACAATTCATAATGTAGTGAAATTTGAAGACATTTTTACGCATAGTTGATGGCGGGAGGGGGGAAGGGATTATTAAGTGACCTTTTGCTTTTATTTCAGTGCTCAAGGAGTTTATGTCTGTGATGGAAAATGATGTTATGGTTTGATTGGGACTATTAACTACTATATTAGCTGGATTCTCTATGATTAAATCTCCTGTTTCCATCCCTCACTGAAGACTTTTTCAAATGGAACGTTTCAAGACTCTTTTGTAGGATTTAGTTCAGGGATAATTTAGGCTTTGGTGGCTGTAGATGTTGCTCTACCGTGATGTCCAAGTAATGGTAGGGGGAGGCAGTTCTCATATACATGTTTTGATCATTTCCTTTTGGCTGTCTTTGGGCTCCTGTATTCGTAGTTGCAGTGGGGTTTGCTGGCCTTATGAAGGCACAACAGCAGAGGGAGAGGTTTTCATCTCTCGTGTCTTGATTTCTGATACAGGGAGCCAGTTACCTGGGGTTTGGAGTTGCACTCTTTGGTTTGTTTCTTGGATCTTGTCTGTGTCAGCTGGTGTTGTGGTAGCTCATGTTTTACTTTTGGCACACATCATTGCCCCTCAGTAAGTTAAAACATTTTTTAAGCCAAAAAAACCCAAAAAGAGTAAATATTAGGCTCTGCATACACTTGAAGTCACCATTTCTAGTTATCATTCTGGTATCCACATGTGAAAATACCTGCTGTACTAAAAGTGAAATATAAAAGCCAGATGGAAGTTGTGCATACTGGGTTGTTCAGATCTGTTCTGCAAACACAGCACCACACTGGAGCTGGGTGAAGCTGCAGAGGACTTCTGTCTCCTGCATCTCCTGTGTGTGCCATCAGAGCTGTGCACAGCTTGGCTGTTGGTGCTGCTTAGCATCTTTGATCTAGTAAGGAGGCTTTTGAATGTGTAATTAAACATGTGTTGTCAAAGAGTAACGAAATCTCCATCAGTATTAGATTAAAAGCCTGATTATATTCAGGCTAAGCCCCTTGTTTTAAAGGGTCTCTGAGTTTCCAGTCAAGCTCAGTCCAGTGTTGCAGCAAATTCAGCTGGACTGTGAGAGCTGCCACCAGTGGAGAAGTGAAGCGAAGAGCCTGGCTAGGCTGACAGGCTGCAACAGGTCTTCTTCTGCAACAACCTCAGCATGACAGCCTAGCAGGATTTTGGGAGAACGGAGGCAGATTTTCCATCCTGTGAGTCTGGGCCAGGAAAGTCTCATGTGCTCAGCCAGGGTTGTTGAGGGACAGAGAGTTATAACCCATTTATTAGAACAGAAGCAGAAACACTCTGATCCTGAATATCCAGAAGCCCCATTATAAAATACTTGTTATTTCATAACAAGTGGCATTTTAAAGTGGGCTTCATCTGCACTGAGATATTACAGACTTACAGACCTTTTTTTGGTTGTTTGGCAGTAGGACTGGATTCATTTGCAAACATGTGGGTCTTCTGAAGGTATTTGGTGCTGGAAAATCCTGTCTCCTGTTGCGATTCATTGCTTGGTTTTAAGTTGGCTGGAAAGTACAGAATTTGTGTGTTTGCAAACGTGTTTCACAGTTGGCAAAGTTTATGTATAAGTGCAAAAATGTCCCAGTGGAACAGCACACTGAAGGACTGAGCCTGTCCACTTGTAGGAACACAAATACTGGGCATTTGGGGTTATTTTCTCTGTCCCTCGGTATTAATACTGTCATGCAGTACAAATCCAGCGTTTGAATGAACTCTATATATGTTGGGATTTTTTAAAAGCCCAAATTGAAACATCAATGATCTGAACTTTGTGTTTTCATATGTTTACATAGGGAATATTATATCACCATGGTGAAATGGGTAAGCAACACCAAGGCTGCGGTGAGATGGTTAAACAGAGCTCAGAACATCTCCATCCTTACAGTTTGTGAAACCACAACTGGGGCTTGTAGCAGGGTAAGTTGTTTTTGGGGTTTGGGTTTTTTGTTCCCCGCTGAGGTCTCTTTTTAAGGTTTCTTCTGCATTTTGTTTTCATATTCTGGAAAAGATTTTTGAAAACAAGTTTGCAGATGCAGTAGTTGCAAGTCGAATATAATTAGTCAACAGGGAGGAAATGGATGTGAGAAAATTCCAAATGCGGTGAAATGATTTCATGCAATTAGCAACTTTGAGTGACGTTTTCAGGATTACGAAGCTTTTTTCACTCATTGACTTCAGTGGAAACTGCAGTTGCTGAACTTCGTGTACTTGGGATATAGCTAGAGCAGTGACAAGCTTGTCTTCCCTCAGCTATTTTCAGCTGACTGGTTTCTCCTCTCTCCCCCTGCAGAGTTTCATTTTAGATCTTTCTGTCTCTCACAGCTTACACACGTTTAAGGAAAAGGTGTAAAACTCTGATAATTCCTTCAAATTCTCTAGCAAAATTAAATAACTTTTGAAAAAAGTATATTGAAAGGCAAAAGGGATACTCTGTTTTTGAATGTAAGCCAAGCTGAAATACATTTTTCTATTTGAATCCAGCCACATCCCATCCCTTGACCCCGAATTTGACTTCTGACACTCGTGCATTACATCTCTCCATTTCACAGTCAATCTTGCATCTTGAATGCAGTTGGCTTCTTTCCCATTCTGAGTCATGATCTCTTCCCAGAACCAGCTAAAAGTATAAATATTTTCTGTACATGCTAATAGCAGTACCAGCAGATGCTTCAAAGTAGGGGGTATAATTTGGCTGAGTAAATGGTTATGAGTGATTAATGTTGCCCTCTGAGTCAAAAGGCTCCCATCAGTGTCTGCTACTGAAGTCAGTCATATTGAGGGGTCAGATATTATTTCTGAGCTCGTCTGCTTCTTCTGCTACATAGTGGAGGTTGCTTTTCCTGACTCAGAAACTATGAATAAATCTCCAAAAATATGTATTAAGAGTGTAACCACGGAGATTTGTTGATTGGGTTGCTTTTTACCTGGTTCCTGCAAGCCTTGTGTGCCTTTTTATTAGGAAAGTTGGTCATGAACTACTCTGAGCAGTCGCTTCACAAAGGGAGACCTTTGTGTCCTCCAAGGTCAATTGGACTTGTTTGAAGTAGGTATCCAGGGAACTGTAATCCAGGACATAATGGAGGAGAGAGAGAGAGACTGAGAAGTCCCACTCCAGAAGACTTGGAGTGCAGCAAAGGACATTTTTGAGTGGGTGAGGACAGAGAACTGTCCTTGTAGTAAGCTCAGCTCAGGCCTGGCTCATGTTTGTACCCCTGCATGATTCCTGTGCTGCACCCACCGGGATAAGGGGATGCTCTTGAAATCACTGATGAATGAGGAAAGGCCTTACTGTGAGAATTTAGCATGGTATCACACCGTGTGATTTCAGCCTTAAATTTCACCCCCCCCCCCTAACATTTTGCTGTAATAGCTACAGATTTTCATTTCTCAGGCCCTGTATGTACAGATGCTTCTATAGCTAATACATTTTCATTACTTCGGTGTGAATGTGACAATTTTCAACAATTGATTTATTTGATATTTTTTTTCAACAATATGCGCATGATATTTAGGTTGGGTTGGGTTTTTTTCAGTTGGCATGATGTGAAATATGAGTATGAACAATAAAAAAGAATAATTTTTATTTATTTTTTTACTCATCACTAATGGCACACTACAACCCATTAAAACAAGGGATTGTGATTTGGAAAGGTCTCACAATTTGAGTTTGATGCTGGCTGTTTGCCCGGTGTTGATGAAGGACCTAAAATATCCAGTTGTCAGATGATGCCTAGAGGTAAAAAAACAAATAGAACTGCCTGTATAAATCTTGATAGCTAATCAGAAAGGACTGAAAATGACATTTTTAGGTCCCCTGTGGTGTTCTACCAAAAACTCTGAATAAAGCAGCTGACTTTGTAATTACGTTGTCATTTGTTTCAATGCAAGTGCCAACAAAGGGATGTGAAGATTGTGGTACAGTAGGTAAAAAAACCCCATAAAATACCTAAAGATCTTTTGCTGAATATGGAAAATATTTTTGATCTATAGTTATTGTATAAAAGCAATTTTTTTCTCCACCTTTGTTTTTTAGAAATATGAAATGCAGTCAGACCTGTGGCTTCCTAAACAGGTACAGTATAAATGTTATTTCTGTGTATATAATGTGTAATCGCTTCATTGTCATTTTTATTTAATTATGTGGCATTTTACAAGCTAATAAAATCCTGAGGCATCTGTGTGGGTTTCAGAGACAATATTCCCTTCAGTTTCCAGTCTCTCTGCATTCAGTTCAGTCAGCACTTAGATGACCAGCTGATTAACTACCTAACTCTGGGATGGTTAAAGACAGAGCAGTTGAATCCCATTCCAGGCATGTCCTGGATACTGTGCTGATTTTTTTCTGATTGAAAAATAACCTCATCAAATTAAACCCGAAGAAGTTTAAAGATTAGAGGTCATATGGGCTATAATTGGAATACTTAAGTATAACGTTTCTAAATTCACACCCAGAACAATATGTTGAACTAATATGTCAGCAAATTATTCCATTTTCGTAGCTTCAGAGGAACTGTCCAATAAATGGATGAAACACATTCTATTTAAAATACATTTCAGGCTTAATTTCGCAACGTGCGGCTGAGAAATCATTTTAACCAAAAACTATGCTTTTATAGCAAGCCATTTTCATTTAATATTTCTGTGTAAAGTTAGACACGGAGAGATAGTATCACATCGTGCTACAATTTGTGGTAAGGCCCCGATTCAGAATATCACTTTGATGCGCTTGTCTTTGCCATGCAACTTTATCAAAGTGCAGGGATTGTTAAGGGTGCGCTTAGTAATGTTTCGCTGGGTGCAGCCCAGTGAAAGGTTGGTTTCTCCTTGTCACTGGTGGGACTTGGCTCTGTTAATAATTGTAGGTGTGTAAAGGGGAGTATCCTGGAATCCCCCCTGCACTGGGGGTGGGATCACCAGACCTTTTCCTGCGAGGGGCAATTCAGCGAGGGCTGTAACCAGAGCTGTAGGGCAAGAGTCCCTGTGGCATGAACCGCATTCAGCTTCGGCCGCCACGGTTTTGTTTGTCTTAGCAGAATGTATTTGAAAAACAAACTCAAGCTGATCTTTTGTTAAGGAGTTTGATGGGAAGCGTGACAAGCTGTGACACGATCTTACGTTTTTAGAACGAAGAGCCGGTTTTCTCCAAGGACGGCAGTAGGTTCTTCATGACTGTCCCGGTGAAGCAGGGCGGCCGCGGCGAGTTTCACCACATAGCCATGTTCATTGCACAGGTAAGGCTTTCCCTCAGGCTGTTTTTAACATTTTGGTGGTCATCTCGGACTTTTAGGGACCCTGGCAAAGGTCTGCACTTGCTGGAGTCTGAACACTTGTGTCATCATTTGCCCTGTCCAGCCTGTCACTCAGTGCAGAGGGGACGTATTTATAACTTCTTCCAGAATAAGTGGAGGTTTCTCTCTTTCCTTAGGCCTCTTCTGTGGTAGCACATACGTTCACTAAATGAAAGAGACTTCCCAAGTTCTTTCTCTGGAAGGTTTCATGTTTTCTTTGTACTTCTGTAGACAGAGATGTTTTAAACCTTTCTGTCAATAATAATGTTTTACAGCCACAGAAATTGAAGAAACACTGATTTTACCCTCTCTACATACACTATACATGCATAAGTATAATTTTAAATGTCTTTTGAGAATCTGGCCTGACACAAAATAGTAAAGGGAGGCAATACCCAAACTTAAAATTTCGTGAAAGTTAGGATTCTTTTATTACCCGTTGCAATACTTTTCAGTGCCTTCCATTTCCCAGGGTCATTACTTTTTCCAAAGAGGAATCTGAAAGAAGATAAATTTGCACTATGACTTTGAAGGTCACCAGTATGAAGTTGTGATGAACTAATAAAGGAAATTATGCCCTGGAACGGAACACTCCAAGGCATCTATTTAAATCAGCAGAGCATTAATCCAGGTACTTTAGCAGAGCCACATGACATAGGAGGGATTATCAAGGTACCCAAAACATCAAAATAGCAGACTTGGCATCAGGAAGCTCTATTATCTGCCTTTATGACAGTGTTCTGGTATGAGCATTATTAAGTCTAAAATATGTTCACAATGTACTACAGACAGAACAAGAACAAAAGAACTTTAATGAAAATTTAACCCAAAGAAACAAGAATGAAGATACTCATTCACTAGAGTAAGTATATCTAGAAAGAGTCAGTGAAGATAAAAGGGATCAAAGTCATGTCAAATTCTATCTTCTAAAGAAAACAGAAACTCAGGTGACAGTCTGGTAAAGGTGTATTAATAAAGTAACCACCTAAAAATTCACACCAGAGCAAAACTATTTAGTCAATCAAGTCTTGTTTTGGTATCTTTCTCAATATGAATAAGTATCTTTAAAATACTGATCTAGACCTGAAAGTTGTCTTGCAACGTTCCCAAGGATGTTATGAATACAATCAGATTTGCCTTAAACCTGTAGCCTCTGACATTTGTCACTACTAAAAAGTCCGGGAAACTTCATCCTAATTCAGAAAAATATTTAAGCAAAATTAAGCCCATTCTTTTTCAATAAGGTAATTAAATATATACCTGCTTTTAAACACATCTTCACACAATTTCACCAGAATAATGTTTAAAGTCAAGCTTATGTTTAGTGTTCTGCCCCTTTTAGGCAGAATTAGAGCCCTGGCTGCTGCACAACTCCAAAAATAAAAAATACTTCTATTTTGACTGCCATCAGCATGAATAAACAAATCTGAATGGTATAACCAATGTCAAATATGGCTTTAAGTGTGTAGCTGCTCCTGAGGAGAGGGAAATGTGATATCCCATGTATCAAGCATTACTCATCAGTAAGCAACATTCTGCGTGGTAATGGGGCTGATACAGAGCAGTAAAGGACAGGAAATGTGTTTATATGATGTGTTTTACACACTGCATTAATCTGATTGTCCATTATTTCTAAAGCAAACATGGAGGCATAAAAAGTATATTAAGCGTTGCACATAAAGCCTTTTGTCACATTAGGTGTTTGTCACACCTTGTGAGAGCCACAGTGGCATAGCAGGTGCCCTGCAGAATTTAGAGCAGTCGGCAGATCACCAGTGCCCAGATGGTCACAGCTTTTCCGTGGTGGAGCTTGGGTGACACTGGAATTTGGCATTTGGATTCCTATTCTTTGTGCTACTCGGTGCAGATATCAGCTCTTTAACAGAAATCAGCCTGCAGGAAAGTTAAAACAGAACCAACGTGAACTTGCAGGGACAAAGAAGTACATTTTAATGGCTCGCTTTAATTTAATCCCTGAGGCTGATTTTCAATCTTACAACAAATGCTGGCAAATGCTGATCTCTTTTTGGGCTGCATTTCTTTTGACTGTACTTCCGAAAAGCGTGTGTCACTGACACAGTCAAAGCAGGTTAGCAGAAGCATCTAATTAAATCTTTATGCAGTGGATGTTACTGTCTAAAAGGTTACTGCCTGTCATAATTTACTGTCTGGATGTAGAGGGGTGGATGTGAGGTTTTTTGTTTTCAAATGCTTTTAGTAACTTATAAAATATTTAAAAGAAACTTATCTCAAAATGAGATTGAATCATGTCTTATGCATCTAGAAATTTCTTTCATGGAGTTTTGCAACTGTAGGAAGTCTTTTTTTCTAACCACAAAATAAGAATTATAAAGTTACTTTAATGGATCAAGGCGATAACTTCCTGCAAGCTTCATAAATTATGTATCATGGCTGTAACCTTGAAAAATAACCATGTTTATTAATGCTTGGCTGGGTTTTCTATTGCTGTTTCTTGTTAGATTCTGTGATCTTAATATTTAAATATCTCTTTCAATTGTTGCAGCTTCTCTCTTGAGAGAGAAGAAACAGTCACTTACAATAAATCACTAATACGTATTTTAATAATTTCTGGCGACAGCACTGAATGTCACAATCTTCCTGAATGGGGATCTCTCATCACAAACATATGTACAGCACCTGGCACAATGTCCTCATTTCGTTTGGTATTTGGCAGTCTGATCATACAGTTACTACGTCGTTCTGTCCCTGTGGGTCTGTTAGAAAACAGATGAGTTCTAAGGGACTTGGGTCTGCCTTCTCATGGGTATCCTGGGCATTTTCTGCTTTCTAGTTATTGCTGCTGTTGATACAGAGCTCAGGGTACAGTTCAGAAATACATGGATTAAAAAAACCCAAACAGCCCCTTTTTGCCTTTATGATGTTTTGAGGGCCACCTGACCATTGAGGCCACAGTGATCAAGTATGGACTGGTGCTCCAGGATCACAGACCACAAGTCCAGAAAGCACCATTAGATCCTCCACCTGACCTCCTTTGTAACTCCTGATGCTCTGTTTTGCCCACTAAAACTAAAATATGAGTTGAAGTATCATCTCTTTTCTTTACAAAGGTTGTCTTGAATTTGAAAACAGAGTTTTGGCTTCAATGATCTGAGAAAGATTCCCTGGAATGCCACTGGGAAGGAAAAGAGACACTAAGGAAAACAAAGTATGAGTAATGACAAGATCCTTAGCTTGAAGTATAAGGACTTACATTGTTTGTTGGCATATGGGCAACCGAAAGAAAAATTGTGATGAAAACCGACATTACTTTTATGACTTTGAAAAGTTTATATCTGGGAGACAACAAACACTTGAAGTTCAGACCTGTCAAAATGTGAGGTTTGTGATTTAAAGACGTTATGCTGCATATTAAAGCTTTAGAAGCTGTAATCAGTAATGATGTGTGCAGACAGTCCTTCTAGACAAAACAAAATGTAACAAGTAAGGTGAAAGTTAATGTTTTCCATCTCTCTCCAGGCTAAAAGTGAACAAATCAGTGTGAGACACCTTACATCAGGAAACTGGGAAGTTATCAAAATACTGGCATATGATGAAAATACTCAAAAGATGTAAGCACTATTCTCTCTATTTGTTTATGAAAATATCTGAGTTATTAAACTGGAATCCATTTAACTGGAAACAGCATATCTGAAATTAAACAACATTTCTTTCAGTTTTGGGCATTACCATAACACTGACACACCTGAGTGCATAAAGTGCAGTTGTAAGACAATTTATCTGCCAATCTGTTCATGTGTGTGCTTTTATGCAGAGGGAAAAGAAGCACACCATGACTTCACTTGACTCACTGTATTTTTCTGAATAAAAGAAATTAACACACAATGCAGCACTAATAACATTTTAGTGACTTCTTTCCTGCAATCCAGATAAGGAATCATAGTAAATTTTTAGTACTTGGTAAGATATCAAACATTCAGTTTTCATCCTTGCTTGGTTACTGCATAAGGCCTCAGAGTTTTGGAGATCTGATTCAACCTCATAAATTCAAATTATTTATAGAGATTATCAGAGCTCCTGATTCTCACACAGCTCACTCACAGAGAAATCTTTCCAGAGCCCATTTAGTGCTATAGTGGAAGGAAATGTAGCACATACTTGATGCTTTTGGAGAAGACACAAAACGTCTGAAGGCTCCACATAACTTCAGTGGATCTTGCTTGGTTTTCACTTCTATCTGCCCATGACAAAAAAAATAGACATATCTAATTCTCATTTTCTTTAAAATAAATGATATTTCAGCTAGGACCTTTTTGGGGATGCAACAAGGCCTGTCTTCAACACTAGGAGTGGAGAAAACCCTTTTTGAGTCCTTCCATGGGGTCTGAAAATATATCCATGGGTAATTTCTGGACACTTCTTGACACTCTGGAAAAAATGAGGTCTGGATGCACTCAGCCTGCAGAGAAGTGACAGACTGCATGTGGGTTGTCTCAGCATCTGGAGAGGATTTCCTTGCCCTTCTTCTGCCTATCAAGCAGAAACTTAGTGGGAGTCTCACCTGGGAAACACCAAAGGCTTGTCTTGATAATTTTACAGCAGCTTTACTACCCGGTCTCTTTCCACCCATTCAAACTAGATAGAAAAAGTTTTCCTGCAGCTCAAAAAGGCTTTTGGATATCATAAGACCCGTTGTAATACATGGTATAATCTCAATCTGACCATTATTTACCACTTGGATTTATGTTGCAAACTCTTGGAGTGAAGGAGAAACTTTCTCTTCTGTATTTGTAATAGGCAAAAAGTCATCCTGGTTGCTACTTGAGCTCCTGGGCATTACAGGAATTAAACAGAAACTATGAAATACTGTATTCATCGCTGTTAAAATACAAAGTCTTATACCATCTGAATTAAATACTCTTTGTACTGGGTCTGAGTTTAATCTTGGAACTTAGGTTTGTATATAAGTATTTTATCTTCATGGATACTTGGGAGTTTTTAATTTTAAGAAATGTTATTTATGGTGTCTCTTATTTCCTTAAATACTACTCACATCAGACAGTTTACCAAACTGAGTTTAACTTTATTCATCTTTTGGACGCAGTTATTTCTTAAGCACTGAGGAATCCCCAAGAGGAAGACAACTCCATAGGTAAGAAGTGTTAGCAGCTTCTTCATCCAAGCTGTAAGGGCTTGGGTAATCATTTATGCTGTGTAACAGTTAGTATGCTTGAGCTGTAACAAGGGAAGAATCACAGCTTTTCAAAATTGAAAATGCCAATATTTTGCATTTCCAGAAAAATGGAAAGGGTTTTAACACAGAATGTTTTTGCCAGTTACATCTTTACTCATCCTTTATGAGAATCTAAAAAGCTAAACCTAAATGCAAACATTTAATGTGACTGTGTTTTAAAAGTAATGAAGGTCTACTAAATAAAAATATTTATAGGGTTTAATCATGTGACTTAAAGTGTGTGGGCAAACCTCACAAACCTCAGTGCTTAAATCTGAAGTTAATGAGGCTTTTCATGGTGTCCTTCTAATGCTGTTATCCCACAGCACTGCCACTTACTGGAGTCCCAGTCTTGCTTTGGGCAGGTTTTGGATCCTGTTCCCATTGCCCAGTGAAAAGAACAGTAGTCCACTGAGTCATCTGAAAACAGTTTGCATCAGGGAACAAAATGAATCAGTGGTATTTTGGCAAGTCTTGGAGTTAAAACAAATTCTGTCACTCTGATGAGCTAATTCTCGGTTTATTGTATTTTATCCCAACATGAAATGTTTTGGATCAATTTTTTCCCCCAGTGTATCAACAGTGGGATCATTGAACCGTCAGTGTCTCTCATGTAACTTCATGAAGGACCAGTGCAAATACTTCAGTGCAAAGTTTAGTCCCTTGAACGGGCATTTTCTACTGCACTGTAAAGGTAGGTCAAATGCTCTCTGTGTAGTAGTACTGTGTTTGCTTCTGAATTACTATATTCTCTTGAGAAGGGCATTAGTCTGGAGTCTAACAGTAGTGGATTACTCAAAGTTCTGTACAGAGCCTATTCCAAGACTAAGTAAAGTTGTTTGGTGTAATACCTAAATAATAAATTGATATCAGAAAGCTGCTCCTGTCCTAACTGTTCCCTCCAAGTAAAGGACATCAACTCAAATTCACCCTAAATAAAAATCCTTCACAAAAAAAAATTGGAATTTATGGTGACGGTACCGTGGTTTGTAACAGCTTCATTATGTCATGTATTGGGATTGATCTTGTGTGACTCCACCCAGTTAAAAAGTGAGGGCCTGCTTTCTGTAATGCTGTTTCTCCATGTGTGTACATGTGTGTGTGCACAGTGGATCTATCCACACACCCCCATAATGTGTGTGTGTGTATCTACCAAAACCAGGCATGGTTTAATCCACAGATCCTCTCTGTCAATGCAATTGCAATAAATAACTCCTCATGTTTTATTTTCAGCTGCGTTCCAGTGCCACTAAATGGCACCTGTTGGGTCAGAGTTTCTCTCTAAACAAAAAACTAGAACCATCCCACACTGTGAAATTCATAAGGTACACCCAGGAAGCAAACCCTGATAAATAAGTAAGATTATAAAAAAAAAGGTTCAGAAAAGCTTGAGACAATAATGAAGTGTACAGCTAGACCTGTTGTCCTTGAAACTTGCAGTATTTTATAGTCACTGCTCTCACAGTATTTTTGCAAAGTTAGACTGAAAAGAGTAGAACACAATTCATCTGAAATACATATGAATAGCCCATTTTATTTGCATGCATTTTGCTATTTCTTTTGCAACTCCACTTTTTTGTTTTCCACAAAAATAAAGTATCTACTGGCGTGAGCATTAAATCTATCCAAGCAAACAAACTATGAATATATATTGGCTAAAATAAGAGGTTTGGTTTTATTTTTGAGGCAGTTTTGTTTGTGAAAATGCACCTACAATACATAGCTGATTAGAAAAAAATACCCAAACTGTATGGTTTATACATGGTTGAATCTGCAGCAGAAGTTATGGAGCTAATCCTGAGGTCCATAGCTGAGTAAAAATTGCACTAGTAATGAATTCTTCCTGTTTTCAACAGGGTTTTCCCTTGTTCTTGATGTAGTCCCTATGGGGTAAGTCTCAGATTCCTGCAGGAGGGAGGATTGGTAAATTGGCAAGAGGGTTTTTTTACCCCGAGTCACCGAAGTGCCAGGGTCCAAAAGGACAGCTTCTCGTTACTATTCTAGCAAAATATATTTGGCCTGTATTTTTTAGTGTGTTGCTTTGATATAAAAGAGTGGATGCCGGTGGGAAGCTGTGCGTGGATGTTCTCACAAGAGCATGACTTTCAGTGACTTTGGAGGGGGCAGTTCTCTCTGAGCTGCTGAGGCTGTAGATCATCCTCCCAGGATTAAACCCCCACGCTCCACTTGCAACCAGCGAACTGCCCTAAGCCGCAGGCAGAGGGCAAGGATGATAAACCACCATCGTGAAGTTTTTCCTACCTCTGACATTAGTGTGTGGTTGGCACCTTGTCAGCTGTTCAGTGGTCTCCCCTTGTGTTTCACCAGAGCCTGGCAGGGCTCTGCTGGGCTGGGTGTTTGACAGCACCGGAGTTGATGGCAACATCACCCCAGAGCAGGTATCAGAGCTCTTCTGCAGGGCACTGCTTGTGGGAGTGGGAGGTCAACTGCTTCCAGGAGGCAGATGGCACCACATCTACATGGATATACACACGTTTCCCCACAACAAAAAGCCTTGCCCAATTGGTACAAAAGCAGTTTGGGCAGAAAAAATCCTTGGGGGGCTCGAACTAGTCTGGTCTGTACAAGTTTCAATTCTTCCAGCTCCTGTTTACCCACCAGCACCTTTATTGGGATAGTTTGCCCTTCTTAGCTTTCCTCAGCCAGGAGTTCTGTGTCAGTACCATCTCCAGAGACACTCCTGGGTGGGTGAAGAGTTATTTCTGGCCTGATAGATGGAGGGCTGGCTCTACAGCCTCTCAGTTTTGGCAGGGGCATCCTTTGCACTTACTTTCCACCCTGCTTGTGGATTTTTCCTTTAGCCCTTCATAAACACTAACAGATATTAATCTCTCCACTCAAATAAGATACTTCACGAAGAGAGTAATTGTTTCTCCCCTTTTATACAGCAGGAAATAAGATGTATGTTTGGGATTAGTAATAGGAGGTCAATGGGAAATCCAAGTAGTGCTTAGTTCTGATGTGCTGTAACACAATGACTGTAACGCAGGTCTGTCTTTTTTTTTTCTCTGATTGGCTTTTTAATCTACTGCAATCTTCCTTTTTTCAAAATCTGTCATCATTCTTCCATCTTTTAGTATGACAAATAGAGCTGGCCTGGAAAACATCAATGTTTTCCCGGCTCCAAAATGGTATTTCTTAAATAAGAATTTAAGGCAAGATTATGAATTCAGAAGTAAAAAGAGGTGGGAAAAACACAAAGGAAAAGAAAAAGAGACATCTGAAAAAATTATCTTCTTGAAGAGCTAAGGCAGAAAGCTGTTGTTTCTGAGCAATCTACCTGGAAGATTTTTGTCAATAGTCCCTCTTGAGGCTGAATGAAATTGATAAAAATCTTCAGTGGAAGCTGCAAGTGGCATCATGCGACTTATTTCAGGTATTTGCATTTCCCTAGGCTCATGCCATAATTAATTGAGAGAGACAACCTCTCAAAATACGTAAATTACACTCTGTCTGTGAACTGCTCTGATCGGGAATTGGTTTTTTCACAAAAAAAGAGGAGTTGTGACTCCTAATTTCAGAGGGTCCATGCCTTCATCTGCCATGGGGTCCTCAGGGACTTCAGCTCTTCTGCATCATTCTCCCTACCCCAATAGTGACTGACTGCTTGTAATTTAAACTCTTTCCTCACTAAGGCAAAACTAAGCTTGTGTGCAAATTCCATGTTGGAGGGGGAACATCATATTTTTGTTTTGCAGGTTTACATTAGGAGGGTGCTGAGAGCAGGGACAACAAACTCAGCTCTGCTTCTGAGTATGTTGAATCCTTGGTCATCCCAGTTTCACATACTGTCTTATGCATCTTCACAGTATCTGCTGACATGAAGAATTATTCCTGGTGCTTTTGGTTTCTCAGTGGTACAGTAAAAATATAGTGTCTGAAATAGGATTAGATTACATTACATCTAGATTTCACTGTGGTGCTGTTGATTGTGCAGAGTTGGCAGACCAAAGGAGCTGCAGATAGTTAAGTCAAATATGTGAAAATTTTTCAACACCTCTGTAGCTTTTCCATAGAAAATATAAGTGAATATTATCATTAATTCCCTTCACAGTGAATCTAAAGTTACTGCTTCTGAATGTCAAACTGCTGTATTTTAGACAGTGCTATTAAGTGCCTCCTTAGTTCTTTTATTCTTCACTTAAGACTAAAACATGGAGATTATGGGGGAAGAAAAAGGCGCTCCTTCTGGGTGTGGGTGCAGGGTCTGGACTGTTTGCTGAGCAGGCAAGAGGCCTCTGGGTCACCCTTTTTTGGTCCTGTAGTCTAACCTGTGTCCTTCCCAAGAGGTGCCAGTGGAGCTCCTGCTGTGTTTGAAGGGAAGCGTGTGCACGGAGCTTCCAGGATCCCATTCTGTGTCACTGAACTGCTGAGCACTGACTGCCCTACACTGCCTCTGTTTTTCTTCTCTCCTCCAAACAGGACCAGGCATTCCAGCTGTTAGCGTGCACAGTACAAGTAATACTGCAAGTGAGTATTCCTTATGAACTAGTTCAATTTTATTGTTATCCCTGATTGTTTTGGAGAGTGTGGGAGAAGGGAAGGGCCATTGAAAGTACATGAAAACTAATAGTTAACTTATTCATATAAAGTTCTATTAAATACCTTTTAGCAACATCCACATTAGCAAATGATAAGGAAATAAGTTAATCAAATGACTAAAACCTTCTCAGACTTTGCAGATCTGTTTTATGCTGAATGTATATGACTCATCTTCTGTTTACACTTGAGTAAATTAGGTGTCAAGTTGGTCTTCACTTCCTATGTAAATCGTGCTGCCATTACAATACAACTTTTGCATTTTTAAAGTTAACAGTCCAATTATGTTAAGGTAAGGTATAGTCCTTGGATGACTGATCATAAACGCTGACGTAAATATACTGAACTTAATCCTTATCTTACATTTCTCAAACCAGAACAACTCCACTGATATTTTCAATGAAAACAAATCCAATAATATAGGATTTTTTAGGAGAGTATTCTATACCTCCGTTTGTCAAGTTTAACTCATTATTCTTTTGTATATTGACACCAAATCTGTTGTTGTTTCCTGGCTGCTTGAGGTGCTTTGTAATGGCAGACTGTCCTTCAGCAGCAGAGTTTTCCTCACCTCGATACTTCCGTGGTGCTGCAGAGGTAACAATGCTACCTCCAGTTCCACTGTGACCCACTAGCATGAAGGGGTGTTTATTACAGGAATGGGGAACATCTTTCCATTCAAAAACACTAAACCAGTGTTTACATATCCTCATTTCATTAATTGGATTATCCTCAGGGTTGTTCCCAGAATCCAGGAGTCTTGAACTATACCTGTCTACCTCTCCTTTTTCATGGGCCAGTCACTATTCAGCCATAACTAATCATGCATGTTGAAGTAGCATACTGATCAGTAGTGCTAATTAATGTCTGCACTTTGGCTTCCTTTTTTTTTTTAATGCTGATGTTTGCAAAGCTCAGTGCTGTAGCACGCCGAAGGCAGGGAGTTTTATCCAGCTCAGTAAGGGGTCGCTCAGAGCAAATTCATTGACTTCTGTAGAGCTCCTCAGTTCTGTGAAGGCAGACTTTCACTCTTTATTGCCTGCATCTAAAATACTGTCGGTAGTGGATCACTGAAATAGAAAATAATGTGCAGTGTCTTAGAGTAAAGCAAAGCAAGTCAGGATAGAGGGACACTCTTTGTTGGAACAACAAGAAGCCAAATAATAAGAGGTATAATTTACATTAATGTTTCAGGGCAAGGTTAGATTATCCTTTTCTATTCATAAAAGAATGACTAAGAATTATTTCAATTATTCCATCCTCATACTATAATTATTCCATTTTGGTTGAGTGCCCAGAACAAACATTCTCCTTAGATTATCCAGTTTTGGCCTTAAGTGAAGTGTTTATTATTTAATTAAAAAAATTAAACATTTTGGAAGCAAGATCAATAATTTGAGTAAAAAAAAACAAAAAGAAAAAAAAGGGCAAATTAGTCCTTTTGTCCTGTGGAAAAGGCTTGCTTCAAATGTGTCTGCAGCTTTAAATCAAGCGGGTGTCCTGCTCTTGGTTGAAGTGCAGAAGACAGGCACGGGCATGCAGTGACCACATAGAGCTGTGCTGGCTGAATATTGCCTTGGAAGAGGTAGCTTGAGGGATGCCTACATAAGACTTGGGATGTTGCCCAGCAGAGCAGCCTTTGGCTGTCCCAGCCCCTGTTAGTATTTATCAGAGATACTAGTTGTTGTTTACTCATCAGCAATCTCAGTGGGAGTGCGTAGTGAAAGCAAAGCCTGCTGAAGCCAGAAAATGGACTAGATGTATATCTTTGGAATTAGCTGATTGCTCAGTTCCTGAATTGCAAGGTGGTCGCATTGTAAAAAAGTATTTACAGAAGGAATTCATTTGCAGGATTTATCAGCACACATTTGTCTCTTTTTCTTTATTTTTTTTTGAATTTTGATTTATATCTGGTGTGATGGTTGCCCACGCCTTTCAACATGCTTTTTCTTCTTGTTTTCTAGAGTTTTATATGTTGGAAAATAATGCTGTGCTGAAAGAAGCTCTTTTTAAGAAAAAGAATTACAAGACTGAAATCAAAATGGTTCACATTGAGGATTACGGTAAATCTGGCAAAATGTTATTTTAGCAAACCAAAAGCTTTCTTGCAATGTTACTGTTTTTCATCTGTGTAACTACCAGCCTTTAATGTTTTTCTCTTTTCTTAAAAGAATTCCCTTTACAGTTGTCACTGCCAAAAGATTTCACAGATCGAAACCAGTATGCCCTTCTATTAATAATGTAAGTATCTGTGTAGAACCACACAAAATAATAAAAAAATACATCATAGAAAGCATTTAACTCTGTAATTAGAAAATAGTTTATTTTTTACCTTGTGTAGGAAAGTTACCTCATGGATTTGAGTTGATAAATGAAAAGTCTTGTTCTCGAGAAGACTTTGTGGTAGGTACTGTCTGGTAGAGACAGCCTGGGGTTTTTCCAAGCTCGTCAAACCTAACTCTGCTTCTCTGTGCTTTTTTGTACGTGAGGCACTGGCACTTGTGATGGTGTATCTGTGAGGAGTTCTGCAGTCTCTCCTGGACCCATACGGATCCTACCCACAGAGGATCTCGTTCAGAGAAGATGCTCCTTTTTATCCCTGACAGAAATGGGTAGAGCTTCTAAGAGGGCCTCACTTAAGATGCATAAAGCAAAACTGCTTTTAGGAACACCGGAAAGAAGAAAAAGTTATTTTTGAGCATCAGTGGCTGAAGGTGTTACAGGCATGGTCCAAAGCCTGTTGCTGTTTGTCGGAAGCCTCTGTGGGAGGAGCGTGATGCTCCCTGGCCGCCTGTGCTGCTCTTTTGAAAAAGAAACAGGGTGTGTGTTTCTTGCAGAGACAGCCTTTAAGTTGCTTGTCTGTGCAATGCGCAGCAGAGACAAAGAGCGGGCATGAGTGTGTGCCCGGCTGTGACAGTTTGGGTTGGCTCCCAGGCAATNACAAACGGAACTCAGGGAATAGCTTAACAAAATAACTAATACAATGAAATCTCACCACGTCCCTTAAGAACAGCAAATCTCCTCCCTCTGACCGACTCGCACAGAGCCCTCGGCCCACAGAGATCAGCGAGGCCCAAACCCTGCGAGCTGCTGCCCAGAGCTGTGAGCGGGAGGAACGCTGGGCCCAAGAGAGAGGGGACCTCCCCCTCCCCTAGCTTACATGCACCTGATTACGTGAGGGAAATAGGATGGAATACTACATAGGATGGAATAGTTTTTGACCCCAGTTGTTAAGGAAGGCCTAAAGAGCAACAAACCTCACCAAAGCCTAAAATTTAAACTCCCACAGCAGCCTGCCAGGGAATTTGGTGATGGCCACGTCGGGGCTCCACTCCTTTCTGTCTGCCTGAACTCAGCATGGCTGTGGAGGGCTTTCCTGTACCTACAGGTCTTCCTGCAGTCCCATCTGGAAGGCATTGGTCTGAATTTCAGTCACAGAGTGCACTGCTAAGTTCATGGAAATGCCACGTGAGTGAGCTGTACCTCCTGGAGCAGATCTCCCCTTAGTGGCAGCAGAGATCCTTCTTGCTGGTGTCAGCTCAGATTTACCAGCTTGAGCTGCTGAATGATCCAAAATTCCTCTACTCAGATCAGATCTTAGATAATGAGAGGCATGAAACTGCTATTTGTAAGCCCAGTTTGTGTTTAAAAATTCAGATTTTTCAGTTGTATTTTTCTGCAGTTATGGAGACTCTCTGCTTTAATTGGCTCATGAACACGTTTTTCTTTTCTTGTGGAGAAACATGACACTGATATTATTTCATCTCTGCAGTATTTTCTAGTATGATCTTGGAAGCATGATTATATTTTAAGCATGATTATAATGAGCCAGAGGCAAACTGACTCTCTGAGTTGACCCCAGCAGCACTGCAGGGACTTGCAAACACTTGTGCTTATTCCTGTTTCTGTGAGTGAGGGATCACTGAGGGGTTGGCAGTGTAATGCTTCCCTTTTGAAATATCCTGGTAAATACGTAATCTGCCATATACAGGTGTGGTAAAATACGAGGTTATATACTCATGTAAAACCTACAGAAGGGAAGTATCAAAAATCCGAGAAGGCCAAGGTGAGAAATTACATGAAAAGGAAAAAGGAAAAGCTAAGGACATCCTATTCCAAAATGGTTTTTGATATTGAGAGTTGAAAGAACTGAGAACATATTGAGGCAAGGTTTGTGAATAATGTGTCCAAGTCATTATATATGGATTTGTTTTATAATTATTTTTTGGGTTTTTTTAATGATGGCATGTGAAATAAAAAAATTCATCAACATAAATACAGATTGTTGTATGTACATTTACAGCACGGAGACTTTGCTTCTTTTCATTCAGATACTTACCTTTGCAGTATCAAAATCTCAATGTTAGCTTTAGCAGGGCTAAGAAAACCCTATACACTAATGAAAGTATGAAACTGAAAATTTGAAATCTGTCCTGGCTCGTGTAATGTAGCATGTTTTGTGTCCTCCTCTTCCCTAGAAGAGAAAGAAGGTATATTTCTTCAACAGCTTTTTACAGACTTTAAACTAAGGTTGCCAGCAATCCCTTTTCCTATTAAATAAGTCCCCAAATGAAATATAAAACTGAGAACTGTCACTGAAGTTATGGGAAGTTCCCTTGTGGGGTGATTATTTGTGCCTAATAAATTCTACCTAGCTCTTGAGGAAGAATGATTGGGTATCTGTGGGCGTGTAGGGGGTGATTTCTTGACCCACACAGCTCCAAATTGACGTCTTAAGGTTTATTTCATGATCAGAAGTACTACTTTCAAAAAAAAAAAAAAGAAAAGTATTCAGGTCCAAGGAGAAACATGTAGCTTTTACCGGGAACACTGATTAGGTGTACAAAGGGTATCATTTCCCACGGATTTGACTTTTGTTGACTCCCAGAGTGGTACTGTTGGGACTGCTTAAGAAACACCTTGTTCCTACTGCTGAAAGTGCTGGACAAGATTTAATGGCTGATAGCAAGCACTGTCTTTTGTATTGTTCAGCTGCACCTACTTTGTTTCTTACATTCCCAGTCACGATGCAATTATCATTATAATCCAGCTGCTGAAAGTTTGGAAGAGAATGCTCACCAATGTCCCTGTAAGAGTGTTGGTTTAATTGTATGTCCATTTTTCAGAAAGGAGGCTCTATGTAACATCTTGATTCAGGCAATATGCATTTAGATGTATATAAAGAGAAGACATCTGGAAAAGTGGAATATGAGCAGATAAGAAGTGGGTTTTGCTTTCCATCTCAGTAGCAGTGCATTTTGACAAGGGCTTAAGAAAGGAGGGAGGGAAGGCAGGAAGGAAGGTGAGGAAAATAGAATGTGAGTTTAAATCTGAAATTCGCCTAATAGGTCTCTGCAGTGCGAATTAAATGCCTAGTTAAGTGCGTAAGTTTCTAAATGCATGTAGGCTTTGTGCCCTTGGCTGGAGGGTAGGTAAGGCATATAAGAACAAACTGACTGGCTGTTTGGCTGCACTCATTGCTCCAGAGTCCCTCCAAGGCTCTGGTGAGGACTGATCTTCCCTGTCTTGCTTTTTGCCAGAATCTGGTTTGCCTGTGTAGTCTCATCTCTGCAGAACTTCTGTACTGGTGCTGGTTTCACTGGCTCAGAATAAAGTAGGGGGGTTTTATGACTGATGTTTGTTGTTTCACCGTAAATTTTCACTTGCAGCAACCACTCCTGTGTGGTGTTCATGTGCTCTCTGGATCAACAGGGTTACAATGTCATTAATGGAGTTTGGAAATAGGTAAAGCAGAGGAAGGTTGGTGCTACCTGGATTGGGTTTTTTTCAAAGCACTGAAAGCTAGTAGCCATTTCAAAGGTGCGTGAGTCTAATAAGGCTCCTGTATTCATGTGAGGTTGTCTGCAGGTGAATTTGACCTTCCAGCACATGGCCTCAGTGTGCCTGAGTGTTAGGGCTCAATCCTGGAAGGGACCCTGTCAGTGGAATCTGGTCCTGGTGTGAAACCTGGGTGTGAACTGAGTACAGCTCCATGTAGACACAAGCTCAAGTCAAGGACCAGGCCCTGAACATCCTGTGTCCTTCATCACAAGGATTTTGAGAACATTTTTCCATCAGCAGTTGCAAAGAATGCTGCAATGCTCAAATAGTAGGTCTTTGTGCTGCTGTGTTAAAATTTATGTCCATCTGTATGGCTGGAATATCGAACAGATAGTTCTCATGTAGAGACCAGTTATGTCAGGTAGCACTGTTCTTCTTTCCAGAATTGTGATGCGTAGCCCATAAAATGTTAAATAGATTAAAACATTTCAATTCTTCCATTTGTTCTCCTAGACCACTAATGCATTTCACACTTAGTTTCCTTCTGATATAATACATGCAGTGTATAGATAGAGAGCTCTATGGTAATTGCCTGAAAGAGTGATTATCATATTTTTTCTATGTAATTAAGATCAAAGTTTAAATTTTAGATCCTTGATTTTCTCATTATGGTTCACCTTACTCATTAAAAAAGTTGGAAGATACACTTCTTGATAACACACAGGAAATGATTAAGTAAAGACTAGCATTTAATCTGGGTAATAAAATCAGAGTAGATAATTATTCTTTATTTTGCCTTGAACATAATTAACCTCATTCCTCCAAATCTGTAGATAATGTGTCTTAAATGTCGGTATCTATTATTTAACACCCTTTAAAGTTGTCCAATATGTAAGTGGATATTGTAAAACTGAGTCAGTGGAAAGTTTGTTCTGATATTTGAGGAGGAAAAAAACCCAACAGGTGTTCTCCAAAGTAACAGTGAGTTGTCTCCAAGAGGTTTCTTTTTGTTTGTTTGTTTACTTGTTTTCTTACATTTTGGTAATAAACAGGAATTGGTTTACCTGGTTGTTGAAAAGATGAAAGTTTCAGGCCTTGCACGGGCAATCAAACCTGTTTATGCCTCCAGTGAACACACTCTTGGGACTGATTGCAAGATAAGACAATAAGGTTTGAAGTGAAGGGTTTTTTGCAGCTTTGAGAACAAGTCATTAAAAGACTAGAAGAAATAGAGAGGCATAATGCAAGTACTGGGAAATATTTGTGATCTGAGGTATGCTAACACTTCGCCAATTAATAGCTGTCTTGTGTGCCTTTCACTTGTCATGAAGGATATTGCTCATTTTAACTGGCAGGTGTTGCAAGAGAAAGAACAATGCTTGGCTGCACGGTGAAGTGTAAAGATACCTGGTGGATTCCACTACTTGACTGCAGTATGCTTGTAAGGGGGACGTCCTTTTGGTTTGGCCAGTTTATCCTCTGTTGAACAGCTGAAAAAATTACTTTTTAGGTGATCCCTAAGTCATGTGAATAATTAATGAATAGCTTTGCCAGCTATCCATTTCATGCCTGTATTCATCCTGCCTCAGCAGAGCATGCCAGTATTTCACTGATCTTTTGCACTTCTGTTGCATCAAAGTATTTGATGGAGAGTCTTTTCTTTTTCACTCTTTTAGATGTTCTTCCCCATTCTTTGAACTCGGTAATGTTTTTCAAGGCCTAGAGGGAGGATTCATTTAGCTTAGTCTAAAAGAGGAATAGACTGGAGGCTCCTTCCAGCTGTTTCACTGGCAGTAGCAGTCCTGGTGCTGTGGGGAGTGAGGGATCTGCTCACTCCCTTTCTCTTCAGTCTTGTCCCACAAGAGTCTTGTGGAATCACTGAGCTAAGATCCATCCTCTTTCAGCTTCCCTTATTCCCACTTCCCCCACAGCAGTATATATCTTGCTAAGTGAATAAAATGCTCACTTAATCTTCCATAACAAAAAAAAGTCAAGAGGAGATTAAAAACTTCTCCTCCTTTTCCTATGGCAAAGGACAGGGTTACATATCTTGCTCTCAAAAGTGTGTTTTTAAAGTCTTCAGCCTCAAGGGTTTCAGAAAAATATTTTAAGAATAACATTTTTGTTTTTCATACTGTGCTCTCTGCTTTGGTCCTGCCTATCACGTTTTCTGTCCTCATAATGGAATCTCTTCTGGTCACATGTTTTGTCTTGTTTGGCCATATCACAGGCAGGAGTTGTAAACATGTGACCTGTCCTTTGGTGCTTTCTGCTATGCCTAAACAGGGTATATGAACAAAGAGAAAGCATCTGGAATTTTTTGTTCTCGACATTTGAGACTGTTCAGGTTCCCTGATTTTTGACCAGTAATGGTGGGTGTGCTTGGAAGCTGATGCTTGTGGAAGAGATGTTTATGAAATCTGAAAATGAAGAGGATTTTTCTGCGGTTTGCACCAATTTTGCAAAATTATCTTTCCCCACTGTTTCACCATAAACAAAAGATGACTTTTATCAATAACATTTCTTTGCATAGATTTGATTCTTTGAGTTGTAGTCTTTCTCTCATATTTGCTGTCGTTACCTTTTTCATATGCTGAATCAAATCCACTGTTTTGCAGAAATAGAGAAAATTAAGCTGAAAATTAAGCAGTGATGACAGCAGTTATTTGGCATTCATCTTTTAAAATTTTCTTCCCTCCTGCTTGGTCAGTTCTATAACTTCTAAAATTCCCATTCAAAATCTTGGAAATTAGCTTTTAAATTATGCAATATGTGAAACAAATTTTGCTGCAGTCACGATGGCAGAGTGGGAGGGGGGTATTGCTCAGAGTACAGCACAACAGCCTCTCTCACTGCATTATTCTCTGTGGGCTGTAAGTCAAATCTTGAGCAGAGACTTTCGTTTAAGCTTTTCCTTACAGAATCTGAAAGAACAGGTTCTTCTCTTTTCAGCAATATAGGAACTTATAATGAGCTGCCCCTTTTTCCAGGCAGCCTGAGATGTATGTGACTGCCTTGCAAGAAGCATACAAATTACCCACAGAGGTCAATGATATTGGTATATTATTGATGGCTCCTGTCTATTTAAATGGTACCCTGGTGGTGAAGTCCAGCAGCGTGCCCGAGCCGTCAGCACTTGTGCTGCCACAGCAGACTCCTCATCCAAGTGCAGTGAAGACACACGCTGGGCAGCTCTGAACCTTGAAAGTCAGGGGCAAAAATAAAAAAGGGAAAGTGCAAATGCTGTCAACTTACAAGGAAGAAAAAAATTAATCAGGAAGAACTAGGCATAGTCTTCATTTGAATTGTTCTTCTCTTGTTGTTTGACTCTGGAGATGATGGTCCTTAAGGAACCCCTGAGGGATGTTGAAGAGCCTGTAGGTTTGCATTGCCCTTTTGGTGTTGGCTCTGATTTTGCGCTAGTGCTTTGGCTAGCCCATGATTCCCTTAGGGCCATCCACAGTCAGGTGGGGAGAAGACTTCTGTGTTTGTATTACAACTAAGTGCAAATGGCACAGACTTTCTTGTGGTCTCACTGGTGGGGTCAAGAAATAGTTCTCTGAAGAGCGTACCACTGAACAGTAGTTAACTATAATCAGGCTGTGAGCAGTGCTAAGGATAAAGCAACACCTGACCTTTGAGATGGCTCTAAACCCAGGACAAACTTCCCAAGTCAGGCTGTGCATCTATTACTGCGCCATGGTATCAATCTTATTTTGTTACAGAGCCCTCAGGATGATCAAACTTGCATGAAGAATTAATACCTTGCAGAAGCCCCATTTAAAAGGCTAGCAAAGGGGCCTAAATGGTGCATAGAATATGTGCTGTCTCTCTGTGAAGGACAGAGGCACAGCTCAGAAAATCAGTATTGTTTTATAGCAGCAGCTGAAGAGTAAAGAAACCGCTTGGTGCTAATGGGAATTTTGCTATGTACCTCGATGGAAATAGCTTTAAATGCCTGTCACAGACTACTTATATGGACAATCTTGAAATAAACTAGCCACTGGAAAATTGCTTCCAAAAGCAATATGTCAAACAACCCATCATGTAGGACCACAATATGTATAGTGATTAAAGTCTAAACCAGTAGCCCAGCTATGCCCTCCAAAAAGGAGCCTGGGAACCCATCACTGTCAGTTCTTGCCCACTGAGTGCCCTGCTGAGCTTTTGTGTGTTGCTCCTTTCTTAGCAGAAGAAATTCTCTGAGGGTATCACCTTTGATTTAAAACACTTTTTGGTTTTAAGCACTTGCTGTTTGAGAGAATGGCTTACAAATGTAATAGTTCTTCCCATATTTCTAAGTGTCTGACACGTATGTATATATACCAGATGTATAGACAACCGAGATACATAACATGTATAAAACAAACATGATCGCTGTATTAGTTCTGTTCTTATATGAGATGGGAGGGAAGCAGGCTGACTTATGATACTTTCACTGGTGTGGGATGTATTAGGCTGTTGGAAAGTTACCTAGTCAAACATGGATATTTCTGACATTACCTTATTGTGGAAATTTGGAAGAACTTAAAAATAATTATAACTGGCCTGAGGCTGCTACTGTTGGAAGTAATGATAAATGCTTTGTGAAAACATCTGCATCAGTGTGCAGTGCTTCTGAAAACCTTGCTCTGTACAATAAGCAGAAATTGAAAGTATTGTTCTGCTCCTTATTGTAAATAATAGTAAATAATAATGATTATATACTTTCTGAATCATGTGTTTTCCGCTTGGCATTATTTCCAGATATTGCTTGGCATTGTTAATAGTTAGTGTCATCACAACTGAACTGGTTAAGTAAACAAAAAAATGCCCTTCCTTTCTTCTTATAAAGCCAAGTATAAACCTGGTACACAAATTAATCAAGCATAACATGTTGTGTCTGGGTCTGTAACCAAGTAATGCTGATTTCAATACGTGATATAGCAACTGCATAGGTGTGTCTGACTGAATTTGAGAATATATGTGTTCATCATATGCCTGCTAATTAATCAGGTTAATTAATCTCCAGCTTGGAGATGGTCTTTGTTATCCACAGCCAAAAGCAGTGATTGAATCAGCACTTTATTGTACATGTAAGACAGTAGTTTTTGTAGAATATTTTTATCTCTCTTTCCTCCCCCAGGTTTACATAAGTCTCTTTGGCAAAACAATAATTTCTGTCTTCATCTTTCTTTCACCTCAAACAAGATATTCCCAGAGACGGTCCAATCTAATTTCCATACAGCCAGCACAGACACTTTTACATTTTAATTTGCAGTCAACTGGCAGATGCAGCCTGTGTAGAACAATTTTGCATTTTGTACAACTTCATGGTAGCCTGCTCTTCTATTCTGTGTTTATCTTTGGGGAAAAATAATGACAAACTTCCCTTTTAAAACTGACATTTTATTTTCTTTGTAAGGAAAATAGTGTATTTGCCTTCAATGGCAAATCTTATTGTTCCTCTAGAAACTTCATTCTCCCATTCTATTCCACCTTTTCTGATGTAAACCACCTTTTTTTTTTTCAGTTATAAAATAAACTTATCACTCCTGCCTGCATCCATTTCTTGCTATGAGTCTGAATGGAGAAAATATAATTTTTTCACGTGTATATTTCAGTCTTATTTGTGCTCTATTTCAAAAAATCCATTCAAGTATACAATAATGCAGTTATTTTTTTTTTCCAAGATAACATGCTTCTTAATAGTATTATATATCCTACAAAATGGTAATCAGGGTACAGAATGAGTTTTCCTTTTTGTGTGTTTAGTGCAGCTTAACCAATTCTGCATGACCCTTCTCAGAACTGAGCTAGCCATTAGTGATTATGTGCTGGTTTTTATTTTTTTCCACTTTATTTATAAGCGGCACTGGTTTTCTATTTCTTTAAACCAAGTGTGTTCAGGTATTGGCAGCACTGCAAACCCAGTGGTTATATAGTTAAAGAAATGGTTGTGTTTCCCACTGCTGCAGGGATAGCAGCACTGGCTAACGTGATGGTGTCGATGGCCATGACAGTCATTCGGCAGGGTTGCGTCAGCGACTGAACTCTGCCATCTGGGCTGAGTTAAATATCGGAGATGGGCACAGTGCATCACATTGTCAATAGTCGTCGTTTGTGTCTGGTGTGTTGGTATTTGCAGTGATGAAGCTCCAGGCAGCCAGTTGGTTACAGATAAGTTTCACATTGACTGGGACTCAGTGCTTGTCAACTCTGATAATGTCATCGTAGCTCGATTTGATGGCAGAGGGAGTGGATTTCAAGGCCTCAAGATTCTACAGGAGGTCCACCGAGGCTTGGGATCAGTGGAAGTGAAGGACCACATAGCAGCTGTAGAGTACGTATGTGCAAACTTTTCTTCTCTTTTCCCCTTCTTCCACCTTGATGAATGAGCATTTTGAATTGAACCTGCCCAGTGTGTTTTCTTTGCGTAGTGAATGTTGTTAATGTTTATTTTAATGCGGTTGAAAATCATGAAACAATAATATATTCATTACAAACGACAAATAAGAGATCAAAGAGGTGGTTTTTTGTGTTGGTGCTTCTCTGATAAAGCTGGCCTGCTCTGTGCAATCTGAATACGCTGTGTGAGCTAATTCGTATTTGTCTATATCCCTTAGGAAAATTTCTAGTTGTACATGTGTTAATGATTGAATGCGTTTGTGTTACAGTATTTTAGGCCTGTGTGACTGGCTACTGCTCTCATTTTCACTACAGCAATCCGGAGTAATCGCACAAAGCAAATGGAGCTATAATGGTGTAAATGAGAGCAAAATTTGGGCAAATGCTTGTTATTTCTCATTTGCATTATCCTTCTTAGACTGATACAAATCCACCAGCTGCTGACAAGAGTAATTTCCACCTGTGAAGTACTCACGTGTAGCTTTGACAACACTCTTTACTTGTGTCGGAATGGCAAATACCAGGGTCTGGATGGACTTTCTCTGGAGTTTCCCAAGAAAAGACAGATTTTAAGCCAGATATGATCTTCTTTTGAAAGCAGTTGTTTCTTCAACCATTGCACAAGTAGGCAGCTGTGTCTGCTGTGACCCACCTGGGCAATAGGGCTCCTGGTGCTCCTGTTGGTCAGGAATGGGCTGGGATTGGGTGATTGCAGGTGACCCTCGCAGAGGGGCCATCGGGAGCAGCCCACAGTCTGCTGTGAGAGCTGAGCTCCCTGCCCAGGTGCCAAGGTGTTTTTGGCTAAGTTTCAGTTGGCCTCTCTTCGGATGCACTGCATGGGAACAAGGGAGGATGCCCTTGGCCGAGAGGAGGTGCTGCAGGTGGTTTTGTCTCCCCAAAAGCCAGTTGGATTTTTCCCCTTAGGTTATTCTGTCCTTTCCGTAAAAAATTCACCATAGTATTTGTTTAATTATCCAGATTCAAGAAGTTCCATTCATCTTAGCTTCATTCAGCTGTCAAAAAGCTGGTCAAACCCAGTCATTTAAGCTCTAGTCAATGGAAAATCCTGGCAATTCTGGAGGATGATTGTCCTCAGACTAAGAGAGGTTTCCAGCATGGGTGGGAGAGAACACCTGTTTGACAGTGTCTCTCTTGTGTCCTTTAACGGAAAAGCAGATGTAAATGGGTGATTTAGACAAGATGCTTACGTTCAGGTGTCCAAATTAGAGGAGATGAGCTTAACACCAACTGTTTGCCATATAGAGAAGGAATTAGGAAGCAAATCACATTTCACAGTATAGTACTACTTGTATGGATGTAATTTGTTCTTATACCTGATCTGCATGTATGATGAATTCTTACTTAACAAATAATTTTCTTTGTGTAGTATATTCAGCAAATAAAATTCACCATTTTACTCTACCAAAGTTAAAAAAAACCCAAACTTTTTGCCTTTCAGATTACTATTGAAACAGCCCTTCATTGATCCTAAGAGACTGAGTATATTTGGAAAGGTAATGTGCAAAAATAGCAGTATATAGTATCAAGATTCTTTAATAAAATACTGTCAGTTCACAAACCAATATATTTCTCTGTTTTCCTGAGGCAATTTTGGTTATTAAAAGAAGGGGAAAAACCTTCCATAATTTACTGTCTATTCTGTATATTATCTTTTTCTCAGAACAGGTATTTAATTCAATAGGATCATTGTATGGTACAACAGTATTTCTGTTTCAGAATTTGAAGGAGAAAGCATTGGTTAAGAAAAATCTGCTTTCCTTAGACATTTTTATATGGGCTTGGTTTTTGTGAAAACTTGTTTCTTACAGTTTTATATTTGGGCTACAGTTAAATTGCCATCACCCTAACACAGCTTTTATATCTGAATGTTTTACTTACCCTTGAGCTCAGCTGAGTAACAACCCTGTGGTCCTGTCCCCAACTTCCTTGCTGCACCAGCGAGAAGTCCCTCCTTTGCTGTTGTACCAGCTGTCATTGCCCTTGGTATGAGATGGAGCAAGACAAGGGCTTAACTTCTAGTAGCAAACTAAATAGCATTTTACTGATGTCTATTAAAAAGCAGCCATTAGAGACACTACACAACTGCTGCCTCATCTGCGAACTGTTATGTGCAACCTTTTAATTTTTTACAAGTTTTTTGTTAAAAAATGAAGCTATTCTGTGCCTTTGAGCTCAAAGCAATAACCATCCAGGAACAAGTACCACCCGATCAAGAGTTCCAAGAGCAGCATGCATTTCTCCATGAGCTGCCTTAGTTGCCATCCCCACTCTGCTCCTGACTCGCTGCATAGCCTTGGGCAAGTCATTTAACCTGCTTGCCTCAGTCTGTCTGAGTGCAGAATGATTGACATTGACCTCCCGCATGGCAGCATTTTGAGCACTGGCTAATGTTTGTGGCTATTATTAGCATTTCACATGAACGTGACCTTCCTCTAAGGTCCGAGCTCCTGCCACACTCCTCAGAGCTAAAGAAAGTGGCACTGCAGGAATTTCAGTGGGATCAAAAGTGATATTTGGGTTGTAGGGCAGCAACCAGAGATTTTTTCGGCTGAGGGTGTATAAGCAAGGCTGATTTCATCCGTCAGGTGGTTGTGGCCACATTTCTATTCAGATTTTAATGCCTGTTACCAATGTATGTGAAACTGCACATGCATAGAGGCATCAGCATTTCTCTATATCCTCTTCCCAAATGACTGAAAATGCTATTTCTGAACTGAAATCACTGAGCCTCCCGAATTGCTCACTTGCTTCTGACTTCAGAAGTTCTTTCGTTGCTACTTGAATATTTTTACTTGTTATCTGAGTGAGATTCAGCAATACCTTGTTTCCTGAGGGTGCTGTGATGGTACAGTTACCATACACGGAGCATACATGTAATCATGGCTTCACGTGTCTGCCAAGACCTACCCCTGAGTATTTTTTCCTTTTACAAAATATTCTTGATGGCCATGTTTCTGCATTTGTTTTCTGATGGAAGTATTTAGGAATGAAGAGTGGGAATGTGAGAAAGCAGAGAGAAGTTTAATAAGCTTTCAACCCTGCTTTGAAGTCAGGGAAATCTCCCCTTTCCAAGTTAACCTTTCAGAGTTGTTTTGTTCTGTCAAACAAAAATTCATAAAATTTAAAAGTCAGTTTTAGAATTAATTAAAAAAAATCTATTTAAAAGCTTCCTAGGGTTAATTGTATTTTCCTCTACTCTGCTTGTTTTAGAGTCAATTAAAAATCTACTTTAAAACTCATTTACTTTTTACTGTGTACAACAACGTGAGAGGGAAAATATTAAATTTTTTTTTTTGTTTCTAAGCATTAAATTTGCATTATTGATGGAAACAGAATATGCACTTTGGAATGGCTTAATGCTGATCTCATACAGCTGGACTCATGCACTCTGTCAGGGAGCTCTTTAGGAGGTTCCAGAACTACACAGAGATAAAACTCTTGCCACAATCAGTGATGCAAATGAGGCTCAAGACTGTCCAGAAGGGCACAGTGTGGAAAATACCTCCTTCTGACTGCCAGGCAATCTGTCAGTGCCCCCTTGGTTATCCTGGGAGGGGTGCAATCCCAGCAGGCATATGATCCAAGGGCCTTCCTGAACTGTTAAACAGCAAATTGTGGCTCCATATAGTTTGTGATTTTATTCATGGAAGCGAAAAGAGAGTTTAAAAGTGAGTTGCAGTTCCACAGCCAACCAAGCTCCTGCTTGAAGATACAGTGCTGAGGTTGTAAGCACAGAAACCCAGCCTGAGTGGGGCACCACATGTCCCTGCATTGGGACATGTGGACTATTTACTGCACTGTCATTGTGAAATGCTTCTAAAAATGTGATCACACTCCGTAATGTTTTTGTCCTGGAAAGCCTGGCTGGAAGCAAGGGCACAAGCACAAAGGGAAGAAAGTCCCAGGAGAACCAAACAAGCTCTTAATGAAAACATGGTATAAATAATAAATAACCTGGCAATACCTATCCTAGGATTAAAACTGTGCTGTTGAGCTACCGGGAAAAACACAAACAGAATATTAAACAAAAGTAAAAGCAGAGAAAACCCAGAGGCAGAGGAAAGTTACTGTCCTCTTAGACTCTTTGAATTATGCAAGTTACTGTTGCCCACTCAGAAATTCTTTGTTAGGTGTAATCTGCTCCTGCACATGGGCAGATCTGGGCAGCTCTTGGCCTCCTGGGCTGTAATTTCTATGGGAAAGGAATAACTCAGTTCCTCACAGTCCCTTGAACATCCAGCTCTTATTTTGTATTTCCTTCCATGTGTCCATTCACACTTACTGTAGATTGATTCCAAAGAATGTTCCTCTTTGCTTATTTTTCTTAAATAAGGTTAATGGGTTTTCAAATATTCCCATCCTTCCACAGAAATCATCTATTCATTAAATATTTAGATGTGAAGAACAGGAGCAGGCAGCACTCATAAAATTCCATGTGACCATTTGATGCATAATATTCTTTATTTGGGTCAGCTAGGGTTTTGCATTTTGTTTTCCCTGTCATGGGATATTTCTTCTTCTTGAAGTGTGTTGTGCAAAATACAAAACAACAACAACAACAAAAAAATCGACCTTTCAGCACTGATGAAGGGAAAACAAAGATGGCAAATAGAGAAATTTGAAGAGCCCATAATATATGAGAAGATCCTTGGTCCCAGATGCCACAATTCAGAATTTCATTTTCTGTGGGTCTAGAATGATTACAGGTGTACAGGAATGGATTGCCAGTGGCATTCCAAGGAAATTGGTGGTCTCAAGTTAAAGCTTTCCCAAAGCTTTCGTGACTCAATTCGTGTCACAGCTCTTCTCAGGAAGGTGTGTGATAGACTTTGCAGGAGAGATGGTGAAGAGATGTGCCATAAGGACAGATCGATGTGGTGAGTCAAGGACAGACCTCCCTGGTTCTGCCCCATCTCTCTCAACCTCTTCACGCTGCTCCTTTTGTAGCAAAGCAGCCTCATGGATGCTCTTGTGGCCAGAAAGGGCATCCAGAGATGAGCACAATCCTGAGCAATGTGCCTATATACGGCTTTTATTTCTGCTAAACAGGGCAGGATCTCTACTTCTTTGTGGGATCTTTGACAATGATGTAGCAGAAACCTCTTCAATAGCAATAGGATTCAATCTATGGAGGTTCAGGTGTCACAGGGAGGACACACTGCACTCAGTTCACCCCCATTCTCCTTCTCTCTGTTCTGGCAGCAAAATGCTCGGTCTGTCTTGGTAGTTTGCAAATATCTATACGAAACATGTTAAAAACTGAGTACTAATCTTCCTGTCTACTCTGTGTTTCACAAAGCCTTCCTTTGGGGTTTGTTTTGTTTAGGGTTTTTTTCTGTAATTTTCAAATCTTCTACTAACTATAGGCTAGTCTGCCACAATGGAATTACGGAGCTTGAAGCAAAATATATTCATTACTATTAATTCAGTAGTTTAAAGATCATGACCAGGTCAGTGTGATCTTCATTCACTCTTAAACTGTAGTTTTACATTTCCTTTAAAAGTAATTCTTGCTGACATAAATAAATGCATACTGTAAAATGATACCATTGGATTAGCACAATGGCTTTTATTGTTGCTAAAAAGAAATGAATGAACAAAAATCTCAATCCCATTGTTAGGGATATGGTGGCTACATTGCATCAATGATCCTGAAATCCAGCGAACGGCTCTTCAAATGTGGAGCTGTGGTGGCGCCAATCACAGATATGAAGCTGTATGGTGAGTGTTCCCTGCCCTACACCTGTGTGATAGTCTGTTCAAAATATCTTTTATTCATGGAGCTACTGTTTATTTTAGCCAAGGGCAGATAATGTAACAACATCAAGATTTCACCTCAGTGTCTCATTCTTTTCTTTAAATGAAAGTGAAGCTAACACTGGGACAGTTCACTGAAACACACAACACAACAGATTCTGTGTTAATTAACACCACTAATTTTTGCAAAGGAGTTCTTTCCCATTCTCCACTGAAATTCAGTCAGGTACCTCATTTCCGAAGGACCCTTTAGGTATATCAGCATGAATCAATACTTATATTAGGAATGAATCTGTTAAGGTGAGCAGTGAATTCCTTACAATATTGACCATGTTGTTATTCATTCACAGATATTTGGTTCTGTATGTGAAGTTTAGGGCGTGGGCTCTGGACTGTGATAGATGGGAAAACAGCAAATTACTTTAATAGTCTGTTAGACTACTTTCCTTTGTGTTTTGGTTTGGGTTTTTTCATTATTGGTTGGTGGCTTGGGTTTTGGTTGGTTTCTTTTTTTAACCATTTAAAAATGTTTTTTAGTGGCACATTAAAATGGTACATTCTGATTCTAAATGAGTTTCTCTGTTGACTTGCAGGTTTAAATAGCTTCTGACTTTAGGTCAGTTTTTAAGAAGGAGTAACTTTGATTTCACAAGTTTTTGTTTTTACTTTTACAGCATCAGCTTTTTCAGAAAGATACCTTGGGATTCCATCAAAAGAGGAAATTACCTATCAGGTAGGTTCAAATAAAAAAGCAGCTTAAAATGAGCATTTTACTCCTAAAAGGCAATTCGCTTACTCTTGTGTGTGTTTGTTTGCCAGGCATCCAGCGTATTACACAATCTTCATGGTCTAAAAGAAGCAAATTTGCTAATAGTTCATGGGACAGCTGATGGTAAGTATTTACAGACACAATCAGTTGAGAGTCAGAGCTTCTGACAGGCAGGCGTTCAAGGACTGATGAGGCACGCACCTCAAGTGTGTGCAAATACATTTGCAGTTTCATTAGTGCTCTGTTGTCTTCTTTTGTTTCGTCTTCTAACTCTAAAATGATGATGATGCTTTTCTTTGCTGAAAATTTGCACCTTTTAGATTCTATGTGTTCTAATTTGTTCAAATCTTGTGGACCACTGTCTTGCTCGTGAGAGGTATTATATGAATTATTAATGGAAGAATGTACATTTTTAGTGTTGTTTTAAATTCATAGAAATTCTGCAGAATTATCAGTACAGTTGGTGAAGTATATCACCAAATGGAAAGTTAATATTTTCAGCTAATTAATTACAAGGTAGTGTGAAAGCATCTGAAGCTGAAGCTATACATAACCTTCTAATAGCACCAATACTTTTAGCAGTAGATTAAGACACAGAATAAGTAAAACAGAGTAAGTTCTACCACTTTAAATGGAATCACAAGACGTGTCAATTGAGATAATTTGTAATTACAGATTTAAATTTAACTGCAGTGTGTTTTTCTGAACTTTCTTGACTGACATAAGTCTAAAGAACAATGATGCTGGCAAAAATTACAGTGCTGCGACCAGCTCCTCTGTACAGATTCACAAGCCTCCCTCTCCCCAGCATTTTCCTGGTGAATGTGGGATAATACAAGATTTCTTGCTCCTCAGCCTGGAGGGATAAGTACCTCACAGTGCTGGGGGTGAGGTGAGAGTGCCCATGCACAGCTGGCACAGTGAGAATGGCCCCTGCCAGCCTGTTGATTTGCCAAACCTCCTTTATGGATCTGAAGTGCAATCAGAGGGGTGCAAACACTGTCCAGTGTTTCTTCCCAGAGCACAGGGGAGAGGGACAGAGAAGATACACTGGGTGGCTGAGCAGACATGAGGGTCTCATGCTTTGCTGATTGGAAGAGGCAGCAGCAATTTCTGCCCCTCTGAACCCGCTGCTGGAGGGGATTGGGACTTTGATGGATGTCCGAGCAATGCAGTGTGCCCAAGCCTAGGACACAGCTTGCCTGCTGCCCTTGCTCAATATCACATCAGTGACACCGCCCAGCCTCAGCTCTGCAGGGTTAGGACACGGTAATAAAGTTGCCTGGTTTTACCACACAAAGCTGGTGTTACTGATATATTGGAGAAACGCCATTTCCTAAAGAAGTGTGGGCTGCAATAACCCTCTGCAAGCAGTAGAAAATCCAGTGTGCTTTTCCTTCAACGTAATTATAAAATGCCACGATGTTCAAACAGAATGGTTTTACACACCTCTAATCCATCACAATGTGTGTAAATCAAGAGTAAAGGCAGGAGTCCTCACAGAGTGCCTGGAAGGCACAGCTTCCCTTGGGGCTTCCAGTTCCTCCTCCCAAACCTCAGCTGTAACGCCCCATGTCACTGTCGCTGGTGGGGCTGGGCACTTCTGACCTTCAGATCAGGTAATTACAGAGCCTGGAAGTGTTCTCAGCCAAAGCTGTTTAGCAGATAAGTATTTCTTATTAGTGTAGCTTTTTCTAATAATGTCAAATGTTTTCTTGCAGCTAAAGTCCACTTCCAGCATTCAGCAGAACTAATTAAGCATCTAATAAAAGCTGGGGCTAATTACACTATGCAGGTATGTGCACCTGTGACTTCTCCTATGAACATACTTGAACATTTAAACTGTTCTTGCTATTTCTTCACTGAGCAGGACCCTCCCTACCACAACACAGCAATATTACCTCCATTTGCAGTTAGAACTCTGTTAAATCCCATTTTTCCTCGCTGTTAATATAGATGTCAAGAATTATATCATCTTGTTGTTCTCCTTGGCTTTCTCCTCTCTCTCATCTTTCTGTTTTTCCACCTGTTTATCTTACAACACTATAAAAAGTTCCCTGGAATCCATATGCGCTATCTGTAACATGGAGATGTCACTACTTTAGTCCCTTTTTACCTAAAAAGTATTGTGTTACATGAGAGTAACTTTCCCTTTTTTTCAACATTTCAATTTATTGGAAGGAAGCTAAAAGGGGAGAGCACTGTTCCCTCTCTGCAGACAAGGAGGGTGTTGTGAGAGTAGGATGGGAAGAGCAGGGCAGGGCTGCTGCCGATGCATGGACTTGGATGGGACCCACCCAACAGCACGTGGATGTTTGTGGCTACATGTTCTGATTGCATTAAACCTTCCTGGATGTCTTAGACGGGGTGATTTTGGGTCACTCCTCCGAAGTTCTCTGATGTTCTGTTTTGCAAACCTCGACCTTGCTGAACCGTGGGTGATCCTGTAGTTTTCACTGAAGCACGTGAGCCCCTGTCAGGGGGTTCGTGTCCCTTAGGAAAGGAAAAGGACTTTATGTGTAGAATCTGTCCTTGTGATTTCAGCTGAGAGGATGTGAAGGCCTGTGGAGAGGAGAAGAAGCAGGAATGACAGAGTTGTCTCAGAAGGAGCCGTGTTGAGCCCTTCTCATGCAACCTTGTGATAACCTGAGTTTTAGGAAGAAGCCTTTTGCCTCAGGCCACCTCAGGTGTCCTGTCTGATGGCCTGAGTTTCTCCCTTCAGCCTGCAAATGTTTGCTCAGCCTCACTTGGGAGAGATGCCCGGTGGAATTTTCTGTAAGAGAGAAAAATGCCCACATCCCCTCTAGGAGAGAGAGAAGATGAGCTTTAGACAAGATAGCAAGATAGTAAAAAATATGAATAAAAAGGGTTTTTGCTGAACACTTAGAAGCTGAGATATTGAGAGGTCTCTAAAAACATGAGGTAATTAATCCTCATTGACGTTAATGGGATTTGGATGCCTAGGCACTATTGAAAATGCCAGCTAAGTAAACTGTTGTAAGCACAATGGCTGAGAATATAAATTTTTTTTTCACTTCTGCAGATCTCACTGCAGTGGTTGTTTTATGTAAGTTCAAATTCCAAGAGAATGTGTTTTACTTTGAGTTTTATTAGCTCTGCTTGATGCCATAAAACTAATGTTATCATCCTGTTGTCATCTAAAACATTTTGAAGATGAGAGAAAGAAAATTAGAGCCCTAAATATTTGAAAAGCCTTTCAAAACTATTTACTTTTTTCCTTTCTCCTCTGCTAGATCTACCCGGATGAAGGTCATAACATTGCTTCTGAGAAAAGCAAATATCACCTTTACAGCACAATCCTTGGGTTTTTTAGTGCTTGTTTAAAGGAGGAGACACCAATTTTACCACAGGAACCTGAAGAGGATGAATAAGGAAGCCCATTTGTGTAGTACTGAAGGGGACTTACTCTGCGGCTCAATAAAACCTTAAATAAAAGTGACTGTAAGATTGCAGATTCTGCAGAAGCTCAAGGGCAGCTAAAGGATATCACAGTGGAACAGCACATTTACAGACAATGAGCTAATAAACTGGAATTCTACTACAAAGTCCAAACATATTACCAAGGGACAAAACCTTTCCCTTTGTGGAAGGTCAGCAGTTGGTTACAGTTTCCTGGAAGAACTTAGTTTTGCATAAGTGTAGGGTTAGTGCATGTTTGTTATGTTAAGCCTCACTGTTGGTTCTGTAAGTGGTTGCTCGTTTTTTAATTTAAAATGCACATCTTTATTCATCTTTGCATAAGGCACAACCTATCATAAGTATTATGGCCACTAATATTCTAAAAGGTGAACTGCAATCTAACACTTTACTGTAATGTTACAATAAGTGCAATTCTTCCGCTGTCTATTACACGTAAGAAACCACGGAGATAATAAAGGGCACCATATTTTCTCTAGTTTCTGCTCAAGGGGATATTGTCTAGTGCATCATATAACATGGATATTGAAAATTATTTCCCCCCCACAATTTCAGCATTTACAATTATTACTGTACCTACTAGTAACCAATAAGGGACTTTTTGGTGGTATGCTTTGGTCTTTATGTATATACCCAGGATTCCCTAAGCAGAAAATCTTGCCGAGGTTGAAGAATTTTTTTCAAGATGTAATTGACAGCTGTATTTAAAACAATATCTGCAATTGAAGTCATTCCCCGGTCCAAAATGTATCTATTGTTTCCTTAAAATATGTTTGAGTTGTGTTTTGGTATTGTTTATAGTAGTTGATAGTTTGCTGGTTACACTCTAATTTTAGAATATGCTACTTTGTCACATGTAAATTAGATACATAAATATTAAATTATAGTTTCAGATAAAGAAAGTTTATTAACAATGTATAATGCCACTGAGTAATACTTTACTCCTCAAATGAAGACCTATTTTGTATAGTTCAGCTTGCTTTTCTTCCATCTGGTCTCAGATGTAATTCTAATGTTCATCAAAGTGGTGACGTAGCTGGAACACACCATTAGTTTTTATTCCAAGGCTGCTCACTGAGTCCCTTGCAACAGGATTTAGCTTTCACAGCATCACAAAGAAATGAAATGCTTTTCATTCAAGGGAAAGGAAGATCCTGACAAGTTAAATTTTATTATTTATTCAGAGGGCAAGCCCCTCATACATCCATTTATTTGCCAGGGTGAATTACAGCAATAGAAATTGAAACTATGAAATAAACAAGGCAGCCAGCTTGGGTTTGCAAAATATTAACTCTGATGATGAAAATCAAGCACAGTGTTGGCTTAATTTGAGGTATCTTCCCAAAAGTATGTGAAAGCTCTTGACAGATGCTGTGCCACTTACAAGAGAATAGCTGTAGGTTTTTGGGTTTTTTTTATTATTTCTGGATATATTCCATGTACTTTCCTACCCAGTTAAGGTTTAATTTCTTGCAAGATTAAAAAGAAATTTTTTGAAGGTAAATATGCTATTTAAGATGTAAAGTTCTGCACATTTTATGAGAATGGGAATTGTTTTTAATGTAATCAGAAACCACCTGGAGCTTTTTTACTCATCACTTCCTTTTAGAATATTTTCTTTCACCGTTAGGATTTTTTAATGATGCAAATAATTAATTTGTCTGAAAGGTGTGGTTTTATGAAACACTGAAAAGTCTCTGTCTTTTAATGTTTAGTATTTATCTTGTTTTATTAGCAATGTTCAACTATTTTTCAATTAGTTTAATACAGTTTTAATGTGCAATGATGCCTCGTTGGGTCCCAGTGTCACCGCAAAGTATGGCTTTGCTTTGTGGTAATTATAGACCATATGGAGTACAGAGGTATAGTGTAGGTACAGTTTATATCTCTGAAGGCTACTGTGAGCACTGCACCAAGATTGTAGAAAACCACCAAAACCATAAGAGCAGAATTCAAACAAGGTTTTGTAAATCCTGCTTTCTACAGAGGAGCAACATTTCCAAGTCTTCTGTTGGCTGAGACTGCTAGTTTGTGATTTTATAAATCACATCCATCACTTAATAAACTCTCATCTGACAATACCGATGCTTTTCCTAAACAAAGTCAGTAGACAAGGTCCCAATCCAGTTGAATTCAGTGAGATGTTTTCCCTGATTTGAGGCAAATGCCCATGAAGAAGGCGTTGAGATGCCATGCGGAGGACCTGTGACAAGGCTGACTCTCACACTATGTGCTGGGTGTCTCTGTGTCGCGGCCACTCCGTGCTCATATTCACTGTGCTCCACATTTAGTCGTGTTCAGTTACCTGCAAAAGAAAACCAACAAGGCTTGTGCCTCAGCAATAGGATTAAGCCTGTGCTGAGGACATACATTACCCCAGTTCTGTGGAGCCCACCCTGTTTCCCCCTCTTCCCATAGCTTTGTTTCAGGCCCCCATTCCCTACTCTTTCTACCCCAGCATCTCACCTCGTATTTACGTGAATTTGAACGTGTCATGAGGACATGGCCTTCTGTAAGAATGCCCTTGGCAAGACTGGTATGTCTGAAAAGTGTGTTATCTGAAATGTGGGTTATCTGTGTGTAAATGTGGTATGCCTTTATGTTCTTATTGTTTCTCACACTGTCCTAGAAATACAGGTATTTTCATATATAAATGTGTGTACAGGGGTGAGCATCAGACCCAGATTGATTGCTTTTACTGGAATTTTTATGTATGGGATGAATTCAAATATTGAAAAAGTGTTTTCAGGTATAGGCCCCAGTTCTAGTTAGACTAAAGAATTTGGTGTAAGGTGTCCCTGTTCAAATAATTCCTCCACTTACCGCACAACTGAACAGTGTTCTAGATCAGATTCTGTTCATTCATGGCCAGGCTTCGCAAACGAAGATTTGGGAAGGGCTCTACCCACGCTTGCTGCAAGCGCGCTGATGGCTAAAGAGGCAATCATTAATTAGTCCATGTGATCCATTGTACTGGTAAAGAATTAGTACACATTGCACAAAACCAGCATGAAAAGCATAGATTTTTTTGTAGCCTATCTGGTGTTAAGCACCAGGATGACATTTTAGGTATGAAAAATTACTGTTGTATTCAGCTGCCCTTAAAATATGGCACTAGACTAGACCTATTTTAGCTACGGAATCAGCATATCCATTTACTGCTTGCTAGAACTTGTCTTTACTGACTTGATTTCCTTTCTTTTTTTGGTGCTATTACAACTTGCAAAATCTATGAAACTTGTAGGTCATATTGAAATTTCAATTGTATTACAAAATCAGGACTAACTGCATGCCAATTGGAATATTTTCCCCAGATTGTTGAGTACAAAGGCTGATTATTTTTTAAATTAATTGATTTAATCTTTTTGCAGTGAGGACAGAATTATTTATGACCTGGTTTGATCAACATCTGCTATGATTTGCTGTAACCAGCTGCTAACTGTTCCTCAGTTTTTGGCATGTGTAGATCTCCCTGTGTGTGAAAATGAAGATGATTGCCTCTGTTCTCTCAGCTCTGGCACTTTGAATGTGGAGTCAGTTGGGTTCATTTAGTTGAGAAATCGTGCCTTTTGAGACAGAAGAGCTTGCATTTGATCTGAAGCCAAAGGCTCTCCATGGAAACTTGGAATGTTAAGCATTGGTTCCTTTAATAAAATGCAGAGGATACAAGGTGTGACCTGCTATCCCTCCTCCTGGGTTTAGGAGATCCTACTGAAGAAACTGAAGCAAGAGGAAGATTGACCCAAAGATACTAAACATCACTTTGTTTTGCACAGTCTAGAAGCACACAGGCAAGGTGCAGTGGTCCAGAAAGTTTGTATTTACTTCGAGTAACTCCTCCTGGTGAGTTGGTTGCCTCTCGGAAAGAAGAACCTCACCAGGATTGATTACTGGTGCATCTTCTACAAAACACTTTTCAGTGCCATTAAGGCTCCTTCTCTTTATCCTCTTAATGAGTTCAAGAGTGCTTCAGAGAATGGGGAGCTCGTGTGATGTGGCTGAGGGGAGTCACAACTTCCAAGGTGCCTGGAGATTTGAAAGGAAAAGAAAGGATTTAGTTAAAGTTTGGCTGTTGAATTTCATACATGAAAGTGGAGAAGGAGCCTGGCATCAAGGAGGTAGGTGGATGACAAGTGTTAGTGATTCACTCACCAGGGAGGTAAAACAACATGCATCTTACAAATCTAGTACCTAAATTTGCAGTGGTAAGTGAAATAAATGCTTGTTTTCCAGCATCTGGAAATTACAGTGTTGTTAGATTAGGTTGATCAGGTATTTGGATAGAATTAAGGAAATTAAACCGCATGAGCATATGCAGTCCAAAGTTTCCATTAAAGGAGACTAGAGGTCTTTCCTGTATAATTAGTTTAGAAATCAAATATCCTCCTTTTACGTAAGTGGAACCTGAAAACAACAAAATTGATTTAATAATGCCGATACCCCATGAGGACACAAATGATACATACACAATTCTTTTTAATTAAAATATCCCATAAAGTGCTAACAACCCTTTTTCAGATTTCATGACGGAATAAATAAAAAAAGAAAAGCTTCTGATTGATAAAACCAGCAGAGGGAATATAACTGCTGGGGGAGGTGCTCAGGAAATATTTCCTTAAGGAAAGTGATGTTTTCTGCTGTAACGTGTTCTGTGTTGTGAGCTGGCAGTGCAGCTGGCAGGCTTGCTTCTGAGGGAACTGAGATGCTGATGCACAGCTGATGTCCAGAAGCTGGGGTGGGGAGCACGTACCTGTAACAGGCAAGTGTTCCCATCCTCCAGACAGTGTAGAACCTTCACAGCTCTCTGTGAAAGGGACGTTATAGGCTGAGGATTTAGTCCATCAAGCAATACAATTGAAGGGCAAAGGCATGAAATTGTTACCTCTCGAATAAGGAGAATATTGTTAAAAAATGACTAAGCAATGTGGTCATCTTGCTGTTCTCCAGTTTGTCAGAGGTGGGTGTGGGGGGCTTGGCCAGGGCACGCAGTGCCCGACTCACACATGCAGCTGAGAGACCAGCTGGCAGCAGTTACAGCTCGGGGAGGGGTCTGTAAATCCTTTAACATTGCTGTGAAAAAAAAGGGAAGGGCATATAATGCATGGACAGAATATCTCTGATAATGTTACAGAAGAGCTGCTTTAGTAGAATGGATGGATGCTTCCAAAATCCTAACAAAGAGTGCCTGAAGAAGTGCTCTGGTTTGTTCAACCTCTCGGCCTTTTCCTGGAACGTGCATTTGGCAAATCAAATCGTGCATGGAATCCATTCTTAAGGAGCTTTTCAGCACCGTTAGGAGAGAGGTAAGAAGAGTGTTCTGAGAAGTCAGGCAAAGAGACATGACATTGCAATCAGTATGTTGCTCTGTTCAGAGCTGTTGCTCTAAAATAAAGTGGTTACCTTAGAGGTAGATGTAGCCAATGCTTGATTTAATGAACTTTCAGCTAAGGCAGGAGGGCCAGATCATTTTGTTATTTGCACAAAAGTGGGATGAATTACATGATTGTTAGTCTTTTGTTTAATTTATATCCTACATTTCAGATAGTCATCGTAATAAAACAGGAATTGTTAAATATAATTCCACATTTGAAATAAGCAGTTACAGTAAAATATTTTGTTTTCCAAAACAGTGCAAATTGTTGCATTTAAAGGTATTTACATTGCCAAGTCAACTATTCTTTTTGGGTTATAATAGACCCTAAATTTGTTGGGCTGATGGTTTTTTAATATGAAGTGGAAATTGTACTAAACTTGGACAGAGAGGCTTATCTGTTTTTATAAGAATTGCAGAAATACAGTGAATCTGAATACCAGTGAAATATTTGAAGGATGTTTTGTAGAACACCATATGAAAAATATACATTACTCTAGGAAGCTGAGGATTACAAATGGAGGAACAAGTACAATCATTTGGTGGTGTAACCAGAATTGAGCAAGAAATAGCAAAGGTGGTGTGGAAAATTTATTTAGGCAGAACTTTCGGCCTTAAAGGGAGCACCGTGAGAGAGCATATCAAATTTTTCATCTTTGCTTTCTCCTGTGTTTTTTTAATTCAAGAACTTGTTTCTTAGTTGGGGCTGGAAGCAAGATTGTGGGCGGGTTTTTTCAAGGACCTGAGAGTCTATCAGTATATTTTCTTTGAAAAAAAAATAATTAAAAATCAAAGCCCAGAGTGTAAGCTAGGAGCTTAGCAATAACAAATTGGAAGAGTGGGAGATTCAGCTGATTACAAGGAGTGGTACAGTGCTTCCTGAAGAGGCCTCAGCACTGTGAGAAAACAGAACAAGGTGCTGTTTACCCCGAGTGAAGAAGTTGAATTGTGGTTCATAAACAGTGTATGGGAGAGAGTCTTTCTGTCTTATCGTGATGTGATGAGAAGGTCTAATTCCTTTGGTATGGTAATGAGTATTCATTATACCCGTGACCAGATTTGAAAGGCTGAGTGCCAGAGGCATCTGGTCCTGTGTAGGTGCACAGCACTACATCTGAGAACAAAAATATGCCACAGTTTTCTCTTCATGTTCGTCTTCCTTTGCCATGCCACTAGAGAAGAGTTTAAGAGCAGCCATGGAGGGGGGAACAGTGGCAGCAGCATCCCAAAGGCCTCCTTGGGAAAGGGGACAGAGAAAGGGAGCGGTGTGGTTGAAAGGAAAACCTTCTCCTCTGCCTGCCCTTCATGGGGAACAGGGAATCTGCTCAGGGAAGGGCTTGGGGTGATATTTGAGGCTGGAAGAAGCTGATTCTCAGATCTCCTCTTGTTGCACCTGCAGGGTTGTTCTGGACATGGTGGGGAATGAAATCCTGCTCTTCCAAGGGAGAAAGTTTCCAAAAGAGGCCCTTGGAGTCAGCTCATGTTTGGGAAGTAGATGGTGGTGCTTGACTGGGGGAAAAGCAGGGAAAGAAACCTCAGTGGAAGCTACACCGGAGCAGTGTGTGTGTCCCTGGCCTGCATCTGAGCCAGCTGGAGGCAGAGCTACAGCTTAGCTAACCATGGATCCGTTCTGGTTCTTCTGTTTGGGCAAAGGGTGCCAAATACTCTGCATAGTTATGCACTGTTGGAGATGATATAAATCCTATAGCACTTATTTATGCTAGTAATTATTTATTTATTCACAGTGTCCTCAGAGAATGCAAATTGTAAATCCCTCATGAGATGGGCTGTTGACCTGCAAGTAGGGTTGCTGCCCATGCTCTGCATGAGGTTTTTCCAGCTGAAATGGTACAAAGTAAAGGGTCCTCAAATCCTGCTGGTAAGGACCTGCCTGTGTCAGCAGCTTGATACTGGAGAGGATGAACCACTCCTTACCTCTGCTGAGGTGATGGATCAAGGATATCTGCCATATCATGCCCCTTCACTCCATCAAAGAGGGAAAATAAGAAGCAAACCAAACCTCTTCTGGTAGTTCAGTTTAGGATTAGGGGTTTGATGGAAAAAATAATACAGTCAACCTGAGTGTGTTAAAAATTGATTCAGTGATAAGTATCCACTTTTTTTGCAAACCAGCATCTTTTCTCGTTTAATCCATCTGCAGAGTTAACTTTGACTATCAATTAGCATTTTCCAGCATGCCAGTCCTGGTTCCTCCATTACTGTCATGCTGTGAGTACAGCAATCTGGGAAGGGAATAGAGCATACCTCAGAAATCCTGAGACACAGACTGCAGTATAAAATATGGCTGGTGATCAATTTGAAAGATTTAAGAGCACTTCTCTAGCATCCTAGCTGAAGCTTGTAATTTCTGCAGATAAATACTGATGTTGTTGCCACAGAAGCCTTCAATTCTTCATCAACCCCTGATTTGGGTTTTGCTCTGTGACAGGCTTTGGGATACCTGAGTATCCATTGACAGGAAATGAAGGAACACTGTAACACACACTTAGGATGTGTCACACTGTCAAGTGTTGCCCCTCCAATGGTGGTTTCAGGTTCCATTAGTTTACATTGTTCCAGAACCAACTGCTGAATTCAAGGAAAACATATCTGCCCTTTATTTAGCTACTGCAATGGGAATCTGGAGCTATAAACATCTTTTTTATAGATGAAGAAAAACAACTTCATGCCTTCTGAGGTACCCTGGTGTGTTTTCATATCAATGTGTAAAACCATATTGGTGCTAATTCAAGATATCTGTGTATTCTGATCAGTTTGAGAGGGCATGTCTGGAAGGAGTGGAAACAGGTTTTCAGTTCTTTTTCCCTTTTATATAACACTGATACAGGCTGCTTAATATGGATGCTGCACTGCATTTTCTTCTGTCCCAATTAACCTGCCACCTTCTCTAAATGAAGCTTGTACAAATGTTGCCATGCATGACCACCAAATGTCACTGCACCTCAGCAAACTCAACAGAGGGTTGGCTGGTTTATGTTTTCTTTATTATAGCATTAAAATGATTATTTATACATTGATTGTTAGAGCAAGTTCATCAATTTAATGCTGTAATAAACTTGGCCTTGAGTATAGTTTTAAACATATCAAAGTATAAAAATATGCACGACTGGACCTTTCTGAATTGCAGGAATGTGATTCAGACAGAGAGAAAAACCTGAAAGGTATGTGGGACATTTAATGGCTGTATTAAAATCCCTAATAATAAATGACAAGGTAATTAAGGTGGAAAAAACCCCATCCTAACAAAAGTGCTTTAAGCAATTGCAATAATGTCATGGAAGTAAAAGAACACATCCTGCTTGAGGAGGGGAGATCTCAGATGGTCCAAGTGAATTGATTATTCAGATTATCAATGTCTCATTTAAGTACCTCCAGCTGTATAACGTAATGTACAAACTGGCGTGTCTGACCATTTTAAGAGATGTAGAGAATTATAAACTCCACTGGGTGATGCAGAAATGTATCTACAGGTGATGCAGGTCCTGCAGATACAAAATAGATTAACATGGGTGAGGAAAAAAGGGAATGAGGTTTTATACAGCTGCTGCTTTGTAGGAAGTCTGTGCCAGACCCAGAGTACTGGAGAATCTAAGCCCAGACCTAAGGGGTTTATGTATAGATAGGAAGGTTATACTTAATGTAAATGTATATTTGTAAGATAAAAAAAAACAACTTAGGAGTTATTTATCCTTCTCACCTCCCTGCCATTCCCCCTTTTGTTTCCTTCTGTATTCTAATTACTCTTTTATTTGACATTCCTGTTGTTCCTTAAACTTGCATCACACTTTTTTAAAGACAGACAGAAACTGTACTGTCCATCTTTGTAGGTGAAAGCATTTGCCCAAAGTTTTTCAGAAGAACATGGCTGAACCAAACTTCTAACTCTCTCCAGGTGAATGTAACATTTTATTACACATCTCAAAATGCCTACAATGGGAAACTAAAATTCTGCTGGAGATCATAAACTTTAAAGCGCCCGCTTTTATGATGAACTACAGTGCCTGAAGGAAAATATCCAGAGAACTGACCTGTTCTCTTCCTCCTCCCTCCCTGCACATGTACACTCTGTTTGTCCTTCAGAACCAGAGAGGGCTCAGACATGAGCTCCTTAGCTGGTTAAAATGCAAGAGAAATACAGCACAAAGGCTTTTGATGGATAGCGTAGGAAAGAGAGAATCTGGGCACTTAATTTGTGTCTATAGCAATTAGTTTTAAAAACTGCATAAACCGTTAAGGCTAAATTTTTTCAATGTAATTGCTCTTAAAACATGTTCAAGCAAAATATTATCCTGCCTAGCTGATTGTCTTACCATCTTTGCAGCTGTATTCCTGTGCATTAATAATACCTAGGTTTGCTTTCTGGGTCTCTCATTCAGCATAACACTTCAATTTAGAGCAGCTAAAGGCAGGAGTATGGGAATTGTCCTCTTGCTCCCTCCCCATGAACCCTCCTCAGCCTTGCTGCACCCACCAGCATCTCCGGCTGAGAGGACTGTGTGGTGGGATTTTAGCAAGCAGGAATCCTGCTGTGTTTGAGGTATGTTGCTTTATAAGAAGTCTTGTAACAGTGCCAGTGATTCTTAAAGAGTTGCAGTCGAAGTCCCATGAAGTCAAGCAAGTCCTTGCAGTTGGCTTCAATGGGTTTGGATCAGACCTGTTCTGCTCTCTTGTCCTAACATCCCTGCCATAGTCTGGTGCAAATCATACGGCGGCAACACAAAAGCACGTTGACCTAACTACAATATACTGGAAAAATACTACTAAAGGGTTGTTTTGTTTCCTTTGAGAGGGGAAAATCACCTATTGTGTGTGTTAAGGTACTTTCCTCAGCATCTGAATGTGCTCAGGGAGACTGGGGGTTTCTGGATTTGGGCTTAGGTGAATCCCGTGCAAACTCTAATGGAGATTTTGGGCATTGACAGGCACAATACTGTTCTTTTCTGCAGATACCTCATGTGAGGCAATAACTTCTGAAATGTCTTGTTCTGTCCTGTAGCAGGGACGATCTTTTGCTGTGTGCTCTGTGCATGCTCCTTCTGCCAGAATGAAAGTATGAGGCAGGGGACTCCAAGGGTTGCTCACCCTTTTGTAAATAACCCCTAAAGAGGAGGGATGAGGATTACTGGTGTTTGAGCTAATTTAGTCTGAATTGTGTTCACAGTCTCCCTAATCCCTTTCTAACCATAGTCAAGCACAGTTCTTCCAACCTGAAAGACCAAGCTACTGTGTCCAGTTGAATGACAAAGATTAACTGTTCTTCCACGCTAAGTTAGACCCCAGAGAAGTGGTCACAGCACCAAGCCTGGCAGAGTTCAAGAAGCATTTGGGCAATACTCTCAGGCACATCGTGTGATGCTGGGCCAGGAGCTGGACTTGATGATCCTTGTGTGTCCCTTCCAACTCAGCATGTTCTGTGATTCGGTGATGTTTACATTATAAATTTCTGAATATATCACACATTTACTTTTAACCTTTTACATTATAGCATAATAAGTACACCACGTAACTACTAGGGCTTCTGCTTTCCCTTATGTGAAGCAGAGGAATAGGCACACAGTGATGTGAAAATGCACAGAAAAGGAGTGATTTATTTACCTTAACATTCAATATATTGGCATATTGCCTGTTTATGCTGTAACAACAGGGTTTTTGGGGAGTAAAGGCAAAGGGAGTAAGCAGAATAAACTGTCTGCATTGTACATATGGTAAAATAATTATTTGTATTGATTCTCAGAGCATTTATATTCACCAGAAATGGAGGGTGTTAACACTGTTGATTGCAATCTGTCCTATCAGAAGGTGGGACTAAAATGCAGAAGAAACTTCTCACAACCTTGGTGCTCCCAGCTGAGCACCCCCTGGGTGCCTGGTGAGACTGGAGAATGGGAGGGAAGGTAAACACACCAGTGTGGGTTTCTCCTGTTCGATGGCCATCCTTGGGTGGAGTGCTGTGTGTGGAGCAGTAAATGATTAGCAGAAGAGAAGGAAGACTAAACAGTTACCATGGTAACTGAGTGGCCCAGAAAAAAACTTAATGCACAAAATACCCTTTTCCTTCAGTGGCTGCTGTGTTTCGTCCCATGTCTGTTGTGATTGTTGACTGTTTCATTCCTCTTTGTTTTAAAATAGTTTTGAAACTTTACAATACTCACTGAAAAAGGAAAAACAATTTCTTCATTCCCTCCCTGCTGCTGTTGTCCACATTTCCCTCCTCCTGTTTAGTAGTGAGGAGTCAGGTCCTTTGGCATCCTGATGGGTAGGTAGAGCATGGCTAACTCATAGTGCCAGCTTCTGTGTGACTGCCCTCATTTGCCCTCTCCATTCTCCCCAGTGCCTTGGGTGGTTTTTTTTTTTTTTTTAGATACTGTATTTGCCAGCTCTCATGGATGGGAGGTTACCAGAAAAAATAATCAGGAGTGAAAATGTCTGTATGCTGGGGGAAAACGTGCTTGTGCATTCTTCCTGTTACCCATGGGCAGAAAAGCCTTTCTGGTTGGCATCTGCAGGGGAGAGTCACACAGGCTGTTTAAATGAATGCATTTTGCAGGCTCCACGTGCAACCCCACTGCAATGTAAATGGAGAATTTGGCTCTCTCTGCTCTGTGTAATCAGTGACAATTTTTAAACACTCGATGGAAGCAGACTAATCTCCCCCTTGGCAGTGTTAGGGCTGCTGGCACCCACCTGGGGTGGAGAGTCAAGAGGGATCCAGAGGTGAAACATCCCTGAGTGGGAAGTCTCCTTCTGTACAACACACGTGATGTGTGGTGGTCATTGTGCATCAGACTTCCAGCATCAAAAATGAACTTTGAATCTGGTCTTGAGCTGGTCCAGAAAAAAAAAAAAAAGGTTGTTCCTGATCTGGCAGAGAAATTATCAGAGTTAATCTGTTTGGTCCTGCTTGTGGGAAGTAGCCATCATGTCCTGTGCAGGGGGAGGCTTTAGTTGGTGTTTCTGAGGACACTTCAGACTGAGTAGGAAAAGGTTTTCTGGATTCATTTGGTGAATGAATTCACCAGTGTTTCATTTCCAAACACAAGAAAACCCATTTTCTTGGAGTTGATGCAGACTCTCCTACCTGTGTGAGAGATTGAAATGCTGCCTCCTCAAGAGATCAAAGGTCTCTGACAGCGGCAATCAGTGGTATAAAAAATGAAGTGTGGTTTTCAACACTCATTCATCCCTGAGCTTCCCTCGGTGACATCCCTGCTCTCTCTTTAGGAGGCATCTCTTGATGAACACATTTTTTTCTCCTGCTGTTGACAGTTCTGTTTTCTGCCAAAATTTTATTTTCAGGAGACATACTGGTATGTTATTTTGAGCTCTTTATCCTGGTGAAAACTAATGCAATAAACTGATGCTCCCTCATTTGATGGGCACTTAAAATGTGTAGCCTCCTGCTGCTCCTTAAAATGTCTAGTCCTCCCTGCAATCAATACCATGAGCCAAGTTCCATGGGAATTATGGCCACTTTGGGCTGTTCTTCTCCCCCGATCTTGTCCTAAAATCTGCTCAACTTCCTTGGATTGACTGCACTGATTTGCCAGAGCCACAGGGGCTCAGGGTAAAGCCACCATGTCCCTGGTCAGTTCAGAGAAGGAAAGTAGCCAGAGTATCAGTGGGGTGACAGTGACTTTCAATCACTCTGGAAACGCCCACGGGGCTCTGTGTCCTGCTGCCTCAGAGAGGTGGTGGAGGGAGGGCAGTAACAGGATTTGTCATTTCTGTGACGGCTTTGAGTGGAGATCCTTGAAAACACTCGGGTTTGCCTGTTAATCTAAGTTGACCTACCGTGTTAATGGCTTGGGTTTGTATTCACAGGTGAGTGAGGTCTAATGTACAACAGGGTTGCATAAACACACACTGGTAACGTGTAGCAACAAGGATGTAAAATGACAAGTCAGTATTTATTTTAATAACCAAAATTACAGAGGCTGTTGGGGGAAAATTCCCACACTCTCGTTTGAACAGTCCTTTTATCTGATTTTGGTGTCTCATTCCCTCACATCCCCAGTGCACAGTACCATTTTCTACACGGGTTTTTCTCCCTCATTCGTGAGGGTTTGATCGCAAGGGTGGGCAACAGACTCACTCCAATGAAAATTAGTAACAGCTCTATGGATTTCCTTTGGATACCCTCTTTTCAAAGTCCAATTCAGTGTTTTGCATGGGTGCTAATCAGCACTTTGGCCAGCCGAAGGAGGCAGCTACGTGCACAATGCAGCTGCTCCTGCCCACGCTGCTCCTCTGCTCTGCAGCACTCGTTGCCCTCCGGGCTGCTGTCCCGGTGCCACCGCTGAGCTCCTCACTGCGGGTCTGCAGCGTGTCTGGAGGAGACAGCCTGTCATCACTGGGTGAGCAAAAGGGCTAACCATGTGTATGCACAGCCATGCTGATCGATGGAGTGACACAAAGCTGCTTCTGTGCAGTCAGTAGAGTGGATGTGATGGCTCAGAGTCGGGCTCTCTGCTCTCTGCCATCTGCTGTAGGTATTTCAGGATGCAGAATCCTCAAAGCAGGAGCTGCTGCACCCACAATGTCTGCAGTGCTGGAGTGATGCCGTGTTGTGATCTGCAGGAATCTAATGTAGCTTTCGGATGGAATATACAGGAAATCTTAAAATAAATAAATGGAATCCTTTCCAATACCACATGATAATCACTGCTTTAGGGTAGGCTTGTGAATTTAGGCTGCTAACACTAATTCATAGGTATAACATACTGATTCTGTCAGTGGTTTATCTAGCGTAAGTTTTCAGTTTAGTTCCTTTGTTGTCTGACCTGCAGAAGCAAATCCCCACTTGGGAAAGCAGTGGAAATAGTGGAAAGGAGGTCTTGGTTTGAATGTGCTCACCCAGAGTTTGCGTGCACAACATTATTGTCTTTTGTAAATCCAGTCCTGGATTTCTTGGACACAATTTCATCTTAGGGTACATAGTTCTGCATTTAATTCCAGCATTGAGAAGCAACATGTTTTATTGTGCCCTGAGGTTTTGCTTTGCTGAGTAAGTCTTCAAGAGCACAGCAGCACACATGGCATTTGGAGAACCAATGTAGATTGTCAAGGTTTAATGTAGGAGGAACCATTCATCTGTCCTTTTTTTTAGTCCCATTCCTTATTTTGCTTTAATTTACAAATTAAGTGGGCCTTATTCAAATCACTGGGGGTTATTTAAAACACTATTTCCTAGAGAATATGCTTCTCTAAGGGAACCAGTTTTGATTTTCAGGGATCAGGAGACACTTTCTGTTCCTATACCACACAGGATTTGATGAAGAGGCCACATATTTAGAGTTGCTAATACTTCTTTCATGAATCAAGTAGTCAGGGGAGTTGAAGGAGGACAATCAGCTGGTGGTTGAGTTGTGAGTAGTTCGTTGAACCTTGCATATGATTTAGCTGTGGAAGAGCCCATCTGTATGAGAGAGCATACTACCTTTCTATTCAAAATCCTTGGAGCTGGAAAAAAACAGGCACCAAACACCCAATATGATAACTTTTATTTTGCATAGGGAACCAACATTAAATTAGGAAAACCAGTCAAAGAAGCAGGTTACAGGGCATAGAGGTTGTTTAAAGATGCTCTATTAGAGTAAATACCTTGTTAAAAAAAAAAAAGTTTACTTAGAAGGGAGAAAAAGCCATCCAGTAAAACAGCAGTATAAAAAAAATCCTATTAGGAGTAATAAAGACACCCTTTAAAATATGAATAATATGTAAGAATGGGAAAAAATAATACAAAAAAAGTTGTTCTGGTAGCTGAAAGGTAAAACACAGCAGATGGATCAGAAGAGATTTTTGAGACACGGCTTCCCGAAGGCCTAAAAGCTGATGATGGAAAACTTCCCAAATCCTGGCAAAGCAGAGAGCCTGCAGGATGCCTGTGGGGCTGGGGTGGAAGTGGAAGAAGGGCTGTAAAGGAGCATCAGGGGCAAATGTGATGAATCCCTGCACGAGAGTTCACGGCAAAGGTGGGACCCACCACGGGCTGAGTCCGAGGAACAGTCCCATGCCGACACCTCAGCAAAAAACCTTTTTAAAGCAAATCAATAAAATTTACAGTTACAAATTGCCAGGCTCAGATGCATGTGCCCTAAAGCTCTCTGAGGAGCTGAAGTGTAAAACTGATGAACTATTTCTGGCAGTATGTGGTGTTTCAAGACATCTTAGTAGCAGAGAGAGAAGCAGTAAATGATGCCAATCTTTACCAGCCCTAAGGAGGGGTGGCTGTATTGCAGGAAGCCTCATTTCTGCATCTGACGTAGAAACAGGAAAGAAAGGGATGGAAAGACTCGTTGATGGGGATGATACAGTGGGAAAGAGGTTCCGTGGATTTTGCAGAGACCCCTAGAGCAGTGAGAGCCAAGGTATGTGCACAGGGCTGTTCTGTCATGCATCACGTGCATGGGTTTTTAGCAAGACCAAATTCTCTTACTGACTTGAAGTTTTATGTCATAGAAAAGTGAATAGTAAAACTAGATAAAACTTGAGAAACAAAGGTGGGGACTAATTATCAGGTTTTAGCTGTTCCAGAAAAAAACTCAGTTGGGATCTGTTCTACTCGAGGTGTTCAGAAATTAAAAGCGAAAGAGGCAAAAGATGAAGGCAAGAAACCTGCAAGGCTGATGATGCGAAGTTGCTTTGTTCTGACAAGCCCAAAGCTGTCTGCCAACACGTACAATAAAATTGCAGATGAAATTTAGTAGCAATAATGCAAATTAATGCATAGAAGGGAGAAATTGTTCTATTTTTGTGCGTGGTAGGCTCTAACTGCTCTATTACTATGCTAGGGAGAGATCACGAAGCTGTTCTGGATGGATCTCTGGGTACTGTGTGAAGTTCAACAGCGAGAAGGACAAGTGAAGCACTGGGGATTATAGAGAAGGCGTAAAGAATAAGAAAGAAAATGTTATTATGCAGTTGTAGAAATCAGATTTTTAGAAAGCCATCCAAAAATCTTGAATGCCCTGTGTATTGTTATCCTCCCTCAAAAAAAGGATGTGATAGAACTAGAGACACAGGTAGTCAGAAATTGAGAATATTTACTTTACAAATATGATGTACAGAGCAAGTAAATATGTTCTCAACATTTAAATCCTAAGACTTTAGTCAATAAAGATTTACTAGAAATATTTCCCAGGAAGCACATTCATCAGAATTGGCCCACGCTGTAAGCACAATTTGATTGCTATGACTATTATTAAATTAAGTGGAAATTTGGAGAAAGTTTGTCAAAGAAGGTTGACTATTGTTCCTGAGAGAGTTCATGAATTTTTAGCCAAAATGCAATTGTTTGTGCATTTTATCCAAAATTTTATACCAAACAAACAGGAATGAAGGGCCTGCTGAATGAGGTAGTACATGATAGATAAGTGAAGAAAACTGGCATAGCTGGCATTACATGAAGAATTAATTTTCAAGGATGAAAGGAAAGACTTAGTCTGAGAGGTGGTGGCATTTTTCCGTCACCTTCTGATGGTCTAGCACCTTTTTTCTTGCTGTTTTTTTTGTTTGTTTTTTCCCCAAATGCTGTGTTTTAGCTGCTGCTATGTCAGGCACATGCCAAGTGATACAGTGACACTGCTCCTTGGAGCGTCACTGTTAGAGGGTCTAATCCCTTGTGTAACATCACAGTAAATGTCAAACTACTTCACTGACATCCAAGGATGTTCCCAGTGCATCATATTCTCGTGTAATTTCCATACGTTTCAGCACTGTGCTGTGCTAAAGACTTTTATATTGAAATAAAACAGGAATCCAAAACAAGCAGCACTCATTTTGCTATACAATGGCAGATAAGCTGCTGAAATTGATTAAACTTAACTTTTATTAAAGTTTAAATAAGCCAATAAAAATATAGGTTGTGAAATATTTTAATACTGTGATTTTTTTAAAATTTCATTGTATAGATTTGCATGGTATGACTTGTAAGGAATCACTGGTTCTGGCTTGGAATGAAACGATAAACTGCACATAGATGAGGCAAATTGGAAGTTAATATAACATTAAATAATTGGAAATGTTTTCTGTTCCATAAAATTAGAATGAAAAATGCCAAAACATGCTCTAAACTGCCTCTTTCATCATGCTGATGCACAGTGTTAATACATCATTAGAGTAAAGTGGTAATTTTTCAGGTGCGTTACTGAATAGCACCTATCCATTATGGAGCAATAAATGAATTGAGGAAAACAAGATATAGGACCAAAGAATTTTCAAATGAACAATGAAAGGTCAGTTTATAATGTAAGTAAAAGTAAAAAAGACATGGTCTGTGACATCTGGACAAAATATATACATCCAGAAATAAGAAGTGCCATTAATTTACTAAGTCTCTGCTGACACAGAAATAAGAAAGAATTGCTGTTCAGCATCATCTGAGGGAGACCAGGCTGCCTAAAACCCCCTCTGGGCATTTCTCAAAGCAGATGACCTGATGGTTTGGGTACCCACGCACTTCCAACCCCGGCAGCTCGGCAAGTCCCCATCACACAGCAGTTGTTTCTGTTCTACAGTTTAGGAGCAGAGTATCTTAATGTATTTAAGTGCTTATTTACTTCTTGAAGTAATGAGGTACCTGATGTTTTCTAGACACAACAGGTATTTCCATCATTCCAGTTCAGTTGCTGCTTATCCAGTGTGCAGGAATTTAATTGTCTGCTTTTACAGAGGTGTCTCTCCGAGACGTGACATGCAGAGTCATAGAGAGATGGGGCTGGCTTGGAAATGCAACACAAGTGACAGTTCAGCCTCTTAATTAAAAAAAAGCCCCAAACAATTCCTTGCATGACTGTGCATTTCTGTCCCATTGAAAATGTGTATGATTTTTAAAAGACTCGTGGTTAAAAGCACTATATTACATAATTTGTTTCTTAGTGCTGCCAAAATGAAGGGGAAGTGCCCAGTTTACCCTTCACATGAAACCTAAGAACAAAAATTGAGAAAATGCTGAAAATGAAGGACAAAAAGAAGACAACTGTAGAGTTTTGTTTTCACATGTACTTAAAAACAGCCAGCTGTTGAAAGGTTCTGCTCTTGAACACTATGTTTCTTCAGAGATAAAAAGTAACAGCATATTTTTGCCCTGGATCATTTCTTGAAGACTAAAGAGATCAGAATAAAGATATGTAAAATCCTTTTTACAAAAGGGCTCAGCTTTAGTCTGGGCAAAAGAAATGCTGCGAAAGACCTTTCTAAAATTGCTCTAAATGAAATAATGATGGAAGAACATGCTCGGGAAGATATATTGTTGTTCACAGGCTGTTTAGACCCTGTCAAACATGTCAGCAGTGTACTGCAGGAATGGTTTATGGCAGAAGAAGGCCGTGGGGCTAATTCTGGTCCTGGCAAAGAGTGCTTAGTCTGCTCTGGGAGCTTTTTGGCCAACTCTGCAGTGGGTTTTCAGCTCCCACTGTGAGACAAACAGTATATATTTTGCTCTATGAAGCAGCAGCAGGCCTTAATTAATGTGTCTCGGCTGTCAAACGGGTTTGTTGGCATCTTCTTTCATCAGAACAATTTTAGGAACATCCATTTTCTATGTCCAATGGCATTTTAAGACATAGGAAATGTGTGTTTCATTACAGTACATAACCTGTTTTCCTTTGACTGAGCTTTGCAAGGAAGAAGGAGCCTCCTTTTTGCTGAGAACTCCCCCATGGTTGCTTTAATTAAAGAAAATGACAAGCTAAAGCCTTGGAGAGAATGCATCTTGGATATGTGTTCCCTTTCTGAGCTGTACCCAAGGACGAGGCAGGACTGAAATGCGCATTGGAGCACAGCAACAGTCCTTCAGGGGAGTGGGTGACTTAAACAGGCAGAAGATGCTGTGAAATTACTACCTTTATATATATATATATGTATATATACACATGTCAAGAAAGAGAGGAATGCATTTCACAGGAGGTCCTTTTGGAAAATGGGGGTTGGTATTTTGTAGCCTGTAAGATAAAAGCATGTTGGATGGTGTTAATGCTACTGGATACATCATAGGAGATCAAGGCTTTTCACTAATGGCTCAGAAGTGAAAAAAACTGCCTTGGATTAAGTTATTTTTAAAAAATCATTGAAAAGTCTGGTATGTTTCTCTTAACAATGGGAGAATGGTTATATTTCTTCATGTCTGGGCCGTGAGAAAATTCTACAGCTTCTTACAGAAATTCAAGGCATGATTACAAAACTCTCGACCTTTGTCCTCTTCTCAGCTTCTCAGGGAAAGGCCTGGCTATAAAAGAAGTGAAAATTGCTGTGTTTTATTGTTGGCAGTTTGGAGGCTGAAATTAGACTGACTGGAGGTATCACCCCAGCTCAAGAGCTGTACAAGTCGTTGAAAATTATGTCCTTTCTTTCTTTTTTTCCCAAACATGGACTAGAAGTCTTTGATTCTGTAAAATGTTAGGATGACTCTTTTAGTGCAGGGTTGAAATCTGGAGTAAAAGGGCCCTTAAACATGCCCTCCCTCCCTCCCTAGAAGGCAGCTGAGGAAGGTGGATGAGCCTGCTTGCTCTGTGCTCAGCCGCGGAATGTCCACCTAAATTAAACACTGCCTTTTGTAAATGTCACTCGGGGATGCAGATGAAATCTGAAACTGCCTAACAAAACTGAAAAGTGGGACCACTAGAGGCGGTTGAACCTCCAAAAGACCATGTGGGTACAATAAATTTTTCAAACCTCTGGTTTTCTCTGTAGAACCGTCCTCAGAAATCTTGTCTTAACCTGCATCTAACACAAATAAATAAAAATCAAATCCCAATAAATTACATATTTTAAAGGTTTTAGATACCCTTTGGCATCTTTGTAGGATAAAGGTTTGTGTGTGGAAATCCAAATTCTGTCTCCAGCAATAGGGCCCTGGCCCTACTGCGTCCAGTTCTTGCCCATTTTTTCATATACACCCTTAGGGAGATTTCTAGTGCAGAAACTGCAAACACATGAATTAGGAATATTTATGCTCCTGCTCATTTAAAATATTGTCTCAAGCAGTTAATAATGTTTATTTGGTTTTGTTTTGATTATTAAAGTTTATAACATTTGAATACTTTAGAGAATGGGTAAAGCTGTTTTCTCAGTGCAGTGAAGAATGGAAACAGCACAAATTAAATGAGATGTGGAAAGTTTATCTTTTGCTTTGTGAATCTGTTCATTTGCAATGGCTGAATTAGTTCATTTTGCATGTTGATAGAATGTCTTATTCAATTTTGGAAACCACATACAGTAAATTCTTTTTTTCTTTATAAGAGGTGGCTGGTGCAGTACACACCATTAGTTTGAGTGGTATTGTCACAGGGAAAGGTCCAGGGACAGATTCTGATTTGACTTTGATTTCGATTATATGTTTATGTACATCTGTCTGTGAAATTGCTCTGGAATTTTATTATAATTCATGAAGCAGGACTTCAGTGAATGTATTTGCTGATTTCAAATGAGTTTCTGAATACTTCACCTTTCTGAATGATTCTTACATATGTAAGTACTGCAGGGCCCTCTCTGGTCCACCTTGCCTGGCTCTTCTACTTTTATTTTGAATCAGATTCAACTCTTATTACTATATTCCTACCCAGGATCCTCTACAAATATATCTTTCCTCACTTTCCTTGAGTTTGATTGAGTCAGTTCTTACCAAAATATACCATATTTCTAGTTCTGGGTTTCTGAGGATTGTGATGTGCAAAACAGGCTTAGAAAGAAAAAAAGTAAGAATTACTTAATTGAATAAGTGACGTGTTTGACGTAGTTGTGTTATAACCTTTCTTTTTAATATGTTTATATATCTATATCTCCCCTGTATATAGTCAGTCTGTCTATCTATCTATCTATCTATCTATCTATCTATCTATCTATCTATCTATCTATCTATCTATCTATCTCCTAGTTATTTGTTCCAGTTGGTGTTTTTATCTCTGTCCAATGTGGGCAATTGTGGCTGATGTAGCAAAAAAAAGTTTTATACTTTTCCTGATTTGCTTTGGCTTTTTTTTTTTTTTTTTTGCTTCATTTGTCCTTCAAAGCTGGGAACTGCATCATCCCTTCTGACCTGCTGACACAAAATTTATTGACAGTCTACCTAAAGGAAAGGGTGATGGATAACAAGAATAGGAGAAGGTGTAAGTTTGATGGATGACTTGGGTCTCAAAAGCCTGTGATCAGTCCAGCAATCACCTTTGTCCATTTAAATTATTCAGAAACCATGTTAGTGCTTCCCTTTTCTCATAACTAATAAATCTGTAATAATAAATCTAATAAATCTCTACTGGGACAAAAGTGCATGCAGGTGGTGTGCTGGAAGGTGGGACTGGGCCAGCTGGGCCGGGGCTGTCATGGAAAGAAAAAGGTGCCCTTTGCAGCTTTTGTTCTCCAGTCTCATGTTTCCCCTCACATGTTTTGTAGTTGTCATGGATGTTTTGCACAGGCATTAAAGGTAAATAACTTGTTCCACAACTCTTTCTAGAAGATGGTTCTGATGGAGATTTGTTCTAGCAGGAATATTCATGATTTTTTTAATAGTATTTAATTATAATTTGCCAGTATAAGTATCTAAAACAGCCCCTTGATAATTTAAAGAATGCAGAATGAGGGAACAGACCCTCTGATTTCTGTCCTTCTGAGGGATCTCTTCTCACTGGGATGTGTAGCCCCTTGCTCCTTACTTACCTTTCTTTCCCACTGGCTCTGGAATTACTGTTCATTTGTTGGTGTAATTCCAAGGCAATACCTGGGAGCCGTCCACACACCTGACCCCTGGTCATGCGGGGCACCAGGAGGGAGCCAGGGAGTGCTGAGGAGCAGCTCTGCCTGCCCAGGGTGGTCCTGCGTGGGCTGATGAGGTTCAGGGGGTCAGGGAGGTCTGGGCTGCAGAATCCCTGCTTTGCTTCGGGATTAGGAGTTTCTATTCAGCTTCTTGTAGACCCGCAAAGTGCTGAGAGGTTTCTTTTATCAACATTCAGAAAAACATGCTGGTTTGTTTGCTGTGCTGTGCTGGTTTGTTTGCTGTGTTGGAGGTGGGAGGAATTCACCTGGTCATGGCAGAGGTTCCACCTACAGCTCTGCGCTGCTCATGCTTGGTGTGGAGCTCAAGGTCCCCTTGGAAGGGCCTGGTGCTCTTTCCTTCCTGAGCTGCCTGCTGAGCCTGTGGGAACTCATTAGTGGTGTTTGTGCAGAACATCAGGCTCTTGCCTGGAAACCAAATATAGTGTTTGTGCATACGTTAAAGAAATAAAACTTCCTGCCTTTCCTTGCTTGAAATTTGTTTATGCTGAAAATGTGGGCAAATCTGTTGCCTGGGCATGGCTCAAATCTCTATGAGCATAAAACAAATTAGAATATTACTTTGTCAGAAGGCATCCAGCAGGACCAAGCTGGAAAGGGAAGGGTAGAGGCACAGTCACAGAGTGTAAAAGTTGGAGCTCCTTCTTTGACTGAAAAACTCTGGCTCTCACTCTGGAAATTTCCTGTGGGTCTCTGTGACCCTCCTGATCATTAACAGTGGGTATTCTATGCAGATTGATTATTTCCTTCAACACAAACACCACAGAGGGAATGCAGGTCTTTCCTCATGTCGGTCATCAGAGCAAGAATTGCCCATCCAAGCACATTGCTCTGCCCTTGAGCCTGTCCTTGCACTCGGTGACCCAAACACTCATGGCTTGTGATCCCCGCGCTCATGGGGGTCTGACCTCGAGGAGGGCCCTCCCGAAATAACCTGGCTTGTCCAAGTGCTATGGTATTGCCAGGGAAGTGCCAGGGGCTTTACTGTGATCTTCAGTATTGCGTACAATAAATGACAAAACCAAGAGTTAATGCCATCACTTGTACCCAGGTGCTTCAGTAATAATACCCCAGTGTGTTCCCAGGGGATCTGGTAGTGCTCTCTGTGCCCAAGGCCACCTTGCACTTCTCTTCAAAAACGTCCCTTGGCAACCTGTTTGCCTGAGTACAGTCACTCACCACGGGTCTGTACAGCTCCTTTGCACTCCTGCAACAACAGCAATGCTTGATGATGAGACCACATGACACCCTTTTACCGTCTTCCCTTGGGATAATGACGAGCCCCACATCAACAAGGGTAGCAGAAAACATTGAATAGGCTTCTTTCCATGCTTTCCCTTCCTCAGCCCCCCTCCCTTGTCTGTGTACTCATCATCTCCGGGGGAAAGGGGTAATTCAAAGGTGATTGCAAAGATCAGGTTGGAGGATGTTGGGAGGGCAGCATGGAGGTCACTGGCCATGACAGTGGAGAAGGACGGGAGACATGGGAGAAGGAAAGAGCAGAGACCGGAGCTCAAGAGTCAAAGAGATAATTCGCAGTGCTTCTGAAGGCTGCATGGCAGAAATGTGAGAGGAAAGGCAAGGATGTGCTGGACAGCTGCAGCCTTTCCCCTGAGCCGGTGGGAAGCCAGTGCTGACTCTGGGAAGTGCTCAGAGAATTCCAAGCACCATCCATCACCTGAGAGCGGGAGTGCAGGGCTCTGTGCCGAGCAGTGCTCCGGGTGGCAGCCGGGAATAGACTGAGGTTTCTGTCATGCGAGGAGGATATAGGGGAATTCAGCCCTCACTGGTGTACAGCTCGAAATTCTGATTTCTTTATTTCACATGTGCTTTCTGTGTCCAGACAAAAATGTTCTCTCTCTCTCTTAAAAATCTAAGAAGGAAGTCATCGTTATTTCCATCCCTCTAAAGGCAGATAATTTATGCAATGGTGAAAATATGTCCACCAAGCTGACTTATCCGCTGCTGGTGGCTGCCCCACACAGTGCTCCGGAGTGGAGGAGTGTGAGTGCTACCCTTGCTCGATTTGCTGCGAGTCCTTCTCAAATTGAAAGGCATGACAGGAGTTGAACTTTGCCAATTTTTTTTGTTGTTGTTTTGGTTTTTCCCCCCACTTATTTTCTGTGTTTCAAAACAAATCACCTTCTGATGCTGTCATTTATGACAATGGCACAGCATCCCAGAAAATCACTGTCTGCTGTAAAAATGACCCAAGAAATTTATTAGGGAAAAAAAGAGGGAAAGAGTATTAGCTCAATAGCTATTTTCTCTCTCTTCCTTTTTCTGAACAATAACAAAAAATTTGAATTTCAAAGAAATTTCAACAAATAAATTCAGTGTTTGTCTCACTTCACTTGACTTTCTTGCATAGGTTTAAAGAAAGAGCCCCACTCAGAATCTGACTTGGTTTTGCTGCATGCAGAAACCACACCTGAAACCATAAATGGTCTTTCTGATGAGCCAGTCAAGGATTTTATTTCCAAAGATACCATTCATGCTGCCCACCTAACTTATAATTTTTAAAAACAAATTTTAGAGGTCAGTAGCTGAAACCTTTCTTAATCTGTCTCCCTAACACCCCATTTATGACCCTCTGCCCTGAGACCTGTTTGAAAATGGAGATGTCAAATGTTCATGTAGCCTTTGAAACACGCTTGCTGGCAGTGAGCCAGCAGTGAGCCTCGATGTACATTCTGAAAGTTGTTATTCTGTTTGAATTGTTTTACTAATGGGCAAAATGCTTTAACCATAGAGTGTGGACAAGGTATTTTTCATTGCAAGGATTAATTTCAACAACCTGTTAGAATTTTTTGCCTCCTTCATTTCTTTAGACGGGTCTGTGCATTTCTAGAGACAACTGATGACAAGACGAAATCAAGACAAATCCTGTGGCAGTCCCACTGTGATTTAATGAGCTACTTCCAGCCCACTGATGACAGGCCACTATTTCTTACTTCCAGTGTCACTGTGACAAGGGACAAAGCAAAATGTTATCATATTTGTGACTTGGAGAACACTATTAGCAACCAAGGGGCAGCAAAATAGGTGGTTTATGGTCACCTTGCAATGCTGCTCCCAAGGGTAGGCAGCGAGCTGCCATCTGAAAAAGCTTTCACTGCTGTACCCAGGTCGTGCATGGGGCTGTTCTAGTGATGGAAACAGGAGCACGTGTGTGCCAACCACACCCCCCTTCTCCTGCAGCAAAGGGAAGAGGGGCCACCCAGCCAGACAATACAGGTGAAGCAGTAGAGCCTGTGCTACCTTTGGGAGCGCAGGAAGAAGCACTGCAGGTCTTGAGTGTGCTCGAGAAAGGAAGAAAATACCAAATGGCAATGTTATGATGACCTGATCGTTGGTATTTGCCTGTCATCGGGGATGTTTGGAGTGTGTTATACCTTTAATAGTGTCGTGCTTTCAAATTGAAGACCTCAGTGACTCTCTGGTGTGTTACAGAGCACCTTGTGGCTTTTGCTGTTCACGTGGCTGATTAGCTGACGGCTGACAGGCACCGATAGGCACCGTAGGTAAAGTGCAAATATTAAAATCTGTTGAGATGGCATAACTTAGCCTTCTGATAAGCCCACAAACTGAAAGATTTTGTGTGCCAGAACCAGTTTACTGCACGCGCTCTCTGATAAGGATCACCTTTCTCACACAGTACTTCGTGGAATATTTTCTGTGGAATAAGTGGTTCAGATACTGCAAAGAGGGATTCAGAGAGCTTTGACACACATCCTGGGGGGGCGTTGTTGTGATGGCCCTTGTCTCTCCCAGACTCTGCCAATGGACTTGTTACATGGCTCCATTGGCATCGGGAGTGACCTGGGTCACTTTTGCCACCTGGAGCTTAGATTTTTCTAGTGTGAAGTGGGTGGATAATATCCTATGTCCATCTGTAAAGCATGTTGATGTCTGGAAGGCAACCAAATAAGACGACCAGTCAAATAAAGAAAATGCATGTGATCAATACAAGGTCATCTGTTGCTCTGCAGGAAAAACAGGCAATCTCCCCTCATTTTGCAGAAATACAGAAATTAGATCAAATTGCCCAGGTTTTGGATTGAGGCTTTTTCAGTGAGTGCTGTGTTTGACTGACAGGTGTAATTTAAAAGAAGAAAGGGTGCCATAAATATTTTTAAAGCTAACATAACTCCACCTCTGAGTATCCAGGCCTTTCTGCCCCACAAACTACATATAAAGATGTATGTCCTTAGGAGACAGTAAATAAAGTAGTAGTGAAGGTTTTTTCTCTCCAAACCATTAAACACAATGACAAAAATAAGGGTTATTCACATCATATCTTACAAATGGAAGGTGGAAGGCCACTTGAAATGATGCTGTGTAATACATTCATCCTGTATGCTAAACCTATGACATTAAATTTACCACTTTTTTGATTGATTATTTCACCAATCAGATATAAACAGTTTAATTATCAGGAATTCCTGAAGTGTTTTACTGTTTTTGTTGATTGATGTGATGAATGATATTTTCAAAGCTTGACTTGTTAACATTAAAGATGCTTTCAAAGAGCAACCAAAGAACATCTTTTGTCGAACTGCTTGTTCTGTGATGCTGAGATGAATCAGCCCCGAATGGCTTTATCACCACCATGTTTCTGAATTAGGCAGTAGGTTCTTGAGATGAAAACCAGAGCTTGCCAAGGAAAAGATATTATAATTTACCATTTGAACCTCCAAGTTCATTCACTCTCACAAGGCAGCTGCTTATGGATTCTTATGGAAAACCCTCACAGTACTTTTGGACTATCATACAATTTGTTTTAAAGGGTCAGACCAAGGAATGGGATCACAGGAATGTAAGCTTGCCTTTCATAACCAGGTCTGACAGCTGCTGGGCAATATTAGGCTAGTTTGTTATGAACCCTTGAAAGCCCACTGTGGCTGACCCATTACTCATCACCAGATGGTCCGTGCATGACAGAGTCCCCCCTTGATAAAAGACTAAGGGAGACCAATAGATTTCACCGATTGAAATTTAATGAGGAGTGAAAAGAACTAGGTACAGATCTGAAAGATGCTTGCCTGGTTTTTTTCTGTCTTCAAAATGACCTTGCATTTTTAATGGCTGCAGATTAACACCAGTAATGAATCCCAAGTGTCTAATGCACATCAAGACTGGATTCAGGAAACGTTAAGGGACACCTAAGAAGAGTCATAGATTTTACACCGAGTATAGTAATGATCTTGCGGGCAAAAAGTTAATGATTTAAGAAAAAGCCGAAATGATGCTGTCATTCCCAAGGTTAAGGAAAATAAATCAGAAGTGATTGCTTTCCCTAATTGCTTGTTTTGGGATAAGAAACTTGACATAACTCTAATGATAAAACATGGAAGGACTTGGGACCTGAATCAACGCTCATAAAATTCAATAACTGCTGTTTTATACCACCAGGATGCCTTGGCCACATTTTATAGCCAACTCCTGTTGGAAGGCTTATGTCCAGTAGAGAATTATTGGGGAATATTGAATTATTAATATGGAAACAGAGACATGTCTGTTGTGATGAAACACTATTATTCAAGCTCCACTGAATAAAATACTTCCATTTCAGAGGAGGAAGAGGGAGACATGGGAGAGGAACCACTCACTGGTGCATTTGAGTACTGCTGTTTGAGGAATTTCCCACAGCTGAGAGGGAGTTGTGACTCAGGTTCTCAGTCTTGGGCTCTCACTTCCAGGGCTGAGAGAGCAGCAAAACATACCTTACACCTTCTCACAAGAAATGAGTGGTGCCTCAAGGACTGGTAAAGGAAATGAGCTGAAGCCTTGGAAGACTTACTTGCTTGCAGCTGCTTTTATCTTCTTCTCTCAGCCCTTTCTACATTAAAGATTGACCCTGAACATTTTCCTCACAAATACATGTGTATTTCAGACCAAATCCTACAAAATGCAGAGGAATAGAGCTAGTGGAGGCTCAGGCTTTGATGCCAGCTGGAAAAGACAGGAGTTAACACATGGCTGTTCACAAGGAGATTAATTTGAAGGTGCTGGTGCCCAGCAAACTGAGATGGAAGGACAGTCATTAGAATGAATGACCTTAACACAAAACCTAGTCGAGCCAAATGAAGACAGAGGTGTTAACCAAGAGGAAAATGGCCCAAAAGCAACTTCAGAAACACTGAGAGGTGCGACTCAAAGAATATTGTTTTTAAATTCAGAGGAAAGGTTCGTTAGAAGCCCCAAAATAGGACCTGTTTAAACAAACAAGTTTCAAGAAAAAAACCCCAACATTTCATTTTAAAAATTATAGATTATAAGAAAAATGGCAAGAGAGATCATAGAATAATGAAATATGGTATGATCATATTGACCAGCAAATGCTGGATGCCCCATCTTCTGGGCTTTATCAAATTATTAAAAGTAAAGTATTCTATGAAATTCTATAATTTATAATAAAATTATTCATTATATATACAATTGGAAGTAAAATATTGACCTTTGGACAAATTTTAAAGGATGTGAGTATCAATAGATAGGTCTGACCCCGTTCACACTTTCTGTGCACCCCACTTTCTGTTGCATGAAATGACCTGGTGGGGAAGAGTGACTGGGCAAAAGTGTGGGGCCAGGTCCCACAGTATCCTAGGAAGGTAATTTTTTTCATCCAGGAGGTGAGTTCAGACTTACTGAAACAAATCTGATGGTCTTCTTACTCAGAGTGCTGTGTTATATGGTCAGTATTATGTGCATAAAACCCGTGTGTTCAGGAGATGTCCAGCTGCCCCATCAGCACATTGTGCCTGACTGTGGCTGAGTGCAGAGTTCTATCTAGAATATCGCTCCATGTAGATTTATCCAGTTTCTTATACATTGTTTGATATATGTACCAACTGGTTGTCATCTTTAACCATTTTTTGGCTGGAGAATTCCTTTTCCCATATGGTTGCAGTCATTAGCAGCGCCACATGTTCAGTCCATGCTGCACATCCATTACACAGTGTTTGCCTTCTTCCCAGTCTGTGCATCCTCCTCCATACAACACCGCCTATAGACCTTCATTAACATTAGGGTTGACTATGATACATTGGGTTTTAGTATTCAAACAGCTCTCTCAATTTTCACACTATTGCAGTGTTATTACACAGCAGTAATGTTTGTTTGGCATTTTTCACAATACTTACACACAAAGTGAATCTCAGGCAGCCTTAGACCGGTGATAAACTTAATTCTAATTTTTTTGCGTGTGTACACAAAGCTACATATGAAATGGCATTTCTCAGTGACAGGATACTGAATTGTAAGGCTTTCTGGTCTGGCCCAGAAGGACTGTTCTTGTGTATCAGCAACACAAAAAAGGATGTGAGTGCCCAGTCCTAACTTACATTCCTGAAAATCTCATTTTAGCTATTTAGTCTGATTAAGGTGATATGAATTGTTTGAACATTCCTTGCACATAATCTTATGTCAGTCAAGAAAAACAGTGAGATCTGTGTTTGTAGCTGGCGGAATACATTAGATGAAAAGCTTTTTAGTGCACTTTTCAGATTTTTTGTCAGCTACAGTTTATACTTGACTCATCAGTGCCAAAACTGAGTAAATGTTAGTTCAGATTATATATCCAGTACTTCATACTCTCATCATTTCATACCATTCTCATGGTCCCTCCCCTACTGACCTGACACCATATTTTTTATGTAGGGCAGTGACTGAATAAAAATGATGATTAAAAAAATCCTCTAACAGATACAGTTAAAAGATTAGGAAGTGCTAGAATTTTACTTAGGCAAAAATAAATTATTGAGGCGGATGCATAGTCATATTGGGAAAGGCTCCTTTTCTGCCAGTTTAATGTAGTAATAACAGATAATAATACATCTTAGATTGCATTCTCAAGTAGAGCAGGAGGCTGTTTATTCTTTCATGGCAGGCAGTGGCATGGCCAAGCCTCTTTGTATTGCATAAATGTTGTTAGCATCAAACATAGCTCAGAGAAGCAGCTAGATGATGAATCATCCAGGTGGAAAGGTCCCAAGCCACCATTTATCTTTATTTACCTGCATTTTTTACAGACATTTGATGCTTTAGCCTCTGCTGAGAAAACTTTATTACGTGTGATCCGTCTTCTTTTTTTTTTTTTTCTTCTTTTTTAATGTTAACAAGAAAAAGACTTGACAGACTGAAAAGGACATGGCAGACATGGGGAAATAGACATTTTCAAGCTAGAAATGCTGTTCTACAGCCAGAGTTGGTGAAAAACAAAACCAAAAAACCAACCAACCAAACAAAAAGTTTTATAATTTTAAAAATTTAAGGATAACAGATAACAATTTAGAATCTTTCTAATTTTTGTTATTTCCTTGCTTAGACCCTGACAGACTTTTGGAGGCTAACTGGATTCAGTAACTAACTGGATTCAGTAACTAACTGGATTCAGTAACTATATGAAGCCACAAATACTTACCAAAATTTGGAGCAGCATTGCCTGGACACTTTGATATAGGCATTGGGAAACACCTGAGGTGACAGGGGATGCAACAAGTTGCCCAGTAGCTTGGAGCATCAAATTAAGACAGTTAAAGACCTTTCGGCCATATAAACCCCAGTAATCCCAAGCAAGTCATCACGGATTTATGAACGGTAGCAGGAGGCTGCGGGTGCCCAGTGAGGAGAGGATGTAGTTCCATTTGCTCTCCTGAGGATCAGGAAGAGCCTTGAGCTCCCCGGGGGCCTCCTTGGTACATGAGGTGCAATTCATTAGGAATGAAAACACGGCCAAGACTTACTGCACCAGCCTGACCTCCAGAGTTCAAAGGGACATCCCAGCTTAAAAGTCTTCAAAAGCTGCACCATAAAACTGAATGTTTCTGAGGCAAAAGCCTTTGCTGGACTGATATTATGCAGAAAGCCTCTGAAATGTCAGCTGAGAGAGCAAATGATGACTTAAGCTCTTCTTAGTGCTTAATTCTAAATTTAAACAGGTATCACTGACTGATGAAAGACTCGAGGCACAGCTCAGAGCATGACACTGTAGTCTACATTTAAGAAAGATGCAAGAAGGAAGAAAATCCACATTTTCAGGGTTGTCTCTCCTTTTGTGGGGACAAAAAGTGATTTCATGTGAAAATAACCATCTGCTGTCTCTTTACCATTGCACCTATCTTAGACTGTCACCTTGGGGTATCTTTTATATTATGCTCTGCCACCTTCTTTTGGGAAACAGCTAAAGATACGGGAGATGGCGACATTTTCACCTGCACAGACATGCAGGCAGGATCAGGTATAAAAAAGTCCATTTTGTGTCTGAGGACAAAATACCGTCAAAGCAGGACTCTTGGCTTCCTTATGGTATTTCCAGAATTAAAATATCATATAGTACAGCTCATGGGCTTCTTCCAGTACTACCACCATGTAAGCAGAGCACCTCTTTATAGATCAATTCAGTTGTTCTGAGAGCAGAGTACATCCCCTTAGGGACAATTTTAATAAATCTGAAATCATATTTTTTTCCTTTTTGGCTGACAGTATTTCAATCCCTTAAGGTACAAGTGAAGTCAAGAAAGCCTCTTGTTCTAGCCCTCAAACTCCAGGAGATTATCATTAAAATGCAGCACATCTTCTTCTAAATCTGTAATTGAAAGATCTTCTGATGCACTAAAAATGAAGTTCAGGTAGATGAAGAAATCTGTGGGGAATTGAGAGTACAATCCTTCAAAATGCAGAAAAGCTGCTCTGTTTTCTGCCTGTTGCTTAAACCCAGAGTAGAGACAGTCAGTACAAGGTGAGAGCACTGACGGTGCCTGGTTCGGGCTGGGCCTGAGCTGTGTCTGACACTGGTGATGGGCAGGCAGTGATGAGTCGAGCAGTTCTGGGCCAAAACCATCCTGATGAATTCAAGTCCCACAGCTACACACCAATGGCTCACGCCACTTTTGGAGTGAGGTGTTCCATGACAGAGCTACGTCATTCCCTCCGTGTGGTGTGCAGAGACTCAGCTCTGTCTTTAGCTGTGTTTTGATTCATTGAATAAGAACAAGTCCTCCACAGGCTGTGTTAGTATCAGTGCTAAACTTATTCTGTCTCAGAAAAGAGACTGTACTTGTATTGGCACACTTTTTAGTTTTACAAGTTGATATGATTTCCTCTGCTCTTTTACCATTGGATGAGCCAAGCAATACTCATTGATTAAGATGATTGATTTTATGTTCAGAAAAATTTAATGCATATCAGGATCTAAAGTTAGTTTGCTGCTTTTGCTAAGTGACAAATTACTTTCTGTCATTGCATTTAGGTCTGTATTCCCAACAGATTTACTCACTGATGCAGTGACTGTCACAGCATCCGCCCTTTAGTTATTTATCTCTCAGAGTTGAACACAGAAGTCAGTTTCAAGTGGCTGTACACTCTGGCTAGTGCACGAGGGGAACTAAACTCTTGATGTGGGATCCACAACCACTGGGGCCAAGTGCCATAATGAAACATATAGGATGGGAGAAGCTCTTTGCCTTTCTCCTGGTCCTCTGCGCTTTATGAATTATGAAACTCAGTCCTCCTTGTCCTGGATGAGTGCTCAAAACTACTCTCAGACCTACTCCCTAAGTAATGGCTTTTCTGAATTCTGTGGTCTGTGTCAGGGGTCAGGGTCATTCATGCTGGGCATGCAGAGGGAAGGTCCGATGGATCAACTCCTTAGGGAAAATGGGAAGAGAAATTCCAGATTACTCGGATCTTGAACAAGTCAATCAAGAAGGAGCATTCATGGCCTGATTTCCAGAACTGTAGGGAGATATGTGTAATATTTTTTATGTCTTTGTAATGCCATGCCATGTAAGATTGCGTCTCCAAGCTGTTCTCCTGCTCCTGCAGGGCCCTGCTCCCTTCGCATAGGGGAAGATGAGTCCTCCCATTTTTAAAGGCAGCTGGGAGACTGCAGTGAATCAGAACATCTGACAGCTGGCCTGGTCACAGCCCTTCTGTCTAAAGCAGTTCCATTTTTAGCATAAACTACACACACTTCTGCATGCAGCACACATTTTTTAAACACTGCTGAAAAATGGAGATGGGGCACAGAAGAGCCACAAAAACATTGTTTGCAATGTCTGGCAGCAAAAGACAAGAAGACCCCAATGTGTTGCACTGACTGCTCTTGACTTGGTAGAGAAAGGCAGAAAAAGAACCTACATAAATTACATAAATTGCACATTAGGAAAAGATGAAAACCCTAAATTAGACATAAGTGGCAGAGGGGTGGGGATGGGTGTTTGCAGGTGGAGGGAGAGAAGAGGAAAATAACTGAATGTGTGTGGAGGGAATTAACCATCACAACAGCAATTTACAGGTGATGGGGGATGCCAGAGTCCCCCATCTCTTCAGACGACAGCTGGGTATCTCCCAGGAAGATGAACATTAACTCAGATTGGGTTACACTGACCAAAAGCAGATTATTGTGCTCAGTGCTCAGCTGGTATGTAGTAGTTAGCCTCACAGAGAAGGTCATCTTTGGTGATTTTATGGTCCTATCAGGCTTTCAATTCCTTAAATATATTTACCTATGAGCAGCTGTGTCCTCCCATTACCTCTCGTGGTGGAGTTTCTGTGCCAGGACTTCTTCCAGTGAAAGCAAGCACGAAACAAAGCCGAATCAATCCGAGGCTGTGCAAAATAAAAACCAAGTAACTGGCCATGTATTAAAGATGTATTTCTACCTATCCGTAGTAGGAATTAAAGTATCTGAGCACTGATCTTGAAATGAAAGAGTGGGTACTACTTCGTGCCCGAGGAATATAGCCCTCATTCTGCCTGCAGGAAGGCGGCAGGCAAGTAAACCCCAGCAGATGCAATGATGCTCCACTCTGGGCTACAGAGAGGAAGGAGACAAGTGGAAGGGAATGCAGAGGTTTCCAGCTCCCTCCCTCACTTTCCTCTTATTTTTTAGAAGTATAATGCATAATTAACCTCTATAGCTGCCCAAGGCCTTCAGGGTTTTGTCTTTTTACCATACCCGTGAGGCAATCTCTGATGTTTCCTCTGCCTGATAAAGCTTTTATGGCAACACTGACTAGGGAGGAACCGGCGCCAGCCGGCCCAATACCATCGACCCTTAATCACAAAGCAAACCTGCACAGTCACCTTTTGTTGTGCTGCAGCAAAGAAACCTCTGAGCCTGGTCTACAGCCAGGGAGGGCAGAAGAAATATTCCTGTTGTGTCCTGGGGCTAGGAGACAATTCAGTCTTCCAGTAAGGTCCAATTCTCTCCTCTGCATCAGGCAGAACACAACTGGCGTGTTACCAAAGATGTTACACAAGCCTTAAGCAGAATAAATGTTTTTCTTGTATGTAAGAGAAAATCAAACCTGTCACTTTGTGTTTCTATAGAAAGTACTTCACATTAGAGTTTGTCAGCCTTTATAATGTCTCTTTGGGTTGGTCTGTGCAAACCCTTAAGCTAAAATTGGCTTTTTACATAAAGCATATGGTGATATACATAGGAGGTGGGTCAACAGGCCGAGGAGGAATGCAGTCTGGGCAGCAGATCAACCGTGAGCTTTAGTTCTTCAGGGCATAGGATGAAGCCAGGCATTCTGCTTGTGTAATTATTTACTTTGCAGTCTAGAGATGTACAGAAAGTCACTATTTGCTGTTGAGTCAAATCCTTTAATGTCCATTATCCTGGACTGCTGAAATCAATGCATATTAGTATCAGAGAAAGAAAAATTAAGCCTTTAGAAGAAAACTATTCCTCCACTTTTTTTTTTCTTCCTTAGTAATATATATACTTGTAAGCAGCTAAATTTCTGGGATACATTTCTTTTCACATTCTTGGATCCTTCTCATATGCCCTTCCAGTCTCTGCTTGGAAGATGGTACCATTTTAATTTACTGTGAAATGGTTTTTATTCAGCTATAAGTATGTGTGCATACCTACATATGCATATATATTATATCTATTTATATTGGTACAAAAAGTTCTTTATACTATAAAGTAATATCTCACACTAGAAATCCACTCTGGGTGTTTGCCTAATGTGCTGTAACAGTAGAAATAGATGAGGATAATGCATTTATGGACAGTACTGCTAAAGGCCAATTACAGACCTTTACCATGAGAATAGCAGTCTGAAGAATTTTTCTTTGATGTGTCCTTGATTTTGACAGAACTACACAAAGAGTATATTATAAGTCTGTGGGAGTCAGAGCTCTTTGCTAGAGTCTAGCACAGGTTCTTCAATTTCTCATTAAATATTTTTCTTTTATCTACCCAAAAAGCCATGTCACTTGCTTCCAGGTAGTGAAGAATTTGAGCAAATTTTATCTCCATTGTCACTTTCCATTTTTGATGCTCAGATGGAAAAATCACCCTTTGACCTCATGCATTCTACTTCATCCTACTTAAAAAATCCAAGGTAATTGCAAAAGTCAATTCAATTTATTTTCCCAATGCGCTAATGGAGAAGTAATAAATTAATGGCTTTTTCACAAGACAAAATGTATCTTGAATAGTTTGGATTTCGTAACCTGGTTTAGATTGGTGTCATGCACAGCACTTTCCAGGGCAGATTTAAACAGTTGCTCTCCCTGCAGCTTGAAACACTACATCTTCTCCAAGGATCTGTGGGAAACGGGCCGAGGGATAACAGGCAAGGCTTTTCAGGGTTCAGTCCTGCAGCAGCCCCAGAGCTCCTGTGCAGGGGCTGCGAGTGCTGGGCACAGCCACAGGCAGGCTTTGGAGAGCAGCAATTCCTCCTCTCCCAGGGCCAGAGGAGAGACAGGGATCCCTGGTTGTCATATGTCCCAGTGAATGACCTGGGAGCTGCTGCGCTTACCTGCACAGTTTGGAATAAATGGTGTTATGGTCGTACACACAACATACAACCGAGCGAGCACCTGATGGATGGGACTCTGCACCTCACCACCAACCTCCTCAACATCACTTGCAAGAAACTTCCCAGAGCTGCAGATTTCGCAAAGAATGAAGCTTTTCCTGACCCCATGGCTGCGGAAACCTGCCTGGGGTGGGCACTGGAGGGGCCAGAGTGGTGGGTGAGCGGCTGCCTGGGGGTTTTCCAGCTGGGCAGTCTGGGAGGAGCACTTCTACCTTCAGACATCCTGGAGTCACTGCCAGTGCTGGATGTGCCAGAAGGGGTGAAGGCATGGCCAGGGCAGTGCATGGCCCCGGTCACTGGCCCCAGGCTGCAGGAGGAGCTCTGAGCCTAGTCTGGAGCTGCCAAGCGCTGAGGCTGGGGAGTCAGCCTGAAGCCAGGCAGTGAAGCAGGTATTTCATTACCTTCCAGCCCCCAGAGACCCTCAATACTCAGGCTTTATGTATCTACTGTTTTTTTCCTACTCAGAAATACGGAAAGTAATTTTTACAGATATGCACAGCCCAGGGAAGTAATTAAGCATCAGCCTTATTTTAATCAATGTGCTTAAGTAGCTTTCTTACTCAAAATCATAATAGCTATTCCACATGCAAACTCAGCATTGCTTCCATTTTTATGGGGTAGTTGTAAGTTCAGGAATTGCTATTAGAACCCATTTTCATAACCATGTTTATTTTATTTTGAATCAGTTGTTGCCTTGTGTGCCACTAATTTTGAATCACTGAACTGTAAATACATGGGAATAATACTGCAATTGCGAAGTAAACGCAGTGTGGTTATCCTTCTTGATATTTAATTACACTAAAAATTTCCTAATATGGTTCCGTATTTTATAAGTATAATTTTTGGAGTGGGATTCATTATCTATCTTTTATTTGAGCTGTGATAACTTTCAGACAGTAGTTAACCTTCCAATTACCTGATTTAGTTAAAATTATAACAATCAAAAGCATATGTTGTATAAGTAGAGCCATTTTAGAGCTGTTGCAAAGAGAGTGTTATAAATTATCTTCCATGTCTACTTAGAACAGTATAAGAAAAAACTGGATTAATTTTCAGCAAGTGAGATTTAGGTCAGGCTTTAAAAAGAACTTCGTAATACTGAGCATAGTTAGCAGCAAAAATAAATCTCTGGACTTTCCATCACTGGAGATGCCAGGTTAGACAAATATCTGTCCTTAGCAGATGAGCTGCAGCCCAGCCTCTCTTAAAGGATGGCGTGTGACACCTCTAGGAATCCCTTTCACCCCATCTTCAGTGCTTTGCTATTTTTGCTTTGAATTTCCAGTGCAGTTTTCACCTTTTTTTACAGCTTTATTTAGAGGATGTTTTAGGAAGGTTCACTGTCCTTTTTCTTTAAGTGTTTTCTCAAAACATGTATTTATGAACAGCAAGAGATTCGTGAGGACAGGACAGGTGATGTCTTGGTTTCACTTATGTGGAAATTTTGAGAATGGAAATTTTTAGTGGTGTTCCTGCTTAGTGAGAGATGTTTCCTAGAAATGTTTTTTTAAGAGAGAGTTTCAGCTGATGTTTTAGTCTTTTTGCCTCAGTGACGGACAAAAAGTATGGACAGGTGGCAGTGCATCTATTCACTGCAGTTGCATTAAATAGTTGCCTTCTCACAAGACAAATAGTAAGAATAGATCTGTATTAGAATGCGAGTGCTTTCCATTTATTCATTACATACTTTCTGAGGTTTGTGTCTCTAGAGATTCTTTTGTGTTTAGGGCAGAAGGAACTCAGATACTTGAAAGATATGCAAATTCTTTATGAAGTGGACTCAAACCACCAAATGACTTCTGAAATATCTTATAGTCCATTTGAAGACTGCAAGTATGGGATTATTCTGCATCTATTACAGGCAGTAATGTAGACTTCAAAAGAGCTTGTGTTCTTAAAAAATAAATATATAAATAAGGATGTCAAAATACCTTCTCCATAAATAAGCTATTTATGATTAGGTCTAGAATCATCCAGGACTTGTGGTGTACCAGCAGCTTAATCAAGACAACTATAAATGCATGGAGACATTCAAATGTTCCTAGTGAGGTGTTTCCATATTGCTGCCAAAGAATAGGAGTAATAAAAAGAAATATTATGAACTTTTGCAATTATAATTAGAGCATAACTGGATATTTTTAAACAACAATCATTTTAATGCAAGGTAAAATAACAAACTCTACAGAAGTGTATTTTTTCCTTAGCTGACATTTGCCGTAGGATACATTTTCATTGTAATCAGGACTCTCAGATTTACAAGGTGTCCTCTCGTTTGTTATGTGTGGGAAGGCTGAGAAGCAAACTCACTCCTTGATATAGCTGATGGAAAACGAGGTTGCTTAAAACAATCCCACCTAAACTAGACTGAATAAATCTCTTCTTTGAGGCCCAACAGGTCACCACTTATGTCCAGTGATACCAAGGAGCGTCTTGTTGGACAAGTTTGGGATTCAGTGCAGAGAAGCACATTGAGATCTGGCCCACTCCATTATTTCCCCCGTATTTGTTACTTCTTTTGCTGGGTTTCCATGCTCCAAGTCCTGTTTCACCTAATTGCACTTAAATTCCTTTTGATCCTGAAAGAGCCTCAGCTACAAAGAAAGCAAACTAATGTTGTTAGGGAACATTCATGTTCGCAAGGAAATGAGTGTAATTGCATTACCTGAGTGATATAAAAGAAAATGCTCCAAGTAATACAGTTTGCATTAGAGGAAACAAATATCCCATGACCAACCTGCCCATATATTTTACTGTGGGGTGTTTTTACAAGTTGCACAGGCAGGAACAGGAGAGGCCAAGAAAGTAGAGCTGTCTGTTTGATTTTTCCGTACAAGCAGTGAAGATCTGCCTCAGTCCTACGTGAGCCACCCAGGAAACCACCGAGGGGGGATGTGAGCAGCCACAGCTGCTTTGCACTCCGATGTAGCACAAGGTGTCCCTGCCCAGGACAGGGGTGTTGGAACAAGGCGACCTTTGAAGATCCCTTCCAACCCAACCCATTCTATGATTCTGTGATTCTCCGAGTGGGGCTCAGAAGAAGAGCACAGCCGTGTCCCGGTGTGTCCCAACGCTTATACTTCCCACAGAGACATTGTCTTGCCACTCTCTTGTAAGCTTTTGACATTGTTCCTGTTTTGCCTTTCTAAAGGCAAATTTATGGGGTTTTTCCCCTCTTTGAATTATCTGGTTTTGTCCTTTGCTCCCTTCCCCTCTGTCTTGCTCAGCTCACAGCAGCACGGCTCTGTCAACGGGTCCTTCCTCCCTGAAGCTCTGCAAGAGCTACTTTTTCCCTAAATGCAACTTCCCTGGATTTGGTGAACAGCTGCAGAGTGTTCCTGTTTACGAACTGACATTCGTGGCCCAGAAAATATTCTCTGTAAAATCTCCACCCGGCCATAGATACAATGGTGCTTTATATTTTGTTTTCAAGCTCCAATCCCGCTTCCAGGCCTTTGTCTGAGGAGGCTGGGGGGGGAGAAAAAGAGAAATGATGAAGCTATCTTTGTTATTTATATTTTTGCTAGCGGAGAAAAATCTAACAAAGGCAAAAGAAACCCCACTGAGGCCGTTTTAGCAGCCGTGCGTCATCGCAGGGCAACACATCCCGAGCTGGTGTAAATGAGGGAGGAAAATGCGAACCGATCAGCGTGCCGTGGCTCCAATGTCAACCACATAACTCCTGCAGCATTAATGGAAATAATTTCCAGCCATGTTCACTTGTGAGGAGTCATCCCAGGCGAGGCTGGTCTTTTGGAAGGCTGAGCCAACCAAGCAGAAGGCTTGTCACAGTTATATCGGATGGGCTTTGAAAGTCAGTGTTTGCTGTCTTGCTTCAAACGCTGCATAGTGTGAAAAAGGAGAACTTGGCCCTCACCTGCAGCAAACCGTCTTCCTTGAGACGAGCTGAGGAGCTGTAAAATCAGGAGGATGAACTCACTTGACATGCAAATCGTGCAGCCTAACCAGGGGAAAAGCTGGTTCGTCATTTACTCTTGGAAAATGCAATTTGGGCTGCTGTAGCCGGAGCTTTCCAAGAGACAAATTTCTCAAAATGATTAATATCTCTGGCAGAAAATTATATCAGTAATATGTGTAGTACACAAAGGAGGCCTGGACTAATGGAATTCTGCTCAATTTTTTTTATTTTTTATTTTTTTAAATACAAGGGAAGGGTAGATTATGCCATCTAGTTAAGCCTTTACATATTCTGAAGTGAAGCAGTATATTCAAATACTAAACTCTGCTTAAAAAGGAATAAATTTGTACCTGCAGGTTTACAGGCCCTCAAGGTAGTGGTTTAAATGAAAAAGTGACATTTTGGAATAGGGTGAAATTTTAAAATCCCAACAAAAAGATTGTGAGTTCTTAAAATTACATTTTGCCCTGAAAAGCCTGTTAATATTGCCAAAGCCTAGAGGAAAGTCATTAATTGTTACTTTTTTTGTTTTTTTGGGTTTTTTCCTCAAAGAACAGACTTTGCTAATCCTAAACTTTTTACACTGATGTAAGGGTCTAGAGGAAATTGCAGAAATTATATTTTTGTAAATAACATGGCTAGTTCAAAATTAATTCCCCTGAAAGTGTATCTAGATCTTCTTCAGCAGTATTTGGAGTGGAGCTTCTCCTGAATCCAGACAGATGACCTGGACCTTTGGGTTTTTTGTATGTTTTTTGAATGAATGGAAGGATTATTGCACCAGACGTGAGGTTGAAGGCCAGATGTCTGTGGAATACTCTCTGGTTTACCTGAGTTAATTAGCTACAGCACATGTTTGTCAAAGAGCAGGTAGGTACTCTTTGCCAATTATTTAACACCATTAACAAATGATGAGATAATAGGGCTGTATCTCTTTCTTCCAGGTTATTTGGTTTTGCTTAATAATTAATTATAGACATGTAAATTCAAAAGAGGGTGTACATTGCATAATCATGTCTCGTGTACATGGCATAATCATGTCTCCCATACATAAGAAACACAAAAGTCAAACTAAGCAATTCCACGTGCTAGGGAGAGATGTTTACATCAATTTATGTGCTGGCTGAAGGGAAGCTTTCCCATCATCCATGAACCAGGTAACCAGGAATTTTGACTGGCACAAAAGAAGATTTTCCCTTTCTCTTGGTTTCATTTGCTGGGTGGATTTTTGTGTGTGTGCGTGTGTGTGTGGTTTTTTTGGTGTTTGTTTTTTTTTTTTTTGGGCTGTACATAAAATGCAGGAAAAAAACCAACTGTGTTGCTGTGAGTCACTCACTGCCCCACTGAGAGCTACCAGAACATGGTGAGAGGTGGTTTACCCATGTCCTGGTCCAGGAGCAGGATTTGAAATGCTGGGTTACCAGCCTGGGCTGGAATAACCATGTGCTCTCTCTGCTCCTTCTGAATACGACTGGAAAAGGAGACAATCTGCAGCTAATATTGCATGTGTTAGGTTGGTATTATCTTCCACTTCATAACAAAATAACTGATTCAACTGGAAAAAGTAGCAAGAATTGTTTCTTTTTTTAACTTGAGGGATAGACAACTGGTGCAGAACAATACTTCTCTTCAAGCGTGTCACTTCAGGAACCAATCCTTTAAATAAAATAGTAGCAATTATACACACACACACACACACACACACACACACACACACGCACACACACACACGCACACACACACATAGGCACCTCCCAGACACACTCAGAGCAGTGTGGAACACACAAATGTTTGCAGCCACCTGCCAAAGGAAGACTGAAGTGAGAAAGCTGGGGCTCCAAACGTGTAAATGCCCAAGCATAAGACCTGGCTGTGTTCTGCAAGACCCTTCAGTCACCCTCTACTTGACACTGGTACACTGGTGACGCCACACATCGAATCCTGTGTTTAGTTTTGGGGCCCTTCACTACAAGAAAGATATTGAGGTGCTGGAGCGAGTCCAGAGAAGGGCGATGGAGCTGGGGAAGGGTGTGGAGCACATCTGATGAGGAGCAGCTGAGGGAGATGGAGCAGTTTAGCCTGGAGAGAAGGAGGCTCAGGGAAGGCTTCATTGCCCTCTGCAGTCACCTGACAGGAGTCTGTAGTGAGGCAGGTGTCAGTCTCTTCTCACAGGTAACAAGCAATAGGACAAGAGGAAAGTGCCTCAAGTTGAACTAGAGAAGATTTATATTGGATATTAGGAAAAATTTCTTCCCTGAAAAGGTTGTCAACAGGCTGCCTAAGGAAGTGCTGGAATCACCATCCCTGTAAGTGTTCAAAAAATGCGTAGCTGTTGTACTTAGGGACGTGGTTCAGCAGTGGGCTTGGCACTGCTGTTAGTGCTTGGACTCGGTGATCTTGGGGATTTTTTCCAGCCTAAATAGTTCTACGATTCTGTGATTTTCCTGCAGTACAGCAAGCAGCATTGCTGCAGGGCCACCAGAAAGGCTGGTGTACCGTGGTTTTAAACTTGTTCAAAAATAGAAAAGAAAAAAAAAATTAATCTTTCCATCATCTTTTGCTATGCACTTCTCCTCATTTCACTAAATCTGGTGGCAGAAGTGCAAATTAATATTGGATCAAAAACCTTAACAACTGTTTAATTTTAAAGTTTTATCTGGTCTTTCTTTGAAGGTTTTTTTTCCCATTAAGTATTTCAGTTGAAGCAGATAAAGTAGTAACGATTTGGGTTGTAATGTGTTTGATGCAGGTTTTGGAGACAGTCGTGTCTGGGCTGCAGGACGGGCTGTGGGGCTCTGATGGTGGGGGAGGCAACAGGGTCTCCTGTGGTTTTGTGTAGCACAGAGGGTCACACCCTGGTCCCCACCCCAGCGGCCACACTGCCGAGGTATTCCTGGAGGGCTGGAGGTGGGAATTCGCTCAGCCTGGAGTTCTAGAGGGGAACGGCAGAGCTGCCCTGTGGCTCCTCCTGACACTGGGGAGCACCAGCCGTGCCCTGTGTACAGCCCGTAAGGACCTGTGGGGTCTGCCTGTTACTCCTTGGGAAGGATGATGCCCGTGATTTCATTACCTTTAGTATCCCCCTGGGGTCCTAGCCTGCCTTTTTACATCCCAGCCTTTCAGGGTGAGAGCTGTATTTGTTGTGAACAGCACTTGGCCCAGCAGAGTTTATCCTGACTCGCCACTGGCAGCTGCGACTGTGTCACAGTGATAGAGACATTACTGTGCTGTAAGACATAACAGCCAGTGAGTTGGTTTAGCTCTTCAGCTGGTTCCTATATCCCAGCAGAGCTGCACAGGAGCCTGCAGGCTTCTTTCCCCTTCACAGTTCCCCTACAGCCAGTAGGATGAATGTTCTGCAGGGCTGTGATGCCCAGAGCAGAATTCAGCCCAGGCTGAAGGTGAGGATCGTGGTTATGAAGGTATTCATGAGTCTTGATACGCAGAGATTTGCAGTGGGGATAAGCAGATAATCGTGGTAAATGCTTTCAAAGTGGAATCTTGGAAACTGCCGAGCTGACCCAAAAAAAGGAATGAGATTAAATAAACAAGTGCTTTGTAACAGCTTTGTACATGACCAGAGGTGGCATGCTTTCAGGGGCAGTCTCATTTCTGTCAGGGCTGATGAGGTTTCTAATTCTTCAAAACTGAAATAAAACTGAGATAGGAAGGTATCTAAAAGAAATGGTGACCTCATTACTTTGCGTGCAAATCTTTTGCTCCTTGAACAAAATTTCAGTGTAAATCCTTGCCCCGAGAGATCCTGATTCCTACTGGTGGGTGAGCGAACAGAGCCAGGCCTGACACTGCATTGCTGAGGTGCTTTCAATTCAGTCATACAGAGAGTGTTTCAAAGTGTTTATAATAAAAAGGTAGTGCTTTGATTTACTACCTCATGGAGGAACCTGGGATGACTGTTGTAAAGGTTGTGGTCCTCTATCACAGGCCTGGTGAGTCTCCTCTTTCTTCTTATTTCCCCTCAAAGGGTTATGGAAACTATTTTGAATAAAAAAAAATGAATAATTTCTTCAGTAAATATTAACATTACAATGTTTTTAAACAGCTCCTAATTGCTAAGAACTCCATCCAGAGCAGGTGCCAAACAGGTGTAGATCCATGTTTGTTCCGTGTTAATAAGTTAAAATAATTGAGAAAGGACAGAGGTCACTGTATCTTCATTTCTTCCCACCTGGATTCAGGGCAGTGATTTCTGCTTGCAGATACCTGTGCAAGTTACAGCAGTTGCAGTTTTAGACAAGTAGAGCCCAAGGAGTTGAGGGTGAGATTGGAAAGCTGGTTGTTAAAGCTTAAAAGCAACTGGCCAGATTTTTCTGCTGGTGCAATTTTTTTCAGCTCTACCCAAGTTATATCATCTTCAGCACATCAAGTGAAGTATATTCCCCTGAAACATTAGTATAAAAATCTCTATAAACCATTAAAATTTTGGACAATAAGATTTACCGTAGGGACAAAGGCATGGAATTAAGAAACTGAGGAATTGTCATAGACTATTGTATTTGCACTTTCATCCAAAAACAACCAGCTTACTAATAGAAATAACCTTTGTCGGTGTGGAGAAAGGATATCTTAACACTTCCACCTGCCTTGTGTGACCAGTCATTAGTCAATGAGTGTCATTTCATCTGTACGTTCTGTTCCCTTTGACGTTTGGCTTTTGTGAAGAGCAGAATCTCCTGCAACGTCCCAGGCTGAATTGCAAAGCATGGCAGCACAGTCATGTTGACTGGAATGACCTCTGCTTTGAAAGGGAAGGAGGTAATTGGGTTTCCAAATTCAGTGCTGCATCTGACATCAATCAGCTGTCAAATTTCATTAACTCTCACACCCTGGGTTCCAAGAAGATTGACTGTACATGTCTTTATGGTTGGGAAAGCACTGAAACTCTCACAAGCCTTGATAACTGAGGTTGCTGGAGAGAATGTGTTTAAGAAATGCTGGCTCACTTTTCTGTATGGCCCAGAATTCTTCAAGCAAAGGCTATTATCCAAAGTTATAATTGTGCATATATATAAAATAAATATATATGTGTATATAGATATATAGGGACAATTATTTATCACACTCTAGATAGATTTATATATATGCATATATATTACATATACACACACGTATGTGCATAAATACAGGTCTGTCTGCCTACCTTTAAAAAAAAATCCATTTCAGTACAAACCAAAGACATTAAAAATTCCCCTGAAAGGGAAGTCTGCTGTAACTTGCCAGAGGAATGGATCCATGACACTGACTGCAGTGTGGACCAACAGTATTCTGGGTGTTCCTGCTTCAGGACACAGAAAGAGTCAGTGGCAGGGATGTGTTAAGAACATGCTAAAAGTGCTTCTGAGTTTAAATGCGCACACTGCAGGTGGGTAAAGATGCACAAAGAAAGTTGCTGTCATTCTAAAGAGGGATTTTTTTCCACTTTTAACTCTTGAACCAATGTAAGGGAACTGATTTATACATAAATTTCTCCAGTGCGGCAGCATTTCCTACTTTTTATATTGCGCTTTTTTTCTTATACAGAACGGCTTAAAAAACCCCCTCCTTGAGATATTTTACCCTGTGGTCAGCAAACAGCCTGGAGCAGATTTGTCCTTAATGGAAAGAGCAGCAATGAGGACCCCAACGTGGCACTTGCTGTGGTGTCTTTCTGAGCTGTGCTGAGCAGTGACACACACCTGTCACTATGAGGTGGGTTGCTGGCTCTTCTCACATGCTCCAGGAGTGAGGATGACCTCTGCTCGTAAAGTTAACATAGCAAGAGCTTCTACAAATAGGAAAGCCTTCCTCGGGTTTCTTATTGCTAACTCTTCCAACAGAACTCCTATTTCCATGATAGATGCAAGACTTTTTGCACGTTGCATATAGTGAAATATATTTCCTAGACACACGGCTTTCTTCCACTGAAATTTCTGGAACGAGATATCTTGGGCCAGGAATAAAAACAATTCAGGATTTAGGAACGAGAACACTAATGCCAACATCAGCTTCTGGACTGGTTACCATTTTTCTGTCAGTAGAAGTAAGCTGCTGTCATGGACCTGAATATTTTTCTGTTTTTTTTTTTGAAACAGGTAATCAGAACAAATATATAGTAAAAGGTCAATATTACCAAAGAAAAGAGACAGGATTTTTTCAGGTTCCTACTGCTTCAGTGCTGCTATTCAAGCACGAACAGCTCTGGTCCTGGAAGAGACCTGGGCTCCAGCAAGAGATACTTCATACTTATGGTGGACATTTGTTGTCCTCAAAGGACTGCTAAAGTTCTGACTGTGAAAGTCATGTGAGAAGAAAATATGGCTTTTAACTTCCTAAAACAAGAACTACCTAATTAAGGAGCCTTAGACACTTTTCAGTGTCCTTGTTTGACTCGATGGAAAGGTAAAAATTGAAGTATGTATCTGTGAACTTGGTAGCCTACAATAATTTCCACTGGAAGGAAATGCAATGAATCCCAGCTTTGCCTGATGGGATAAATAAGATCACTAGGTCTTTTGTGAACATGTGACTACCTACTTTTAAAATTAATATCTTATTATCATATTCTTATCTACAGAGTTAACTCGCTATTGTACCAACTTCAGCTGTTGGTTTTTCTTTCTCCTTCACCTCCCTGAACATCCCATAAGATTCTGAACTCAAATGTCTTTTCACAGACCCACTTCACACAAGTAGCTGGCTGGAACAGTAGAGTTGTAATTTTTATGAGCTCCATTTGTGTCACCAAAAATCTTAGAAACTCCAGTAGTATGCATTGTATACTCAGTTGTTTACGTGCCAGCAGCCCAGAACTCATTTTAGGTTACGTTTATTCATGTTTATTTATGCCAGAGTGCCTTTTTTTCCTCCTCCTGTCATCCATTCTTCACCAAAAGTTGTGATTCTGTTTTTTTGATTCCCTGGTTGTTACTTAGAGAAATATTTTGAGGACTCGTGTGAACCAGAGTACATTTGAAACAATCAATCCAGTTAAAAACATAGCAAGTAACATTTTTCTAGTAATTACTGTACTGCAATACCTTTCTCCTTCAGTCTTTTAAATGCCAAGATCTTCTTTCAAGAAAAAAAAGTCGTAACTTGACAAAAGTAGGTTTGTGATTAAGGTACTCATTATGAATTCCATACACATTGATTGTTTGCAATGATTTTGTTTTTCCACTTGTTCCTCGGGCAGTAACAGTAAATTTATGTGTTTGTGACATTGTTGCAATTCTAACTTTGAATGAGACTCATACCATATATTGCATTATAAATACTGACTTACATTAAGTCCCGTGTGTGCCTCTCATGTAGAAATGAAATAGACAGTACAGTCATTATTCAACTTAATTTGCAATATTTATTACCCTTGGTGGATATGAATGTATTCGTTACATTCACAATAAATGACCAGAAATGCATTGTGTTAGGAAAAACTTGCAAAGAGTAAATAACACCCTTCCCTTTCTCTCTATGAAGAGTTTTTTTCCTACAGTGCCACTATTGTGCCATTATTATGCCACTATTGTTGTTTCTCAGTTTAATTTGTGCTAAGCTGAAGGAGCTCTTGCTCATGCTGTAGTGTGAAACAAGGGTAACATTTGGGTAAATGCAGTGAAAAAAACAACTGTATGACTTGCCCTGGTGACATTCAGAGCAAAGTGCCTCTAAGGGCCAGCTGTAGTGTAAACGTGCCGTTATCTTGGGTAGTGTAAAATGCTGGGTTGTCCATAGAATAAGGAAGAAGCAACAGAGTTTATTGTGACTCACAGGCAGGCAGTTTGTCTATGCTGTTGGCTGGTACACAGAATAAAGCCAACTGCATAAGGAGGTCCATAATATCAGACTGGCAGGTCCTTTATCACCATGAACTGGAAACCACAAGGAAAAGCAGAAGCAGCAGGACAGGGACAGTTACACACCTCAAAATGAGCAACTTCCCTAGTGTTTTCATGTTATTGAAAGCTGTGTACTTGTAGTGGTCAGAGCTAAAATATTTTAATATTTTCATTTTAGACTGAAAATGTCAGATGATTAGATTATGTGTAAAACTTTGTATTCAACATTCATAACCCACAGACTAGTACGTCTAGAACTAAGCTCCCCAATAAATGTCAAGAGAAAGAAAATGCTATTATTTTCATTATTATTATAAATGCTATTATGGCTCACCCGAGGTCCCATTGGTAGTCTGCATTCCTAACTAACCTGGATATACCACTGAAAGCCTCTAATCACGTGCAGTGCCATTGCACTGCACCTGTCCTTAAATCCTTGTCCGTACTGAGGTACAATCAGGGCACTTGAAATAGCCTTTTTGTTTTGAAATGCCTGCCCACTTGTGTATTTTTTCTGAACTACCCTTACTAATATTCCCCATGTTACTCTGGAGTAAGCTTAAACTTTGCATTTTTCCTTGCCCTTTAAAACCCCCTCCTTACAGTCCAAGGGCAATTATCAGTTATGGGCATTGACTTCAGAAGGTGTCGCTTTGGATCTTTTTCACTTCCTAATGCATGGTAAAGGTTTTGGCAAACAGGGTTACTAATTAAATGATATGCAAAGGAGGCTGGCTTAAGACCAGACAGAGAAGCTGGATTTGAGATTTTAAGATTACTTTAAATTAAACATTAATAACCTGGAGGTCAAGAGAGGGCTGAAAGAGAGTTTCTGTATTAAAAACAAAGTAGGAAAAAAATGTCAATCTTGAAAGAAATATCATAGGATACACTTCATAATTCCTGATGTTTTTCAGCAGAAAAGAAAATCTGTCTCACAGAAATTCGTGTTGCAGGAGGTAATTTTATTCAATTCATAAACCCTTATAACAAAGATTTTTGCTTTGCCAATTATCCAGATATTCATTTCACAAGAGATAATGACGTATGTGGTAGATGTTTCAGCTGATCTTATTTTAACATTTCACCATTCATGTGACAAAATGCCATACATAAAATGTTACATCACGGGTTTTTTTTTGGTGTAAAAAAATTATACTTTCAAAACATTATGCATGCTCATGGACGGGAGTCTGAAATCAAGCCCCATAAAACGTGTCATTGGAGGTTGTGTTTTTCATAAATGGCAGCTGTGCTCTCCTCCCATAATGTCACTGACACAACAAAGTGAGATAATAAAACTCATTTTTCTTTGCCTTATTTTGCTTATAAATGATATGAAAAGAAGTCATACATTTATTACCTTATTGAAATGCTTTTTAACACTTGACACTTGCAGAGAACTAGAAAATGTCCTGTCACACAGCAGCTTATTGAAATGGGTCTACTTGTCTTTGACGGTGAGACTGGATTATTTGCTTTTAATTCAAAACATGGATATTGCAATTATCTGAGGACTGTAAATGGGTGTAATACATTATTGCCTACCTCTTGCTCTGAAGCAGTTATGCAGCACAAGAGCCAAGCCCCATAGTTCTAAGCAGCACAGTCTTACTACACAGTTACATTTGCACAAAACCCCCCATTGCTTTATCAAAAAAATCAGTGTAAAAATCAAATTGGAAAAAGAGTGAGAAGTGCCTATGAAATTAGCTTGAGAACAGTTAAATTAAGCCACCTTCTCTGACTCTGAATTGCCAATGGGACCTTTGCAGTATGTAGATAAAAATCCCTCCAGCTCTGGCTTACCTGACTGCATTTTGGGACATATTCCGTGCTCTATGTTCCATTTTTGTGCTATCACATAAAACCAGAAACTTTGCTTAAACTCTCACAAGTCCTGTTTGTTTCTGATGAAATCTTATTTAGTGGGGAATATCCTACAGAGAAGCAACTTCTGCAGCATTTGTAAGCCTTGGAATTTGGGTGTAATTGCTCCAGAGAAACACCCAATTCCTGCTTCACCATGGCCAAGTGTAAGCACTCGGTGAGCTCATTGTGGAACTCCACAGGGCTCCTTGTAGGGAGGGTCAAGTTCAGAGCAGGAAATCCTGCGATGTTTATATACCAAGTACATGTACAAGCAATATCTTACGCTCACTCCTGTGGTTTTCTGGAGAGACTTGTCCCTAGTAGCTCTTTACTTTCTCACTGTTCTCCTTCTCAGCTTTTCCGACCCGTTTTTCTCTCTTTTGTGGTCCCGTTTTCTCATCCCTGGAGCCGAATGTGGCTGCACGAAGACTGAGAGCTGGATGGGACTGTGTTCCCAACAGTGACAGAGTTATTGCCTGGCTGTCTCAACAAATGTCTTTTTTGATCTTTGCTAACAAACAAACTCACTGAAACTCAGTTTAGTTCTCATGGCCAGCGAACTGAAGCAGAGGGGTATTGAGGAGTCCATCCTGGTCCTCAGATTGTTGTCTAAGGGATACTTGAGATGTGCACACGCATGGCATCAAGGATTCATTTTGCTGGTTCAGAAATTTGCCCAAAAGCCATCTCAGAACTTTCACAGATTTAAAATGGCATCAAAGACACAAACAGTTATAAATTATGGCCACCTGGAGAAACTTGCTTCAATCTCTAGGGATAAACAGAAATTAACATCAATCATTCTCACCACTACAGTTTGTAATGAATTATATCTTTTTTTCCTCTTTTTTTAATTTTTCTGAAGATGACATTTTTCTTTAATGGACCAATCTGATTCATACATTGCAAAGATACTGTCTTGCAAAGAAGCCAGGAATTTCCACAACTTTGAGAGGAAAATTTTAGAAGTGGTAATCTTTTTCTTGCAATACTTCTATGAAAACCCTTGTGGCGCACCAAGCAGGGCAAGTGGCTTATCTGAAATATGCAGCTTTTCAGTTCTAGCTCTGGAAGGCAGAAAATACTATCGAATCCTAGAATTGTACAATGGTTTGAGTTGGAAGGGACCATAAAGACTGTGTTATTCCAACCCCTCTGCCATGGGCAGGGACACCTTCCACTAGACCAGGTTCTTCCAAGCTCCATCCAGTCTGGCCTTGAACACTTGCAGGGGTGGGGCATCATCACATACGAAGTGATTTTAGAAGCCAGGTTCCTGAATGTTGAAAGCTCATTTTTGGTAGTATTTCACACTTCCCCACTGCATTTCCTGACGTGTAGTAGCACCAAGAGTGTACCACTTCTTGGGCATCACAGGAATTAAAATTTACCTCAGCCTTCTGTCCTGAGCCCCTAATTAGACAACTGAAAAGGGGCTTCCCATGTTTTCTCCTGCTCAGCCAAACTGCAGGGCCTGCATCTGTTATTCAAGAAACATAATTTCTTTCATTAAGCCGTTTAAATGTAGAATGAACTGGATTTATAAAGCTCCCATTACTTGCAATTCTGGGTTGAATATCTTGTGTTACATCACTATTTATATGGCATTGAAACAGCCTTGGGCAAGACTGTAGAGCAGCACTCCTAGTGAGCCCTCGTAAAGACGAGACGTTCATGTCATCTGGCAATTGCTGAGAACAAAAAAAAAAGGATCAATTATTTCTACTGGCACCTGGAAACGCTGCTCGCTGACGACAGAAGCACAGTGCCCCTCTCACGCCTCCCTTCCGTAACGTCCTCCGCGGTGACCGTAACGTCCTCCGCGGTGACCGTAACGTCCTCCGCGGTGACCGTAACGTCCTCCATGGGGTGGAGCCGCCTTTGCCGCGCCGTTGGGATGTTGTTGGCAGAAGCAACCCTTGCATTGGCTTTGCCTTTCAGGAACCAGAGGGCTTTGTTCATCTGAGCTGCGGGTTGGGACTACTTGCAGAATGTCTTAAGGCTTTCAAGAGAGACTTTCCCCACCTAAACCAACCATAAAAAAACACCTGTAAAATTTAATTTCTGCTGAAGGAGTGAGCTACCTCTTACTTTACTACACCAGTAAAATAGATGCTAAACATATGTGGAAAGGTCACAGCTGGAATTGAAGGAAGGGTTTTTTAATCACTTGAGTCTGAAAAAAATGAAAGTAGAGTATCCATTTGTGGATAAATGTGTTGATGTTTTTATCCTTTCTATGGTGTTGTTGTTTTTATCCTTTCTATGATGTGTTATGTGTTGTGTTTCCGTGAATTTCAGCACTGTTAGCTTTATGTTATTGTTGTGCAAGTGTATCTCTGTAGAACAAATACGGACTGAGGTTTTCAATGCAGGCTTAGGCACCAGGTGCCGCAGAAAGGACACAAAGCTGAGAAAATGAAATCCAAATTTAGTTCCACTCTCACTAGACACGTTCTGCTTTCCTGCAGCTGGTGGGTGTCCAAGTCTGTGCACCAAAAGCTTTCACTGCTCCGGCACCAAGAGCAGATCTCACCAAAGGTTTGCAAATTGTGCCTTCTCAGAGCTACTCCGCAGAGATCCTGTTCCCCTGGTGGTTGTGGATGGTGTTTTATAAGACCCCTTCCCTTGAGAAGTGATTCTGGTATTACAAGTCACACCCGGAGTTTGGTGTAACTGAGCTCCTTGCTGTCAAGAGAGTAAGAGAGTGACTCTTACTTTATACCACTAAAAATGCAATATTTAGTGATTCACTTTTAGATCTGTACTGAATTAACAACTGAACTAATTTACAGATTTTTTTTTTTTTTGCTGTCAACAATGGAAAAGTTTGCAAAAAATACATGACCTGTGTGTAGGAAAAGATAAAATTTGAAAGAGGTCCTTGATATATAACATTCAAGGCAGTTTAGACTGATGAGGGAAAAGTACAGGCAGGCACCAGCAGGAGAAAAATAAAATTATGCTGAAAGCATGATGGATTTGTTAAGGCCCACTACAATAAAAACAACAAAATTATTTATGAAAAGAAACATTCACAAATGATTTCATTATCAGCTTTGGATAAGTTCCTCTGACATGTAGAAAGAGCCAGGGGGAAAAAATTATCTTCTCAGGAACATTTGAGGGGACATATAAAAAGAATGAGCATGTCCTTCAAGAATGTGGGCCCTTAGCAAATGGGAAGGGGTTTTCCCAAAATACCCTTTGTAAAAGTTGGTTGGAGTCAAGAATTTGGTTAATTTCTTATATTTTTTGTGGGAAGGAGGAAGAAAGTTAAGGTTTCAGCTTCTTCCACAAAGACTTAGTAATCAAAGGTCATTAGACTATATATCTTATAGTAATTAATGTGAAATGAGAGCAATTAGTGATCCTTCATTAATGAGTCTGTTTTATTAGATTAGTCAGCTTCTATTTTTGTCAGATGCTATTTAACATGCCTTACGAAGGACTTTCTTTTTCAGACTTCAATCTCCATAAAAATTCTGTCTGGGAAAGGTTTGGAAATAGGAATTGCTGATCAAGTCTTTTAAAGTGCCACGTTCCTTACTGACTTTGTTGAAGCAGATGTCTATTAAATTATTTTTGCTTTTGCTAGTTGTTAAGGTTCAAAGGCAGTCAGGTAGGCACATATCAACAAATCAATGTGTGTTCCACTTTTGCTTGTGCCTTTCAGATTTTTGCTTCCACTGTTCAATATCTGCTGGGAAAAGAAATTCAAAATCCCCGCTCAAAGCCATTCTTACTTCAGGATAGTTTTTTAAACCTTGTGAATTGTTCTTATATGGGTTCTGTGCTTGCTCTCGGTGAGAAGGGCACGTGCGAGTGAGGACTCCCCGATCTGCCTTCACCAAGTGAACTTCCCCAAGTCATTCACCGTTCTCTGCTCGCCGTTCTCCAGCTGAGCTCTACGTCCTACCTGCTGCACTGGCTGTTGTGAAGATTAGCCAGTCTTTGAAAAGGTTTGTTAGAATGTTTGTAAAGCACATCTAACTCCTCAGATGAAAAATTTAATACCAGCGAAAATTATAATTATCACTATTCCAAGCTATTTAGTGTAAATACACAGTTAAAACAAGTTACTAATTAACTGACCATTTTCATGTTTACACTGATATTGATCTGGATATTCAGTTGTTTTTCCCATTATTGGCAACAAAATTGGAGCTGGATCTGTACTGTGAGATTTGACCCTTTCATCTCAGATGATGCGAAAGGTCTTTTTCAAAAATCAGAAAAGCTGAACTTGTGTATTCATTAGTGGTAATAATTTACAAAACCAGATGCTAATTTTTTCCATTATCACCTTGCTCTTTGCATAGTTCACATTGTGGCATTCTGCTGTTTGCTCCCTCTATTCCTGAGCACAAGACAGATGCAGACTCTGCATAGAAAAAATTACATCGGAAACTCCTTTTTCATTCAAATTTTGCTGACAATTAAAACACAGCCTGTGTGTGAGTGACGGTGAATTTCCCCCAGTGTTTTTAATCCTGATCACTCATGGCAAAAACATGCGTGTGAAAGCTTTATTTCCAAAAATGCTGCCATGGATGGCATTGCTGGGATGAGCCAAGAGCGTAACCAAAGCCGTGCACCAAGGGAACATGGACGTGTTTAAGCTTCCCTACTCAATAAAATACAATAGTCACTTTGTTTTCACTCAGTCAATTAAGCTTAAGTACATGTTTAATTGTTTTGTTAACTCAGGGACCAAATAGCCTCTGTTCTTAACGGCAAACTGAGCGACTGCACCCCATGTTTGCAGCAACAGAAAAAGTTGTGTGTTTATGAACAAAAGGTGAAAACCACTACTTCTCTGTAGCAGATACATCTTCTATGTTTCTTAAAGCCTGTTTTACTCAAAGCTGTTAAAATGTTTGATTGGTAAGATTTATTCATTCAGCTTCTTGGAATGAAGCTCCTCGAAATCCAGCCATGGCATTTCCGAAGAACTACCCATCCAATCACGGCCCAGGCAGCCGCCTCTCAGCTCTGAATTGCTTGGCAACATCACGTTGGGTGTACAAACAGATGCCCTGTAAATTGTGTAAACCTGCAATTATAGAAATAAAAATGCAAAAAGTCAAACCTATGAGCATTTCAGTTGCTGATCATGTCTACCTTTTCACAGTGTGGAGCAAGTTCTTATGTCTACATGGGTCTTCAATTAATATTTAATATTAATTATGCTAATAATAGAAAATGCAAGTCGTGTTTATATTTAGTTACTGAAATAAAAGTTGTGAAATGTTTCACTCTTATTCCTGAAATACTTTATTATAGATATCTACTCTTGATTTGCCTCTTCAGTCTAGTCATACACAAACAGAAAACTCCTAAAATGCAAAGAAAATAAAAAAGAAAAAAAACTGATGCAAATTTTCCCTTTGTTGAAGTAACAAATTCGCCTCTAAAGAAAACCCTTACATGCTTGTGCCAGAAGAAAACTGAATGATGCGTAATTCATAGACAAAATGTCTTTCTTCGCTTCCTTCACTTTTGAAAAATTAAACAAATAATTCTTGGCATTTTCCAGATGTCAGTTTGCTTTGCACTTTCCTGGGGTGTTCCTCCTGCAGTGACAGCCTTCTGAAAAACCACACGGCCTTTAAATAGGGTAACAAACCCAGCGGTGTGATAAGCAGGTGGGTTGTAGCATGTCTATCTCTGTCTATCTCACAGTACTTTCTTGAGACACACAGGACAAACATTGACTTTTAAATCCCTAAATCCAGACAACCCCATGATATAATCCATTCCATAAACAGCTCTAAAAGTCTCTTAAAAGTAGGACTTGTTTACTTTTACTCAAATGGGAAGACTGTGACAGTCTTGCTGCTTTGATCTTTAAGTGTTTTTTTTTTTAACCAATTTCCAGATTAAATATAGTTAGAAAAATAATTTTTTAAATTTATTTATTTGAATGTTTTGGTTTTTTTAGGGTTGGGTGTTCTCTCCTCATCCTCCCTTAATATTTATGTAAGTTTTTGTCTGTAGACAATAATCACATCCTCTTTCAATCGGATTTTCCTGAGCTAAACAAGTGGAAGGAGGCAATTTGATCTCCCTTTTTCAGATGAGTTCTTCATCCCTCAGATCACTCTACTATATTTTTCTGCACAATTTCCTATGAAAACTCACAGTTACTCTCAGCCTGTGTTGAGGAGGACATACCTGTGCTTGTCCCTTCACCACACTGACACTTCATGGCTGATGGAGTTGAGGTTCTTAGTCATCCCATAATCTGCTAATACTGCAGACATTCCTTGAGCTACTCTTCCCAGATCTTTATCACTTTTGTCATTTCCAACTGATAAGATCCATTTTACAACAAAGTGTGTACTGTTGACCTCTGTGTGCTCAAACTGGCACTTCACCCCCCAAATCTGTGCTGTCGTTGCTCAGAGCCGTGCAGTCAGTAGTGCACAGTGATCAGTACCAGCGTTGGCAGTGCCTCCCACCTTTGTGTCATCAGCACATCTCAGACTCGTATTATTGTGCTGATGAAGTAAATGCAGGTTGAGGAAAAGCACATTATAACCAGGTCATAATGGAAACGGTCCCTGGCAAATTCACTTCCAGCATTTCCTCTCATGCTCTACTTTCCTTAGACACTCCATCTATTGCTATTCTTTGTATTCCTTTTATTTTTCAACTAGCTCCCATTTATAAATTGCCAGGTAGGATCACATCAAATACTCCATGAAATTCAGATGCAGGTGAGTTACTGTATTTCCGTCAGACAGTTAACATAATGAAAATGACTTGTTTCATCCAGTTATTGTTCTTTCTGTGCAGTCCTCTTGCTTTTTCTTCTGTTTGTCATTTACCTAATTCTTCTTTTAGAGTAATGGATCAAAGTCAGACTAACAGACCAAGGTCAGAAGTGATTTCCTGAACCTCTTTCCTCACTCATCCCTCTTCTTAAATGCAGGTACTTTATTTTCTGGGTTTGATTTTACAGTGCCACTCTAATGGCTGTACATTTGTTGTAGAAATGTGACAGCAGGCCCATGGCCCCCCTGACCCTCCAGTCCTGCAGAAGGGCAGGAATGGCAATGCTGTCCTTTGTCTGCAGCTGTTGCACTGCTCCAAAATTCCTTTTCCCCCCTTTACTGCTTACCTGCTCTGCCGTTTGCATGATGGAAGCCTCAACGTTACGAGGCTATCAGTGCAAGCTCGGTGCAGCCCTTCAGCAGCTCAGTACAAACCTGAAGGAAAATCCACAGATTTCAATGACATCACTCAGGTGTCTGCAGGTTAATGGTGCTAAAGAGCTTTCCTGGACAGGGGCCTAAGGAAGACACACGTTCCCTTTGTGTGTCCTCATTATCAATGGCACTCTCAGCCCTCACTGTGCCTTGTCAGTGCTGCTGCCACTGTGAGTACCCCCCTGATCCCAGACACTTCTTTTGCCTCTGGTTTTTCAGCTTCCTTGAGCAGCCACCAACAGCCCCTGCCCATGTGCTGGCACCTAAACAGGTGGAGTCTATGACATGAAAATTAATTTTTTTCATGTTAAAATAAGTAAAATATTTCTACAGAGCTATCCATCCCCTGAGGAGTTATCTTTTCCTTTATGCATTCATTGGAAGAAGATGTTTCACCGTTTCCTTAGTGATTTATTTCTGTGAATCTCGTCTGATTAAACACCGTAAGATTTATTCCTTCAATAATATATTCCACATAGAATTTTAATTGTAGGACAGTGGGAAAAGAGCTGGAACAGAATAAAAACATACGGATGTAATTCAATTTTTATACTCATTTCAAGATTTTTGTACCTTTGGGGGCAAGTGTGTTTGGGGATGGTGAGGGGAATACAAGCTATAAATTCAGCTTGAATGATCAGTAATAAATGTAAATGATCTTATCAAAAATTTACAACTAAGCAATGAAATGTTGAATGACCATATTAGTCTGACAATAGGTGCCATGAGGTATATATACAAAGGAGTAGTAACGGAGCAGCAAAAACCTAATTTTAGGCAAAGAACATTCTCCATTATCATGAAAAAAATGTGGCATTTTACTTTCAGATTCATCTTCCTGCAAATGGAGCTTTGGAATCAATACATATTGCCAGGAGAGGTCTTTCCTAACAGCACAGTTGTAAAAATCTGAAGAAATTACAAGGCATTGTTGTCAGGACTTGCCCATCTTGAGATATTTACAAATTTTTGATAAAAAAAGTATTTCTTACAGTGTGATGAAACCCCTTCAAACTGGACAAGGTCCTTTCCTAATGGTAGTGTATCACTATTAAACCATTAAAGAGAGACAGTTTGGGATGATGTGCAGAGATCAGCAAATCTCACGGCTTCTTGCCTTCCTTCCACCCAGCCACCTCAGTGCATCCATCTTTTGCTGGGTGAAGCTTACTATAAACAATTATTGGTATTTTTATTACTGAAGCTTTTGGCGTCCTTAGGCACGGTCTAACTCCCTGGGCTGCTTGGTGATGTGCAGAGCAGAATAAAAAGCTGGACCACGACATAAAACCAGTGCTGTACCATTGATAACTTGCCAGCTCTACCACCCCAGCAACCCAAAGGCCAATTCCTTGGACTCTCAGCAAAGGGGAGCTTCAAAGAAGAACCTGTGATGCTGAAGCCATCAGGAGGATGCTCCACAGAGTGACCCTCTCATCGCAGGATGTTGCCAGGGAAAGTGTCCTTCCCCAGGCAGGTATGATGAGTACAAGTGTGACAATGTGAAGTTTTTGAAAGTGGGAGTTATATTTGAATTAATGGGGCTTGGGGAGCTTTCAGGGTCACACCTGGCGAGGGGGGAGATGCAAATATAACACAGTGTATTTGAAGTGGCCAAAGCCAAGTACTGTCTGAAGCAAGACACTGAACTGCAAGTGTAGACCAGAGTATTCGTCTCTGTTGAGAGCCAAGCAGTGTTAATTGCAGCACAGCTGAATCTCTGTCTCGATGAACGAGAAAATGTTCATTCTGCTGGGAACAGAATGCTGGTGTGTGTATCCTGCTACTGCTTAAAACTGGTACAAATGAGGCAAACCTTTCCAACTCTGATATGTCTGAGCCAGAATAAAGCATTCACACTCTTCTTTTGATCTGACATAATGTTAAGAACCCAACAAAACATATGACAGAATGTTTCATACAGTTAAGATTTTGTAACAGGGAAAATAATTGTGTTTCACATTTTTCTTTTATTTTTCACTTAGAAAAAAATCCTCTCTCAATCTGATTTCCTTGATATTTTAACTTTTCCATCTGCTAAATGGCAGAGAAAATACTTATTATTCATGTTAAGAGGCAATGGTGGGTCTGCTAAATAGTTAGAAAATGAGCAGTACCAGGGATTTGATTTGCAGGCACAGCAAATATCTCTGGTGCCAAATGGCTTTAGCAGAACCAGGAGACATTGAACGTTTCTTCCCATATCTTTTAGCCATATAGCAACTTTTGAACTCCTTATCTGAGTTACAGACACGTGGATCAAGACCTAGTCTCCATCCCAAGCATTAGCTCTTGTTCCTGCACTTTAATATTGGGCTTTTGGCATTTTACCAGTGAATTCACAGGTATCACGTTTCCATTAATAATTAATAAGCAAATATTTCATACAGTCTTGTCAGTGGGTAGTATTATTACATTGTACGTCATGAGTTTAAATCAAAATAGACAAAGACTAATCCTTGCCAGTATCTTAGGAGATTTTGCAGATGTCAGACAAGCTGGAAGATACCCAAACATTATTTTTATGGAAAAGATGAAAGTGTATCACAGCATATTGATCTGTACCTGAACATGAATGATTAATATCCTTTTGGTCTTTTTTTAGATAACAGCCAAAAAGCAACCTATGATCTCATATGTTATATTTATCCATAGATCAAGATAGATATATATAGATAGAT